>JANPWX010000151.1:293468-356484 GCA_024734555.1 Trochalopteron elliotii | reverse complement strand
GACTTGAGTTGACCCGCCGAGAACCCAGAGCGGAGCGGAGAGGGGAGGGAGGGATGCGGAGAGGAGCGGGAAAGATGTGGAGCAGAGAGGGATGCGGAGAGGAAAGGGAGGGATGCGGAGAGGAGCGGAGCAGGAGGGATGTGGAGAGAAGCGGGAGGGATACGGAGAGGAGCGAGATGCGGAGAGAAGCGGGAGGGATGCGGAGAGAAGCTGGAGGTATGCGGAGAGGAGCGGGAAGGATGCGGAGCAGAGCGGGATGCGGAGCAGGAGGGATGCGGAGAGGAGCCGGAAAGATGGGGAGCAGAGAGGGATGCGAAGAGCAGCGGGATGCGGAACAGTGCGGGATGCGGAGCGGGATGCAGAGCAGAGAGGGATGGACGTGCAGAGGCGGCGGCCGAAGTGGCTCCGTCCCCTCGCGGTATAAAACCCGTGCCCGAAAGGAAGGGACCCAGCCCAGTAATTCGGCGGTCCCGCAGCCTTTAATTACGTGGAGCAGCTGCTGTTCGCTCGCATGGATTGTGAGCAAGCGCTTGCTGGCGGGTCCGGCCAAGGCTGCCCCGCAGTTTATTTTAAGATCTCGAGTGTTCTCCTTCCCTCTCTCCCTCCCTCAGCGTGTGCCAGCCTGTGCAGAGCCAGTCTCTCCTGTCTGACACGTGTGACAGCAAAGTGGCAGCAGGGTTTCTGCTGCCCCATCAGACTGCTTTAGCACCAACTTTTTACTCTGAGCTTTTCCTCCCGGCTTTCAGACTTGGCTTACGGCAAAAGAAAGTGTTGCTAGTTCAATTTGCAAATGGGCAGAACAAATCGTGTAAATACATCTGTAAATACATCAGTCTGTGCAAGAGGTTCGTGTCAGAGCCGGGGATCAAGTTCTGAAATGATAGGACCGAGTTCAGGACAGCTCTCACTTCCCTTGTTTATTAAACTATCCAGCGATATAAAGATACATTAGTAACAGATGTGAACCAGAGCTGGAAAACGCTTAGAGTTCAGTGGATGTTCCTCTGTTTCTGTTCCAGCTCAGATCTGAATGAGATACCAGATGAGGAAAAGAAAAAGCTCTCCCCTCATTGTCTTCCTTCACGCAAAATTAAATAGAAGTTGGATTGGAAAAAGTCTTCCATGGTCCAAGTCTTTCTACAGGAGCAAGATAAACATTTAGGGGGGCAGGGTGGTAGTCCTGAGGAAAAATGAGAACCTGATTCCCTCTAAGAAGTGCCAGTTGCAGGCTCTCAGGAGCAGATCCCAAAATAGTTGCATTGCATATCATGGAAAGGCAAAAAAAAAAAAAAAAAGAAGTATTATATATATATATATATATATTAGAAGGTAAATATGAAAGTAGTAGTGAGGCTTTTACTTTACTTGTTAAAAGCAAAAGCTTTAAACCTCCTCTCACTGGTTGGTTTGCATAATTTAGAGGGATTAGCTTTTCCCATCCTCCTAAGAGAGTAACTGATGTGTATTTTGCATCTGGGGAAATGCGTGTTAGTCTCGAGGCCTGGCATTTGTTTTGTGTCTGTGGAATTCACCCTGCATGGGGCTGTCAAACTAAATACCATAACTGGCTTTTCCAAAACAGCAGATAATTTATTGGGCATTAAAATCCCAGTGGCTGTGCAGTCAGCTTGTGCTGAAGTCTTTTACTGGTGAAGAATTCAGTAAATGGAATTCAGATCATGGGCACAGGCAAAGGTGTCAGAGGTTTGGGACTCAAGACTGGTCCAGAAGTGCTCCAGTTGCTCTGTTTTCTGTGTACTCACTGTGTTTCATAATGTTGATGAGGTTTTGGGTGGTTTTTTTCTACCCAAATGGATTTTGAAGCCTTAGTCTTGAACTTGTAGATCAAGGGCCACCTTGCTTTGCCATAAGAAATGGGGTTTTTTTGGTTGTTGTGGCTGCCATGGTGTATTTTCTCAATGGTTTTACCTTTTGTGCTGATCAAAAAATGTGCTGATGGGTGTTACCCTGGCACTGGGAATGAGATCAGTGGGTGAAGTCCCTCATGTGGCTGACTGCCTGAAAGATGGGGGAAGTTCCTTTCCTGCCCTTACATTTTATGAAAATTGGAGAGAAGGGAAGCAGTGCTGGGGTCTGATCCCCGATGATCTGTGTGCTGTCAGTCTGATTCAGCCTCAGCCAGCAGAAAATCAGGAGAGCCCTCTTTCCCATCCATCACAGGAAACTTTTGGTGAGAAAATATTCCACAGCTTAATTAATTCTCTCCCTTTTGGTGAGAAAGTATTCCACAGCTTAATTAATTCTTGAAAATAACACTTTGGTGTACTTAAAAATATTATTTTTCTTTCACTGGAGGGAGAGTAATCCCAGCACAAGAAGATCACTGTCTTATGGGAATTACTGGCTGAATTGAGCCAGTAATTAATTGAATTAAAATGTTCCAATACCTTTGGAATATTTGAGGGAAACTCACTCCCCTTGGTACACCCCTTTTCTGCAGCTGTGTGGGATATATCTGACTTAACTCCCTGATATCCAGACCTGGCTGTGCCCTTTTTTACTTAGGAAGATGCCACCATTGGTCCACAACAAGAATTTTGGTTCGTTTAACTTGTAGTCAGAGCTTTGGACTACCCTTCTTCAGCAGAAACCTTGATGGCTGAGGAGCAGATAATGAAATAGGAGTGTGAACAGCTTGAAATGCCAATGAAGCCACATGTTCTTAAGTCAAAACAGGATGCTGTTTCAGGATTGATCAACAGAGGTCCATCCAAGCAGTTACAGTTGACAGCAGTATTTTAGAAAGACTCACAATTTCAAGTACCACTAAATAATATTTTATGGGCTTAAAAAGATGTATCCAGGTCCTGCCAAAATCCAGAGAGTTCTCTTTGCCTGGTGTGGAGGTGCAACTTTTTTAATGTCAAACACTTTCACGGGCTTATTTTTTCACCCTGGATGCTTCTGATGTGTTTTCTGAAGGTGTCTTTTTTGTGAAAGCCAATGGCATTTGACTCCTGACAGGTGAGAGAGGGGACTGGTGTGACACTGCAGCCCTGACAGCTAACACAGGGAGAAGACATATGAGCAGGAAAGGACATTGTGGGTTGTAGGTTGGGGTTTTGTGGGTGTTTTTTTTTTTTTTTGGCGGGGGGGGGGTGGTGCTGTTGGGGGCCTTGGATTGTTTCTTTGGGTTTTTTTGGGTTTTTATGGGGTTTGTTGTTGTTGTTGTGGTTTGGTTTGGTTTGTTTTTTGTGGGGTTTTTTGTGGGTTTTTTTTTTTTTTTTCTTTTGAAGCTGGAAATCCCATTACAGACAGCAGTTTTGTAGGTTTCAACAACTTCCAAAACAAGATTTGAGCACAGGGTTTGTTGAGGCTCATGAGAGACAAAAAACAAGACACAGATTTCAGGTGGTCATTCAGGAGTCTCTGAATCCTGTGGAACTGAGTGGGATTTCATCTTCTGAGCACCTCTGTGCAACTTTAGTGCAAGTGTCTGCAAAGTGTAGAGCACATCATGCCACAGGTGGGAGAGAACAGACTCCTCTGGTGCAATTCCTGCAGTGAGGAAGGGGCTGTTGGACTCAGGGCTCTTGTCTTGGCTGCTGTTGTAGAGAACAGCCCAGATCTGCTATGACGATTGGCCTAGAGCAGAGCAC
Source organism: Trochalopteron elliotii (assembly GCA_024734555.1). Classification (NCBI taxonomy): domain Eukaryota; kingdom Metazoa; phylum Chordata; class Aves; order Passeriformes; family Leiothrichidae; genus Trochalopteron; species Trochalopteron elliotii. The sequence continues at coordinate 352,864 of JANPWX010000151.1, read as the reverse complement.
TCTGCATTACAAAGCAAATCAATGGCTTGGTTTATTTTCTCACCCTTCCTTCCAGCCCTTCTGCTGGGGGCTGAGATGATGTTTGATAACCAGCAGAAAAACTACCAAATAAATAGCGTGTTAACACAATGTTTGCAGCTGTTACTGAAGGTTCACAGGGAAAGATTCAGATTGTTTTCTTAATTTTCGGGGAATATCTTCCAAATGTTGTTGTGTTGGCTCTCAGCAATGTACATAAATCTGCTCAGTTGGGCTAATCTAGCACAGTGAAAAATATTTTGCAACTTTGTCATTAAATTATGGATGAACTTTGCTGTTAGTTTGGCTTGCATTCAATATGAAATATTGCTGTTTTAAATGAATATTCCATTTTCTCATATTTTCCCTGGTAGCTTGTGAAACACTGAGTTTATAGTGATGGGTTTTCTTGAGGGTAAGTTAAGCATTTATAACTTCTTTTCCTCTCCACTTTCAATACATAGAAGAAAAATTAAATACAAGATGCAGGCTTTATTCTTAGAAAGTGTTTATTTCTAATAGAATAAATAAGACCACAATCCTGAGAGTATGTGTTTGTGTTTACCTTTCCATGGACAGGCTTAATGGAGTGGCCAGGGGAGGTACAGCTTCCCCATCAGGTGCTCTGAGGAAGCTTCTGGTTCTGCAGAACCCAGACTTCAACTTTCTGTCCCTTTTGGCTCCATGAGGTGCCAAAACAGGGCTCAGGAGATGAACATGGGATGCTCTTCACAGCACAGTGTGGATCTCACACGTGCAAATGCCTCTGTCCTAACACAGACCTTCTCTCTCAGTCTCATTTGGCACGTTTGTGCAGAGATACAAATCCACAGCTTGGGTTTCTTGCAGTAGCAACGTTTTTTTCAGGTGTATTTAACAGTGATGCATGAGCAAAGCTGAGAGGCACAGCTCAGTAGCAGCTACTGCCAAGTACAGGAGTGAGGTATTAGCTCATATTTTATAACACATGGCCAAAAGATACACTCCATATTGCTCAAGTTAAAACTCTCCTCACCTTTGTTTCTTCTCACCGTTGCATAGGTTGTGTCCTGAGAGTCTGTCCTTAAAAATGGGCAAGCTGAGAGTCCACACTTGTGGCCATACAGCTCTGATCCCATCACAGCTTGGTATTATTGGTATTTGGTTTGCTCTTTGTTTAGGGTCTGCTTTTCTGGTATTGTTATTTCTCCCTCCACACTCAGATCACAGAAACATTGTTTAACAGGTTTTTGTTTTAATTTCTGTGTTATCAAAAAGAAAGCAGGGTTACTGTAACTCTCTTCCACGTATTTTGTAGTGATTAAATATCTACTTACTGTAAACCTGAACAAGTTCAGCTTCTGCACCAAAGTAAAATTAAACTAAAAGTTAAATCACCTACAGAATAGTCTGCAAATGGGCCAGCACTCTTCTGCCAGAGAGATTTGTGTTATGCTTTTAATAAAGTACACTTATAGAATTAAAACCCACGGGTAACAAACGCAACAAATTTTGCAACAAATGTGCAATCCCAGACTTTATTAATGAATGAGTTACACTGGTGTGTCATCTTAATTTCTTGCAGATGTATTCATGTTCTTTGAAAGGACCAGTGGAAATTGTCATAAATCCTTTTGCTGTTCACATGAATGAATGAATGCTGGCCCTCATTCTTGCTCAGTGGTATTATGATTGCAATCTGGATTGCCATGGGGACCCCACTGTAATTCATCATTGCTTCAGCATTCAAATCCTCTGGTGGAACCAGATATTGGTGTCGACAACATCTGGGGTTTTATGTCTCTCATCTTTTTTTTTCTACCTCCTTCCTTCTGTTTAATCAAGAGAATGGGAAGGGGAAATTGCTGCCACTGTTAATATCTTCGAGACACTGAGGGATTGCTGGGGGTTTGGGGCATGGTTACACCTGGGAGGGAGGGGACACAGGTCTGTCCAAGGAGGTGAGGCTGAGGAGCTCACTGAAAGGCCTGGAGGGGCAGGAGGGCACTTTTCCATCTTCTATCCTGAATCCAAGCAGTGGCTTTTACCCTTCCACAGAAGAGTGTCTTGGCATATTCCATGCTTCCTTCACTGGGACCGTTTCATGTTCTATAAAACAGTTCTGTACTTGTATCAAGGGGAGACATAGGCTGATGTGGATTTTAAATAGGAATCTTTATGCCTGATCAGACCCTGACTCCTTTCCTACCCAAATCATTCAGATGCAAGTTCATTCTCAGGGTTTGTAACATCAGATTTTTAACCTTTTCTTCCCTTTCATTGGAGAGTATCTCTGACTGCTTCTCTGATTCTGTCTCAGGTTTAAATGAGCTCAGGAATGCACTGCAAGGTAAATCTTGAGTGTGGGGTGCTCCTCAGCTAAGAGTGTGTCTGTCTGTCCTTACAGTGTGTGACAATACACTGCTTTGTGAGACCTTGGCCCAAGAGGCACACTGATGTTTAAAAATTCCCCAGGGATGTGCTTTCCCCTGTCCTGTCTGCTGCACTTGGGAGAGGCTCACAAAAAGGTAATTCATCATACTCCTTCGAGTCAAGCCCTTAAAATTCCTCCTTGCCATAATACCTAACATCAATTTGATAAATGTTTGTCTGCAGATATATTATGACCACTGCCTATTGTGCTAAGGGATATTTTACAACCTTTGTCCTTCCCCATCTGTCCAAATCCACCAGTTGTCTTCCAGGGCTGGGAGTGTGTTGTGGTAGGGAACCAACCTTTGTGCCCCCTGGAATGTCCAATTCACATCCCTGGGATGGTGGCACCTGTAAAAATCCTGAAGGAAAAGGAGCAAGTACACTTTTCAGTCATGGAAATGATGATCTGGTGTCCATGAGCCTTGCAAACTCAAATCTGATTCACCTACCCAGGCCTGGGGGGGTTAAATTATTTCTTCTCTCTTCCCATACCATGTAATTTTGCCTTCAAGTGTATTCCCTCTCTTTGGTGCTGTTTTAGGGAGTGATACATTGGGATTTATATCCCCACTTTTCTCCACAATATTTGGGTGCAAGTCCTAAAAGAAAAAAAACAACCAATTGTTGAAATACTTGACACGTTGGTGTCATCTAAATACTTTTTTAGAGCTACCCCTGAATTCATTATTATAATAATTATTATAAGGTGATCAAGGAATTTAGGAGCCTCAGACTCCTCTCTGTTCAGGACACAGCTGCTGAAGGTAATCAGCTCTTGCAGAATTAGGGAAGAGTTGTAGCTGGTAACAGATGCTGAGCATCTCTGTGACTGCAGGACACGAGGTGGTGGCCCTGGTGGATTATCCATCCTCATCTGGAAATCATTATTGTTAATTAGCCTAGCTTTTGGGTACTAATTGCTGTTATCATATTCCCTGTCAAAGTTTCTCAGGACCTGGCTCCTGAGACTTTGTGTGAGAAGTTTCGGGCATCAGCAAAGACCTTTAGGCACCATTTGTAAATGAGGGTTAATAAACCAACAAATAAAGTTTGTTAGGACAGAATGAGAGAAGCAGTCAGAGATACCCTCCAATGAAAGGGAAGAAATGTTAAAAAATTGATGTTACAAGCCCAAATTTCCCAGCACGTTATCCTGTGAGGTGGAGAAACACTGAAAGGACCTGTTTTAAAAAGCAACAAGTAATGCCAGATTTTCGGAATCTTTTAAAGACATGTTAAAATCCTGTGGACTCCCTGCTCCATGGATGGCACAGCTTGAAGGATTCAATAAAAAGCAGTAATTAAAACCACAGAAAAACAAAAACAAAAACCAACCAACCAACCAACCAACCAACCAAACAAAAAACACACCAAAAAAATCCCTAAGATTAAGTCTCTAGTTCTTTACCCAGGGTCCCATCTTCATATAAACACAAATCCCATGGAAAACAGTGTAACATTTTTATGGAGATTAACTAAATAAGCAGTCACTGGTTTATTTAAACTCTTCATTATTTCAGTATCCACTGAAGGTCAGATTGCAGGAACACAATGAAGTGTACTCCTTAAGAAACACTCTTCTCTAATGCCTGTGCCATACCCTTAATTAGCGTGGTACCATCCATAATAAAATGTATTTTAAAAATTCATTAAATGTTTTGAGATGTAGTTGGAAAAAAGAGTAAAAGAATAAATGTTTCATTTTGAAACGCTTAGAGGTAATACTTAAAATTAGTTGAATTTGTTTTCTGTTTTGGCTTCAGTTAGAAATATAAACTCTGCAGGAAACTTATAATTTGGAACAATATAATTTAGCTGCAATATTCTTGCATGGTTGAAGAACATGCTGTCCAATGGTACATTGTTTTTTTCATTTGTTACTTGAATGTCCTGTCTCAGGGATGAAATAGCACTTTTTTCTCCAGTCACACAAGATTGCTGTTCAGCCTCTTCATGCATACAGATGCAGAGCAAATGAGCACTGAGAAATAATATATCAAATGAAATAGCTTAGTTATAAGAATTTTGTAATATTTTGGCTGCTGTGGATGAAATTTATTCTAAACTGTGAAATCTTAAACAGATAAAGACCACTACCTGTTCCACAGTCAGGATGATTTCTGTGACATGATTTGTGATATATATTTCTGTGAAATATTCTATTTCCATCTAGTGGAGGACACAGTTTATCTGAAGAATATAATTGTAGAAAATGATGAAATATTAAAACTTTTCTGTTGTTCTTGAGACAGAAACACCAAAACAACAGCTCCCTGCTGACCTTGAGACAAAGCAAGGAGATGCACAAGGGATAGAAAAGCACAAGCTCTTTTTTGGTGAGTAGCATTGGTGAATGAAGCAGAGATGGTTTAGATATTACTACTAACAAAAGTTTATCAATTGCTAACACAAAAATCTTGGTAAAAAAGAGTTGAAAGGTATTTGCATTCCAAATTTTTTGATGTATGTTTAGGAAGTCTTTAAGAGGTCATGATATCAATGAAGAATTCTTAAGCGCACTTTCTGAGATCTCTGTTGCTTTTGGGAACACCAGCTCTTGACTAAAATGACTGTTAATTGGATCAGTATTCATCTTTTGAGTGGTTTAATTAATGGATGTGGAACTTGACATCTCTCATGGTCAGAGAAGGGTGGTTCAGTATTTTGTAAATACTGTAAATTCCATGCTGGAGGTTTCCATCAGGCAGCCAAACTGGGGGGCCCCACCCTGCCCATGGGGTGGGTGTGTGTCTGTGCCCAGGCTGCTTTATGTTGTTTCCTCTCCTGATTCAGCCAGAAAACAGGCTGAAAGGCCAGTCTGGGGACAAGATCATGATGTGGAAAGTGTTTGTAGCTGGTGTCCCCATGCTGGGTGTGACTGACTGCTCATGGTGTCCTGTTCAGAGCAGCCAGGGGTTATTTCATTCACCTTCAGCCATTTAATGCACATCTACTCCAAGCTACTGATCTGATTTTCTCCATTTTAACTCCATGGAGTTACCTTTAACTTCATCTTCTCTGAAGGCATCTTGGAGGCTCCAGTGTGTCAGTTAAACCTAACAATTTGCTGCTGGTATAATCTACTTCCAACAACCCCTCTCACCCAGCTGCAGACTGGTCACAGGCATCCCACCTCTGCCTAGAGTTAAAGTCAGCTATTTTGGTGAGATGCATTGAGTTTAGCACACTCCTCCTTTTTTATTTCTGTTTTCTCATTGGCTGCAAAGTGATTTTTAGTTAAGTAGCTCACATGGAACCATTTACTCTTGGTCAAATCAGTCCTATTTCCAACTGAATTGTTGAAGGTTTTGTTCTCAAGGTCCATTTTTATTTCCCAAGAAGTGACTGCCCTGCAGCTGGAGGTGTGGGACTCCCTTCCAGGAGTTGAAAATTTGCCATTCCTATTCTCTGCAACGTAACCTACAGGGAAAGTTCGTGGCGTTCATTCTTGTTTTCACAGAAGATGAGAAAACTGTTAAAATTACACATATTATGGTACAATCTTGTATGCAGTTTTGCTCCGTGGATAATTTTTTGCTCTCCAGATCACAACAGAATCATTCTGAAAAGCTCCATACGTGTCACTCCTAAGAGTTTTTCACTCAACGAACTTTGTCTCAACTCCTGGTTTTGTCTTCCTCCCACTTTTACAACCAAGACCTTTTACAGCCACTTTAATTGTGAACTATGGTCTGTCTGGCTTTATTATAAGATCTGAGGCAATCACCATCATTACCTGCAGCTGAATAAAGGGCTTGATTGCACTTTCTCTTGAGCCTGAATGGGGCAGACAGCTTGGCTTTAAGGTCCACTGTTATCCCCCTGACAACCACAAACCCTTTCACCCAAAATGACCATCCCCTGAGGCACACAGCTATTTAACACGGGGCTCAGGGTGGCACCCCTCAAAAGGCACAAGCTGTATTTAGAAATTTGAATTACTAGGCTGGCTTTCAAATAAAACAAAGATAAAAACCCTTCTAGGTTTTCTGGGGATGGCATGGTGAGAGGAACGTGTTCTATGTCTTTTTTTAAGGCAGGCAGCATGTGCATTCCATGGCCCTGTGCCGTCTGCATCATTAAGCCACCTTCTTCCATGATTTATATAAATCTTACAAGGACCAAAACTCTGCTAACTATCCAGCCAAACTAAAAATAACCTCTGAAAATAAGCCAGTGTAAAAATGTTTGCCTTCGAGAGAGAAAGCAATTTATTCTTTACAACCCTTCTCTACTGTGTTAAAACTCTGATTTAGTTACTGGTACCAAGAAATTTGAAGCTATTAATTGCTTGCAATCTTCTTCTGAATAATAATTAGAGAAACCTGGTGTAGGTGCTGCTTTGAGCTATTAAAATGCTCTTAGATTAATGTTGTGGAAGAAACATAGTGAGCTCTTAAGACTAGACTGCTTATGCATTGGAATTTCCCTAATGGGGTGCAAATTTATCTTTCATTTTTACCAAATGTTGAACACTCGTCCTATATTTTGAAGTATTTTCCTGATTTTGTTCATTTTTCACCTGACAAATTGGAAGGTTGTGTTGAGTGATCAAAAATCTGCAGAGCTAAACTACCACTAGCAGCAGGACTGTTCATTAAACCCTGATTTCTGTGTATTCCAGCTAGAAAAGACACATTTTAACTGCCCTGTAAACAACCAAAAACTGGGGATGTGGTTTCATCATTTTGGAGGGCTTTTATTTAAGGAAAGGAGATACCTCAGTGCTGCTCAGCTGTCAGAGGAGAAAAGGAAGGAGTCCTGTAGGTAACTCAGGACAACTGATTTCGGGTTTAATAGCAGTAAATTCTGAACTCTGCTTACAAAGGGAGCAAAGATATTTAGCCTCCCTATGTAATTTTTTTGGAATTAATGCCTTTGCCTGTTAAGACTCATAACTCCCTTAGGTGTCTTCCCACTCCTGGGCCAGGTAAGGGGATGGTATGTAGGGATGCTGGCTTGTGGGAACATTTATTAATAGCTACATCAACCACAAATTGTTGTTACACACAGCCCTGAATTCATTGGGAAAAGGTTCATTGAGTGCTCTGTGTGGTGTAAGGCTTTGAAATGTGATAGCCAGCCAGGTTCTGGCACAGGGAGGAAACTTCTAGAAATGGACCTTACCAAAAGTGTTGGACTAGTTTTATTTAATACCTCGGAGAAACAGAAGAACAACAAAAAAAAAAACCCCACCCAAAAATAGACCATCACTGGCTTTGTGATGTGTTGGGCTTCAAACTGCTGAGACAGTAGAATAAGATTGAAGCCCTGCAGCCAAATCATAATAAGAAATGTTTTATCTCTGTTATTTAGGACAGTGACACTGTCTGGGGGAGCATTTCCAAAAAGAAGTAAGTGGAGAATCTTCACATCCTGTGTCTGCCCAGTTTAATACTTGAATTCTGAAAACCTTTATCGATTAATTGAGAATATCTGAAAAAATGTTGTGTTGAAACATTTGTTTACAATAGGGTTTCAGCCACTGGGTTTGAATTATACTTTAGTAAAGACATCTCTCTGTTTGATGCTCTTGTTCTCAGACTGCAACATTGACATTTAAGCACCACCTTTAAAACCAACTGTGCTGTAAAAGGGAATACAGGTTACCTGGCCCCTGATAATAACAGTTGTGTTAATTACCCAATACAGCCTCATCCCTGATGAGTCACAGCTCCAAGAAAGATAAGAAGTCCTGGAGCTGTGGTCTTTGCCAAGAGGCAAGTTTTGCTGGTTACTTATGGCCTTAATTAGTCCTAAAGGCTTCAGGAGCCAGTTGTTGGGAGGGAGGTCCTGGTTAGGTGGATTATCTGCAACATTGTCCTTCAGGGTGAGACTTGGTGGAAAAACAGGCTGAGTTCCAGGGGGAAAGTAATTGTTTGCATCATATAATTAATATATTACTGAGAATACACCTAGTGAAGCTGAATTATGGAGGCTTTTGGATGGATTAAATCTGGAATTTCTTACTGTGTGCGTTCTGCTTGTGTTGGTTTTTTTTAATGTAATGTACTGAAACAGCTCACAAGATGCATATTTGATCTGAAGCTGTACAGAAGAGACAAATGTTGCAATACCTTATAAACAGAGAGAAAATTCAAGTAGGTTTGGGAGCTGCAGCTGCTGTGAAAGGCAGTAGCTTTCCTTGCAGGAGTTGCCTGTACAACAACGTTCTGTACCATTCACCCACAGGAAGGGACATAAAGACAAATAGATTTTTAATTAGGGCAATTAAAAAGACATGAATAGAATTTCAGATTTCTAAATATATATATTTTTTTTATCCATTTTTTAACTTTCTGCTTAAATTGGGCTACACCCAGACTCCAGAACCTGGGAATAGTCTTTAGGTCCAGATGCATTTTGACACAAGTCAAGGTGAGAGCCCAGCATGCAGCAGCAGTCAAAGCCTGCCTTGCTTTCCAGCAAAAGCCATCTGGGAGCAATACCAAGTGTATCTTCTCTTATCTCCACCCAGGAATATAAAAGTAGGCAGCTTATCTGGGCCCTGGCTCTAGCAGGGACTTGTGCTGGCAGTGGAACTGATCAAATTATTCAGGATACCACTGATCTGCAATGAGATGCTCTCTCAAGATACTCCCATCCTCTGACCAGCCCAGCTTGCTTTTCTTGCTGAAGGCTGCCTGGCTGCATGTCTGAGCTAAATCATACCCTGAAGGAACAGCTCACACAAGATTGTATTAATATTGACAATAAAGAATTAACAGGCATCCTGTCATTGATTTCCACCAAAGCAGATTTTGTTTGAGGGACCATGTGTAACAGTCTTTAATTATATTAGAATATAGCCAGAAGCATTCTTTCCTCACAGAAATATGTGCCCAGATACATTTGCTCAGTAGCCACCTGGGCTTTTGTTGGGATGGTCAAGTAATAATTCTTTGAAAAAGAGCAACTAAGAGCTCAAAATATCGAAAAAAAAATCAGGATTCATTAACTGTTTACTACAGTAGAAGCGGCTTTGCATCTTTAATAAAAATACCAAATATTGAAAATTCTAGCACTTCTATTGAGATGAAAGTAGGAACAATCTGCTTAGAATGATTTGCCTTAAAAGTGAGCTTGAGCTGGTATTGTTCACTAGATTAGACAAGATGCATTTCAGTCGATAAACAAAGAATGGAGCTTTCGCCAGATGATTCATTTTCCCTAAATTATGATTGACTTTGAAAGGATTTGCTTTGCTTCTTATGTAGTTTTTCTGTTGCACAGCCTGTCTGAGATGAGCTTTGACCAGCCTTGCCAGGAGATGGGATTGCTTTCTACTGCTCTCTTCAGCTGCAAAAATTGCTGTGAGCTGAAAATCCACTCACATGCTGAACTTCAGACTGAGCTTTCACCAGAGCTATGGGGAGAAACTCCAGGGAAGTCAAGGGATTGCATCTCTCATTCTGCATCCTTTGGACAAGGCAGGGATAGAGCAGATTTTGCCCATCAACATAAAAGCAATAAAATGGTGTCAAGTGTAGCTCCCTGTGGAAATGATAAGATATTACTCAGAAAATTTTGTCAAATAACTTTAAACTGAAAAAAACATGGTGAAATTGAATGAGGCTTGAAGTCCAGAGCAACGTGAAGGGCTCACTTTGATATGTTTTGAAATCAATTAGAACAAGGGAAACCAAAATTTTCCAACACCTCACCCTCAAAAATGAGGATTTATTCCCTGGCATGCCACAGATTTCTGCCTCAGAGATTTTTGCCAGAAAGGTTTTTAATTTGTTTTTTAAATTTGCTCCATCTAAAAATTAATCATCACCCTTAAACATGCAGGGCTCTAAACTTTATTGGAATAATGCACTTTATTTCCCTTGCTCTCTTCCTTGTTTAGCCCCTCTTGGTTTATGCCTGTTATCAGGGAGAATTGGTGATTATCTCGTTGGCAAAGACCCTGTGCTTATTTCATCCTTATCACAAAGAGGAGAAAAATTATACTTTGCTACAGTTTTATGCAACTGTACAGTGGGGAAGAGTTTTTGTTTTTTTCCTAGTGACCAGCTGTCTGAAACCAGCAGTGCATAAACACATCCATTCACCCAGATAATCATTTCCCCAGATTTGATTTAAGACACTTCATTGAAGTTATTATGCTCATGTAAAAGAGCAACAATATATGAGTGAGCCAGGCCTTAGGCCTTGATCCTCCTCCAAAAGATGAAAGCAAATGCAGAAATTCTGAGAACAAAACAATGGGTAAAAAAAAAAAAAAAACCCTGGAACTGAACCATTTCTGCGGGGAGATTTAGGACTTAATCCTGGGAAGAAAAACCTGCTCTGGCCCTGATCCAAAACAGTACTCAAGGCTTAACTCTAACTCCATCAGCAGTTTCACTGAAGCCTCATGTCTGCCCAAGTGCTTTGTAGACTGAGGCAGAATATCAGTAATTTGCAAGGCTAAGCCCTCAAAGAAATGATCTTGGTCAAGTGATAAGGACTGGTAAAGAGCTGAGCTAGTAAGAGATCGAAGGGGCTGGCTGTGGGCATATCAATGGCTTGTAAAGTCGAGTGAGGATTAGTAGGGAAGTTGGAGCAAAATCTACTAAAAGAAATACTCTTACCATTATTTAAACATTTTCAACTTGTTTTCCCCAGTAAAAATATTTCTAAATAGGTTTTGAAATAATGCAATGTTTTTGAGAACTGATTTTTTTGTTGTTCTTGTGGCAAAATTCTTTTTTTTTTTTTTTTTTTTTTTTTTTTTTCTTTCCTCAAACCTGCTATCCAAAGTTTTTAGGTCAGAATTGAGAATCAAAATTCAGGCATGCTAGAATGCCTCCACCTTTGTTCTCTGGGTGTAGAGGTTGTTGCTTGGATTTCTTCTCCAATAAATACCCCTGCTGTTCATTTGGTTATTTGATACGACTCCTGTTTTTGCACAATTCAGTGGTACACATGTATACATGGTATATGTAATATATTTCTATTATTTGCTATCAGCATACTGATGCAGCCTATACCATTACTCCTTTTTTTACAGCTTGCTCCTCCTTAGACCAAAATCCTTACTGAACCATTTAAAATCGTGTTTGTTCCGTGGTTCCCACTCTTTCCAGGTAGGCAAAAGAACATTATTTTGGCTGGGGGGGGTGGGAAAAGCAGCATCTGAATGGTGAATTTCTTTCCATAAGGCAAGTATGCCCGTGGCAACATCAGTGGAGATGGAATAGATTGTGGATCACTGCTTGGCACTGGATGTGGGTTAGCTGAGAGCACTGGATGCTGAGTGGGGTGGGAGAGCAGCCCAGGGGTGACACCAAGGACACTGCCTTGGGGAGTCTGGATGTGCAGGTGGGTGGCCAGACCTGCCTGTGGTGTCCCCTCTCCCAGGCCAGGCTGTGCTCCAGCCAAGGGAGCAGCCTCAGTGTCCCCCCCAGCCCTGGGACAGAGGCTCCTGGGCTCCAGAGTGACCCTGAGCTGGGCTCTCTGTGCTTTCAGGTCCTGCAGGGCCAGTTATGTCTGGAACTCACTGGAGGGCTGCTGTGTTTTGGGTTCTGTGTGTTCCTTTTCAAACTAAATATGATTTAAAAAATTACTTTATAAGGAGTGATTTGTGCAAAGAACCCAGGAATCCATAGCTCATGTGTGGGTCAGAGTTCAGCTTCAATTCTGAGCTTACACTTGCTGGCTTAGAACTCCTCAAGCTTCCCAAGATTTGCATTAGCATCCAATGCTTGTTTGGGGTTGTTTTTTTTTCTTGGATCTTTGGATCTGGGACTGTGGTTTGTACCATTTGAGAGAGGATATTCACATCCAGACATAGAGTTCAAATGCAGATTTAATCTGAGCTGTCTGCAATTATGAACAAAAGCAGAGGAAGAGAAATGCAGAGTAAAGAAAGTGACTAAATTTCTCAGTGTTCATGTTCAGTTTCACTTGTATTTGGACAGAGATTTGAAATAATTTTCAAATTATTTGAACAGACTGTCTCCTTATGTCTTAATTTAAACTGCACCTCTTTCTAATTTTTAGATCTTTTTAAAAGTGCTGCTCTAAACCAATTATAACTCACTGATGTGATGCAGGAGTTCCTGATTCAGAACCTATGGTTTATTTTGCCATTTCCACTGGATGATTTACTGGCTAATCATTTAGATGGTGAAGAAAAAGACAGGAAGGAAAGTGACTGCAGATGGTCCCCAAGCTGCTGGAGTGCCACATCCAGATTTCCCAGAGGCCTCCAGCTGTTTAAGTTTCTCATTATGCAAAGCAAGGCTTGCCCCAGAATTAACTTTTACTGCAAACCCCCCAGCAAGGCTTTGACCACCCAAATGCCTACAAAGAAAATTTCTACAGCATCCTGCCTCGTTTTCCTTCATGCCACACTTCATTATATGTGGTAAATAAATAAGCATTAGATAGCAAAGCAAAACAAACCAAAACAAAACGAGTCCTTTTGCCTGTCACCCCACCTGGGAATCATCTAACCTTAAGATGGAAGATGTGCTCTTGGAGTTCAACCAAGCTGGTAGTGGCCCTTCTTCATTTGCTTGTCCTTAAGAAAATGCAGTTCATGCCCTTTCCCACTGAGTCAATGGTTCTAAGTATCTGAAACATTTCTCATTTTCTTCCCCCACATTTAATCACTGGCTTCCAAAAAGCCTGGACTTGGAAGAGAGTTTTGAAACTCTGCATGGCCACAAGAGTTTAGGTCTTATCTGACTTAAACTTGCCCACCTCAAGGATAATTTCCAGCTATTTGATCTCTTGAAAAAAATATATCCAAAGTTATTGACCTCCACTTGCTCACATAACTTCCATGATTTTTTTCTTTTTTACAATTATTTGCATGAGCATGGGAAAAGCAGAACAGAAGTGTTAATAACTAGACTAAAAACCACTGATTATGCTTCAGCTGGATGCAGCAGCTGAAAAAACTACCATTGTATAGCTTATTTCAGATATGGAAATTATCTACTGTGAGTACTGCTATCCCACAGGAGAATATGCCAACATTTGAACTTTTGTTTCACACACTCTACCAGCAGCAGGACTCTGATCAAGAAAAAAAAAAAAAAAAAACCAACTTAACAGTAATCCCACCCTCAGAAACCCTCTGGAGAACTTGCTGCTGAGAAACCCTGTCCTGGAGGCTGCCAGAAGCTCTGATCAGCTCATATATCAAAGCTGGAGTACAGCCTGTCTGCTCCCCCCACCCCAGCAAGAGTTAAAACAATTCTCACGGGTCAAGCTACAAATCTAAGAATAAGCAAGCAAATATGCATTACTACACTCTGCAAGATTGTGAATGGATGATGGTGATCAAGACAATGCTTTGATGCTGCATCCAATACATTCCTACATATATTCCAAATCCTGCTTTGCTGTGGATTTAGTGGGCCAGGGGTGAACAGAGGCTTGTGCTTTACTTCCATGCTTTATGCCAGGCAGGCACGCTCACATTTTTTGCCTTTGTTGGCATCCAAACAGGGTAAAGTGTCACTTTACCAAAGCAGTTCATTTATCATAGGCTGAAAGGGTAAACTGGGCTTTTCCAGTCAGGAGACATTTCTTCCTCTTTCCATTGCAAGCCTTTAAAAGGTCACACGGTCCCAGCCAAGGAGTCACTATCAGCACCAGAATTAAGGAGCACATGTGACTGTGGCTGCACAGCTCCCTCTCACTGGTTTTACACAGTTTCTCTGATGTGGGGATGGATTAAACCTCTAACTGCACTTTTATCTTCATAAGCTCATCTGAGTTCACTTTCTCCAATTATTAAGTCGTTTAGTTAACAGCAGAAAGAAACAAAAAAACCCCAAAAACAAAACCAAACCTGGGCAGCACAGAATCTGAAAACCATGAAAGCTCAAACTTAAGGCATCACTACAGCTGAGCAAAAGCTCCTTTCCACCTCCTGTCTTTATATTTCTCATTACAACAGATTGCCAAAATTCATCCTGGAATTCCCATTGTTATCATCTTGCCTTGCTGCAGCCCTCAGAGTCCTTGATAATGAGGTCTAGGGGGACTCAGCATCTGCCAGCTTCATGTCTGTGGGGAAAAAAGGAAGAGAAATTATACTCTCTCTTCCTTGTAGTGGTACTTAAGGCATCGAGGCTCCTGGAACAAATCCTTGGCCCGAAGGAGTGTTAAATGTATTGAGCGTGGAGTGGTAATTTACACCTCCTTGGAGCCTGTCAAGGTCGGCCAATTATCGTCTGCAGAAAGCATCAGGTAGAGAATTCAGTGAAATCTAATTTTTCTGTACTGCCAGCATTCTATTGCTCCACAAAACCCATCTGGGAAACCTGTGACTGATGGAAGATTAGGCACAAGTATCAACAAACCAGAAGTGAATTCAACACCGGAATGCATCTTATGCTGAGTGCCCCAGCGTAGGCTGAAAATAAACGAGAAGCGATGCGTGAAATGGAAAACACGAGCGAGGAGAAGACAACCGTGCTGCATCCTCGGGCCGCTCCGTGTGACAAAAAGCCTTAAAAACAGCTCCAACATTGCCACCTGCGGGTGGCTTCGGCGGGGAGCTGGAGGCAGCGCTTCCCGGAGAGAACAGACCAGGTGGAAATGCGGGAATGGAGCGGCGAAACTTTGGGAAACGCACCGCCCAGCCCAGGGGAGTGATTCTATCCTTCAAATTCGTGCTGCTGTGATTGAAGCACTCTTCCCCTTGTAAAACACCACTTTTCACTGATTTAAGAGATGGGAACTGTGATAGATATGATTATAAATTCGTGCAATTAAACGTAGAAGGTATAGTAAATGTAGTAGATGATAGAATGTAGATTTTTGTAACCCTGTAAATGTAAGACTAATCCTGGTTCCCGGAATGGGGCAGGCGTTTTCCAAATACCGGGACATGCTTTGTGGACTGTAACTGTACAAGTTAACACCTTGATTTACACCAGAAAGGAGGGTGGCTTGCCAGGATGTGGCTCCTTGAGCTGATCAGATCTTGGGCACCTGGGCCATCAACCCATCGATACCAATTTCAAGGGTGGACCCTGACTTTGAAGACATCATCATCCCAAAAGAGAATTCCCAGAAAATCCTTTCAGACGTGGCCCAGTACCAGGAAATCTGTTCAAGACTCATCACCAAGTGAGAAGACTGGGTTTGAATTTGAAGACACAATAACTCTGCTGCCGGGAGGCACAAAATACAGTATAAGATCCCGGACTCAACCACCAGAAAATCGTGGAACAGTGTGAGAGAGCAGCCCTGCTGTCGGTTCTGTGTTTCACCCAACATTCAAATGTTGTTTTCCGTGGCTGTCCCAGATAGATTTTAAAATGGAAAAATAAAACTTACTCTTTTATCCGATTGGCTAGTTAATCATTTATAACAGAACCATTAATCATAGAGTCATGGAATCGTTGAACCTAACGTTCCAGTTAGGCTGGAAAAGATCTTTAAGGTCATTGACTCCAACCATTAGCCTAGCACTGTCAAGCCCACCACTAAGCCATGTCCCCAAGTGCCACATCTAAAATTTATTCTAATTTAGATCCAGTCACTACCAAACCAACAGAAGTTAAGGGAGAAGACAAAGCAGAGTAAGAATGCCTACAGTCTTAGAATGAATAAGGCCACTTTATTGAAGGTAAATGAAATTACATCTTATCATACAGCAGGAAAATGCCTTTCTGTGGGAAAAATCATATGCAGGGTCTTGGCACAGATTTGCTTGCAAGAGGAAACCAAAGTAGACCTTTTGTTAGAGGCTGTGAGGTGCTCAACATGTGAATTCTCATGAATTTCCTTGATCAGAGCTTTCACAACAGAAATAAAATATGAGCATTTGTGTAAAGCAGAGCACTGTTCCCTGTGCTCTGAGAACAGTGCTGTATTTGTTACCTTTAGCTCTCTGTTTACCATGGCTCCCTGTGCATTATTTGTCAGGTCTGCAGCAGCACTGGGGATGTTTTCACAGCTCTGGGACTGTAGTACTTGCCACATGCCCACTTTTCACAGGAAAGACCTTTCTGAATGTCCCACTCTTGAGTGGGAGGTTTGAACCAGTCCAATGCTTTTTAAAATTAATAGTTTATTCACCGAAGACAATGTGAATTTGACCTCATTTACCAGGTTCCTTTGAATCTGTTTTCAAGTGAGGGAGAGAGAAGAGGCTGTTATTATTTTATCATTTGGAAAAGAAGGTACCTCAGTTCTCCAGCTCAGATTTACACCAAGTGGTTTATGAAGATCCAGGTGGCAATTAGCCAACACCACAGGAAAAGTCAGAAAGGTGACTGCTCCCTCTTGAATGGAGCTCTCAACATCCCAGTGTATAGTGGTGACATACATACTGTATGAACTCATGAAATTTATTTATGGAAGGAAACATCATTTCCCACAAAGCCCAAGTGACATAGAAAAAACAAGTTAATTTGTGTCATTTTGCATTAAAAATAGAAAAGTTCTTACCATTGTCTTTGGAAGACGACCAACAAGTTTTGATGGAAACCAGAACAGAAAGAGCCATGCTAAGTGAGTGAACACTGAATCCACTCTTCACACAAAATGGTAAAATTGTTCCTTTAATGTGCATTAAGTCTTTTTTCACAAGGACCTTTAATGCTCAAAGTGCCAAAAAAATAAGATAAACAAAAGCCTAAAATACTATCACCTTTAGAAATCACGAACAGAAGTGAGAAAATTTGTTTCAGACTGACTTTGCTTCTTTTTAAATGAAAGCAAAATAACCACAACTTACAGTGCCTCTAGGTTTTTTTCTTACAAAGTCTGCATGTCCATTAAAATCAATGAACAAGTAATTTCAGGTAAGTTTTGGAGTACTCACCTGACCTGACTCTCCATGAAGATGTATGACATTTGTGTAACAGCTTCTGCATCCACAGACATGAAGGGTTTTGCTTAGATTTGTTGTTGTTGGGCAAGGAGGCATGGGGATTGTTTGTTTATGGGTTTATGTGTTTGTACACAGTGCCCATGCTCCCATGGGAAGCTGGAGTATAAAGCACTGGAAAAATCCCAGATATTTATTGAATTCCATCCCAGCATGTTCCCCAGGACATCTCCTCTTTCAAACACGCAAATGATGCATTTTCCTGGGACAGAAAAGAAGGGGAAAAGTTCCCAGGAATCTCATGGTGGGCTGACTCTGGCTGAATGGCAGGTGCCCATCCAGCCACTCTAGAATTTCCTCTTCCCAACTGGACAGGGGAGAGAAAATATAAGAAAAGGCCCCCAGGTCAAGGTAAGGACAGCAAGAGATTGTTCACCAATTACTCTTACGGGCAAAACAGACCCAAGTTGGGAAAAATCAGTCTACTGCTAATCAAATTAGGAAGTATAATGAGAAATAAAACCAAATCTTGAAACACCTTCCTCCACCCCTCCCTTCTTCCCAGGCTCAGGTAGATTTCTCTACCTCTTTTCATCCAGCAGGGAGAATGGGCATTGTGGTCAGTTCACCTCACACTGTCTCTGCTGCTCCTTCCTCCTCAGGGGGAGGACTCCTCACACTCTTCCCCTGCTCCAGGGTGGGGTCCCTCCAAAGGAGAACAGGTCCTTCAGGAATTTCTCCAACATGAGTTCTTCCCAAGGGTTGTTTTTTATTAAGTGCTTCAGCATGAGTCCCTTTCCATGACGTGCAGTCCTTCTCCAATGAGGGCTCCTCTATCCACCAGGACCCCACTCCAGCACAGGCTTCTCTCAGAGTCACAGCCTTCCTCAGACATTCTCCTGCTCTGGCATGGGCACCTCCAGGGGCTGCAGATGGATCTCTGCACCCCTCTGCCCTCCAGGGGCTGCAGATGGATCTCTGCACTCCCCTGCCCTCCAGGGGCTGCAGATGGATCTCTGCACCCCTCTGCCCTCCAGGGGCTCAGCCACCTCTCTGGGCTGGCTGCACCAAGGAATCTCATGGGAATCTCAGCTCTGGAGCCTGGAGCAGCTCCTGCCCCTCCTTCTGCCCTGCCCTGGGTGTTTGCAGAGCTGTTCCTCTCACATTCACACTTCTCTTTCACCTGCTGCTGTGCAGCACCTTTTACACTTCCTTAAATACGTAATCACAGAGGTGCTACCAGTGTTGTGGAAGGGCTCAGCCCTGAGCAGCAGCAGGTCCATGGTGGAGCTGAGGGAAGCTTCTGGAATCTTCTTACAGGAGTCACCTCTGCAGTCCACCCCATCACCAAAACCTTGCCACACAAACCTAACACTCCTTTAACTCAAGTTTCTCATTACATTTTCTACAGCTTCCTAAACACACTTTACTCCCTCCCAAACGAGCACTGGCAGAACAATATCAACAGGTTGATTTCACAATAATGATGACAGTTTCTTGTGTCTGGCATGGAGGAGAGATTTTATAGATGTCTGAAGAACAAAGGGATCCCCTCCAGCACACTCACCTCCTTCTGAGCTTGCAAAATATTTAGAAAGAAGTCTCAAGAGTTTTCCCTTTCTCCTTTACCAAAATATGAAAGGACCCTTCAGAGGATGGTGTATTCCCTCACCAGGCTGTGCACATCAACACCAGCAACATCAGCATAGAGTTCAGGCACCACTGGCTCAGGCACCTGCAGCACTGTGTGCCCATTGCTGGTCTTCATAGCTGTTTTCAGGGAGCACAAGAGCTCTGCTGGAGAAGGCCTGTGAGCTGCACTCCACTGCCAGCAGGACTTCATGATGCAATACCTGTAAATGATGGAATTATGTCTTCATGCAAAGAAATGTACATCAGGTTGCCCCTGTTTCAGAGAATATCCTGTAACTTAGAGGAGAAAAATCATTCCCTAGCAGTGCTGCACCTTGAAAGGAAGCAGCAGAGCAGCAAAATGCAAGAGCACTTAAGGAAACAGAAATAAATGTCATTTTCAAGAGAAAGAAACAGAAATAAGTGTCATTTTCAAGAGAAGGAAATAGGAATAAGTGTCATTTTCAAGAGGACAGAAAGGTTTTGGCCACAAGCATTTTATGCAGCAGAACCCAGTAGGGAGATGTGGCAGACACAAATCTCAGCTAACAGGTTACTCTCAGTGTAGTCTAGACTTAGAAATCTTGTGTAAAATCTCATTTTCTGTGTCTCACTTCCATTTAGCTCTGCCAACCTCACATTCAATTGTCCATAAAGCAAGGGGCTTACATGGCTGGCTGGCAGCTTGAGGGCTGCTTCATAATGTTCTGCTTCTGCAGGTATGATAAGATGTCAGAAGGTGGCACCTCAGGATATGGTGGAGCACCTGAAACAAAGGCAAACGGAGCAATGGTAGAAAACTCCATGGCAGTGGTTGCAGAGAGCAGCTTCTGTGCAAGACTGCCTTCCTTCCCCAGCAAAATCTGGTTTTTCTCCTGCCACAATGCACAGTGACAGAAGGTCTAAAAGGAATTGATGAGACTTTGCAAATTGGAAAAAAATCAGGGTGCTTAATTAAATGGCCCAACTTTACATGCTAAAGTTCGACGTTTGGGGGTCTCATTAATTTGCTGCTTCCTTATGTAATTTTTTAAATGAAAAATGCTAATAAGCATTAAATTGTCTTACCTAATGTAATCATTTCATACAGTAGAATTCCAAAAGACCATCTGCAAGAAAAGAAAACAAAGTGATGTTGTCTGCTGCCCTAAATACATGAAAACAACTAGGCATGGCCTGCAGACAGGAGAAAGCATGAGCTGTAAAAGCGGAACGTTATGCCAAAACGAGACCTGCCTTCCTGTGAACTTCAGGACTTGAAATCATGCATAATGGAGTGAAAGAGACAGGTCTGGCAGACAGGTGAATTTCTACTCCCAAAATGAAGCCTTACATGTCTGCTTTGATGGTGGGGGGGTTGCTCAGGAGCCTCTCTGGTGCCTGCCACTTGACGGGCACTCTCCGTGTGACTGAGCTGGCACCACGCGTGTGAGTTTCGTAGGCCATGCCCAAACCACAGAGCTTAGCAGTGAAGTTCTGATGGAGAAGGACATTCCTGGCAGCAATGTCACCATGGAACAAGTTCTTCTCTTCCAGATAAGCCTGGGAAATTGGAAAAGAAAGAAAACGGGACGATTTTAAAGGGAATTTAATTGAAACAAATTTTCGCTGATGCTTGTTTCCAACACTGCGGGGTAGAGACGTGCTCACCAACATAATGGAAGCACATTTTAACAAAGCCTTTATTCTCAGTGCTTAGGCCAAAAAGACTTCAACCACCATGGAAACTTGTGTTGCAATCAAGCAAGAAGGAAAAAATGCAGCCAACATGAGCAGACTTACCAGAGCTGCTGCAACCTGCTGTCCAACCTCATATACCTGCCTCTCAGTGAGGTCATAGGGGACACCATCCATTGCCATCACATCCTAGAGACAAAACAAGAGACCCTGGATCCAACACATGCCACAGCAATAGGATACTGGGGAATGTTTCCTTCTATCTAATCTTATGATCCTCCTTCTCACAATTGCTCATAAATTGACTGAAATGTAAGAGGATGTGGATGGGTGATGCTGATGGTGGGTTGAGTAAGACCAGTACACTAGAGACAACTGGTGGGCAAACTGACATGTGGGGAAAAACTTCTTAGGTTAGAAAGAAATTGTCAGAATGACAGTGAAGAACACCAACCCACACAGGTGAATGAAAGAGATATTATAAATTAGAATGGTGAGTGGAAAAGCACATTTCTAACATATGAATTGGGTACCTGGTATGAGACTAACAGTCCATCTCTCCTACCACCCTGCCTGTAACAGTAAGAGAAAGGGAGATGAGAGAGAGAGTTAGGTAAACACACAATGTTCTTCCTGCCATTTTACAGCCCACAGGTACATTCTATTTAAAAACTTCCTGAGATGGTTATGGTTTCAGCATGTTCAGTAACCTCTGAAAGGTTACCTTCCATAACTCTCCTCATATGAAGTGTCAGTATCCACAGCAGTCAGTGGGCAAAACATTCCATTAGTCAACTCCTCACTTCATGAAGAACCAGCTCCATTTGTTTATTCTGAACATGTCACACACCAGCTTTATTTGCTACCACCTGGACCTTCTGCTGAACAGGACAGGAAGCCATCCTTCTGTATTTAGAGTTTCAGATGTAGGAGAGTGATGGATTTCCACAGTAAGAGCAGAGTTTTATTTTCATGCCTTTTGTAACAAGGTGTCATAGAACCACAATATGTGCTGTGTTGGAAGGGACCCACAAGGACCACTGAGTCCAACTCCTGGCCCTGCACAGGACATCCCAACAACCCCACCCTGCCCCTGATAGTAGTGTCCCAACACTCCTGGAGTTCTGGCAGCCTTGGAGTTGTGGCCACTCCCCCTGTTCAGTGCCTGACCACCCTCTGGGGGAAGAGTATCTTCCTGCTATCCAATCTAAACCTCCCCTGATATCTGGGCTCCTTTTTAGCTTGAGTTAACATTTTCAATGGACTACATATTTTCATACTATCAGACCTCATCCCATCAGATTTTACCCCTCATCAGCAATGGGCAGACATGAAGCCACCTTTCACAAATACGAAACTTCTTCCTGTGCATTACTTCATTGTTGACTATGCTGAATTTCATCTGTTCTTTTTGCTGACAAGTCTCTCAATCTTGGAAGATCCTTCTGCAATTCCTTCGGGTCAGCTCTTGCCTTTACTGACTGGAATCATCAGCAAATATCATCACACCACTGTCATCCCATTTTTAGGTTATTATTACATGTAATGAACAGCATCATGTCCTAGATAGCTGACCTCCCTTCAGTGCAAGCACCAACCTTTCATTCTTATATTTTATTTCCTGTCTTTTACCAATTAGTTATCATCCCACGACCTTCCCCCAGTGTTGTAACTGCTCTGCTTTCTTAAAAGCATTTGGAGTGAGACATGATTCAAAATTTTAGAAACTCAGGTGGCTGTATGAATTCATTCTAATACCAGTGCCTGCAATGCCCTTCAATGATCTGCAAATTAGGACCTGTGCAGAACTTCTTTGGGGCATGGAAATAGTTTTGATTGATATAGAGGAATGCATGGAGAGATGGAAAAATCCTTTATGACCTGTGGATAGATATGTACCTAAGGAATTCAAAAGGCTACTCTGTCATCACTCCTTTTGACTCACCTTCCGACACGTCCACAGAAAGGTCAGCAGGTCACCAAGAGACAAATCTTCCATGATCATATAAAGTGGGAGCTGGTCTACACAACATCCAACCAACTCAACCAGGTTCTCATGATGGCCAAGATTTTGATGGAATTTAATCCTTTCCAAGAAATCCTTTACTTTCTGGGGACTAGCTGGGTCTGAAAGAACAAAAGAAAATAAATCTGAAAACAAACCAACAACAAATAGAAGCAGCAAAGAACAGGTTGGACAGCTAAAATCAACATGGTCAGCAGTCTTTAATCCTGCCAAGACATTCCCACAAGAACATCTAGGACTCACTACACTGAACACAGCATGTTCTTGCCCAGTCCTGATGGCAGTGCACCATGTCTGGGTCACAGAGACTGTACCAAAGTGGATCCTGACCACGGGCCTTACCTTGCAAGGCTTTCAATACCACAGTCTGAGTCCTTCCAGAGCTCCCAGTTTCCAACTGGGCCCTGTAGATGCTCCCATAGGCACCAAGTTTGATCAGCTGCAAGGTGTCTGGTGAGAGTTTCTCTCGTGGTATCTCTAATTCTTTCAGAGTCAAGGATGCAGAACTGAGCAGGCTCTCCACAGATCTCTCACTCAGCTGGACGTAGCTGTTCTCTGTTGAGCAGGGTTCCTGCTGATTCTTTTTTGTCACTAACAAAAGCAAATGGATATGATGCATAAAACCAGACAGATGAACTCCTGTAATAGGTGACAATGCTCATCCTTCAATGCTTTTTAATTTTTGCACCACAGTATTTTGGAAATCAGGGCAAAGTAAGGAACTGCTATTGTATCTCACTTATCCTGGCCCTTGAAGAGGAGAAAGAATTTATCTCCCATTCTATTTGAGAAAAAGACAGAACCAGTCCAGAAATATCTCCCATATTACCTACATAACCTTTATAGATAAGACACAATTGTACTTCATTCCCATGTGCTCAAGCAATGAACACTTTCTTTCATTACCTGTTCTTAATTATTTCTCTTAATATAGGCTCAAGAGGCTGTTTCCCTCCACATACCCCAAATTACTTCAGAACTGTATTTTCATTTCCACACAGCCACACGTGCACCAACAAACCTTTCCCAACCCTCTCACCAGCCCCTGTTCTACCTCATGTTGTCTCCATAGGAAGAGGGAGACAGTGGCCTGAAATTAAATTTCTTAAATAGCAGTATAGAAAATTAACTGGGTGTAATCTGCATCAAAATTACTGTAATTCATAACTACCCCAGTAAAACTGTCCTTGCAGCAGCCTCCAGGAGGCTGTTCCATAAATACACTTTGCAGTTCTTGTTAAACAGCCTACATGGCATGATGCTTTAGATTTTCTCAGATCCATCTACACTACAGCTTCCCCTACTGCTGTTGCAAAATGGAGTAAATCAGAGTTCCCAATTTTTCTAATGTTTACTGGATTGCTGAATACCACTCAGGGTCCTCATAAATGGTTTTAAAAATGGTTTTAAAAACAGCTCAAGCAATGAGGAAATGGAATTGGCTGCTGACCACTGAAACCAATACTCTTTCCTCTGCTTGAAAAGATTTTTTTTTTTACCTTGGGTTCCAGCTGGTGCTGACTGCTTCTGCTTTGCTCTCAGGCCACGGCAGTGGAGCCAAAGGATCACAGTGAGCACAATGACAAAAAGTCCCACCAGGAGAGTTGGGACAACAATCACTTCTGTTTGATGTTCACGCACAACTGCCAGCAGAGAAAGGAAATGGAAAAAAACAAGGAATAAGCAGCACACTGGTTCTGTTTAACCATGTAGCAACAGTCCATTTCAGTAACTTTCAACCCCAAAAGTGTGTGTTCTATCCTTTGGAACAGCTGAACATTGTTAGTGCTGCCACCTTATTTTTCAAAGGACCTAAACTGCATGAAATCACTAAGACTCTCACACCAAAGGTCATTTATATGCAGGCCAGGAATTGCAGCCATTTGAAGCACCACCCAGCAGTGAAACACAAACAGCACTGGCAGCAGGACAGCAGGGAGATGGGACAGGCTGGATATTGCTATCTCATCAAGTGCAATTACAGCTCCAGCTCCTTCCAGTAAAATTACAGTAAAGGAAACTGGGTGTGTTCACCTTTGGAATCTGACTGGAAGACATTACAATTAGCAAGGTTTATGAAGGTCACTATCTTTCTCATGTCCCCAGATCTAGAGGTGGTCGAGACCATTTTTTTCAGTTCCCAAAGAAGTCAGAAAGTCATGAAATAAAAATCCTACAAAAGTGGTCCTTTGGGAAGCTGCAGGGAATCTTTAATGATTGCTGCACACCTCACTCAAAAGTAGGAATTCTGTAAAATGACTGAAATTATGTGAGATTAATCCTGCCACAGAGGCTTCATCCCCATAAACATTTCCTCCCTGAAACACAATGCAGGGAAAGCTCCATCAAATCTTTCTGTGTGGGCTGGGATGAAGGTGGAGGAGGAGAAAGGGCTTGGCACATCTTTTAGTGAAGCTGGCCTTCCTGGCCAGCATGTGAAGCCTTATTAAAGAAATGTGTGAATCCTACCACAGAGCTTGTCATTGCTATTGCACTCCAGCAGCATCCGTGAGAATCTTCTCACATCCCCTGCCATGTCCAGCTACAAGCAAGCAGGTCTCCAGCCCTCACTACCTGCACAGACATAAAGAACAACAACAAAATTTATTAGGAGAAAGGATGATGATGAAGCAAAACAAGTGAAGTGAATAGGGAGCTTTATACCCCTTACCATCAGTGGCTGCATGAAGCAGCAACTGGGATTTGAAGGCTTAGAGAATGACACAGGACATCCACTATCACATCCTGTGGATGATGCACTGCATGCCCAGAGAGAATTTAGGGTTAAGCTTGTTTTAGAGTGCTCCACAAGCAAATAAGGACCCCTAGGCCTAAAGGCTGGCATATATGTACAAAAATCCATAAATACAAACTTAGTTCTATTTAAAGAACATCTAATACACTCCTAGCTAACACATTTCTTTAGAATGGCTCAGCATTTTATCTTCTGGTCCATTACAAGTGAACAGATCAGCAGCATGCACAGAAAATGTCATCCTTGACTACAGTCCTTGCCACAACTCCTACTTGTTGCTGTACAAAGACAAGGAGAAAAAAGAGTTGTCATTAGGGCTCTCTGGTACCAACTTCTGAGCACTGCCAAGTCTGTGGGGATTCTGAAGCACAACATCTGCAAGTCTTCTGCATTTGTAGCTGAAAATCCAGAGCCTGCACCTTGTTTAGTCACTGCTTCTTATAAACATTGCTAGAAGTTGAGACTTAACAGCTCTGCAGACAGTATTATCTAGAACTTTATTATTATTTGTTATCTAGAACAGTATTATCTAGAATTCCTGTTTTATAGGAATTGTGACTTTTATCCTGTAAGCACCTACTTCGTTTTCAGCTATGAGTTTTAGGCAATTAACCTCAATGGCAAATATAAGGGCATTGATTTTATGGAATTTGGTGATGAAACGTTTATCAGTTTGTTCTCATGCTTGAAATTAATGAGTGAAATTATTCTTTACCAGTTGCACAACAGAGGCAGCAGAGAAAGGAAAATTGATATATCTGTGCTTTAAGGTATCACATTTTTTTGGTATTCCTTTTTTTAAGGTATTCCTTTTTTTATTTGATTTCATTCTTAATGTGCTGGCAGATTTGCCTGGCTCCAAGGTATGGCTACACCAGGAATCCAGTCAAAGGAGTAATAACACAGCAAAAATACCAGGCTTTTCAGGTACACTCTGAAAACAAGATGCTAAAACAA
Source organism: Trochalopteron elliotii (assembly GCA_024734555.1). Taxonomy (NCBI): domain Eukaryota; kingdom Metazoa; phylum Chordata; class Aves; order Passeriformes; family Leiothrichidae; genus Trochalopteron; species Trochalopteron elliotii. The sequence continues at coordinate 326,596 of JANPWX010000151.1, read as the reverse complement.
CCCACCTCAGCTCTAACACACACTTTACACAAAAATACACAGGACCAGCCCTGGCTTCTTTCATCCTCAGGTACACACAGACTTCAGGACCATCAGGTGGCAATTATATTGTATCATCTGAATCATGAACAGTCCAAGCTCCACCCTAAAGCTTGCTGATGGCTTTGTACAGGTGAAATACATACTAGAAATGCACACTGACATTTAAACACCATGCAGGCACAGGCACACAAAAGCACACACACCCCAAATTTATGCTTGCAGAGAGAGCAGCAAAGATCCATGGAAAAAACTCTGACACAGCAGCCAGGTCTACACTGGTCCCTGTCTGTAAAAAATATCCCTTTATACACCTCCCAGCAGTGATGCCAGTGGGTGGCACTCATGTTTTCCAAGCACACTTAGGGCAGAGCCATGCGATCCAGGAATGAAAACAATGGCAGTCATTGACACTTTATTTGCCCTGGCACTCCCGTGTGCTGTGGTTGCTCATGGAGGTGTTATGACTGGAAAAGCTTGATTACAGAAGCCCATTTACACTCTATGTCTCTATCCTCTTGCAATACTCAGCAAGCAGAAAAAGAAGTTTTGCTTAAGGTAATTCTGAAGTGCCTTTCTGTGCCACTTTTCAGGCCAAGGCCAAATAAATTCCTGTACTAGGCTGTTCATGCAACTTACTTGTCTAACAGTAACATCACTGCAGTTCTTACATTCCTGTCCTCACAAGGAGGATGGTAACTCAGAAATCCACAGAACTCCCAATATTTTTTGCAATGGGAGACACATAAAAGTTATGAGGAACTAACACATTTATGTGCATCCTCAACACAGAGCAGGACTACTGACAGTGCTCAATTACTTATTTTATTAGATGAAGACATTTTTCCAGTACCAAGACAGGATAAAGGAAACAAAAATATCTTGAAAGGTTCAAAATCTGCACCTCACTGGCATTCTGATTTTCCTTGCCTGTGTGTTAACACTGTACCAAGATCAGTCCTGTCTAGATCATGTGCACACATACACTTGTGCTACTTCAATTTAGAATTTGCATTAGAGAATTTGTGCAATTTCAACTAAATGCCAGCTTATTTATTCCACTGGATTTTTTTAATACTCTTTTACACGGACTGAATTCCACTCATTGGAATTCACAGAATCATAAAGGTTGGGAAAGACCCTTAGAATCATCAAGTGGCACAGCAGATCCTCAGCCTGGCAGCAGTGACAGGTTAATTAACACCAACACTGCTCCTCTGTGCACATTTGCCAACAGGATGAACACTTGGGGAAAGGTGGCATTTTGTTTTGCTGTTTTGCTGCCCTGGCAATTTAGACAAAGCACAGAGGGCAACAGAGGGACAGGAATAAGCAGCTAGAAGGTGGCAGCTGTGGGAGCTGCTTAAACCAGTTCAGGAAGCCCAAACACTGAATGTGAATGTAGCTGAGCTGAATTAAGTGCTCACCAATGCCAAAAGAAGGGATTATTTCCTCTCTCTGCTGTCTTCTCATTGCTTGTTTTGCTCTCAGTTGTGCAACTGATCACATGGTGAACTGATCCAAACCACCACCCTAGCAGGAAAAATTCACTGCTCTTTTGCCATGGTGATTTCCTGCCATGTCAGTGGTGGGTATTAGTCAGGGGTGAATGGCCAATTCATCTAAAGCTGCACTGTGAAACCACACCCTGTGTCAGCACAGATCCACATGCACTGTGTGCCAGCAAAAGCCTTACTGTGATTTTTCCAGTCCCCTGTCATTCAGCCTCACGTGGATACTGTCCCCTTAGCAATAGCAGAAGTATTCACATGGCAATGTGGTAAACTGAACCAGGAAGGTGAACCAGGAAGGCCCTAAAATAATCAATCCTCTCTGACATTTTATGGCCTTAAAATTCTCATCGAGCTCAAATTATTATTTAAAGTGCCAAGACTGAGACATAAGAAGCCTGAGTGACAAACTTTGTGGTGAAAACTGAAAAGAAAGAGAAATATCAAGACTTAACATGCCCAGGGAATATAAGGGAACAGAGAGCTTGGATACTGCCCACACAGAAGCTGCCTGCTGCTTGCTCTTGCCATGTTAAAGAGAGTAAGTTGTTCATATTCACAGCAAATATACAGTTTTGCCCCTGAATATGTTTAATTTGTGAGCTACCAGCAGTTCCCATCATCAGTGCAAACCTGTAAATCCTTGTGTAATGATTAGCCAAAGAATAACTGCCTGACTGATAAAAGACAAATCCTTAAACATGATGTGTTCTACTTAATTTTTTGCAGTGGCAGAACCTTGCTCTCCAGCCTTTCCAGCTCCCATTTCACTGCTGCTTTTATTATTTCTCTCCTCTTTTATCTGACCTTTGAATGTGGTCAACAGTCAAGGCTCTGCACAAGCGTGCTGTGCTGGCTGTGCAGGAGGGAGAGGAGCTACCAGGAAAAAAAAAAAAAAAAAACCAGCAGGAAACCACCAGATTTGGGCAGTTGTGGACACTGAATGTGAGACAAGAGGGAGAAATAAAGCACCATTGTAAAGCAAACAGTGAAAAAGAGATTTTTTTTTTCCCCTGCCATGTCCACCGTTTACTAAAAGCAGCATGGACACAAATAAAAAACTAGCCCGACAGGTTTCAGCCATGCATTTGTTACACTGTATATATTCTGTCTCTTCTGCCTGCAGAAGACCTCAGTGACTATTTCCAAAAGCCTGGCAGACCACGATATCTTTACAAGGTCTCCCTGGCTTGTGGAGTCACCTCTTCTCTCACTGCAAGGCACCTGTGGGTTACCAAGCATTGTGCAGAATGGAAATTCTGACCAGCCACACCAGAGTCACTTCTGTCCTTGTGAACAATGATTAATAATAACGAAATTAAATTAAAATAATCCTGTGGCTTGCTGTAACACTGTCCCAGCTATAAAGATTAAGCAGTACAACTCCCTTTTGAAACAGCTGGTAGCTGTAACACCCTGTAAGAAAACAAAGCATTTCAAAAATCACAAACAAATACTCAAGATTTTCTCTTGGTCCAAAATTAGAAGCAATACTTGAATATCAAACTTAAGTCTAGCTGCTACAGAAGCATATGAAGGGAGTGGAAGAAAATTAGGGAGACCACTTTTGAAGAGTTAGACCATAGAGAAAACAGCAAATAATGAGGCCCAGGCTGCTACCTGAGCAGGTGGTTACTTAGAGGAAACTTGGCTCCTTTTCAGTACAGCAGAAAAAACAGGCAAAGTCAACAGTCACTACTGCACTGAGAAATTAGTCAGGACTCAGTGTTGCTGTGCTTTTATACTAAAAATTTACTTCTAACTGGCACCATTTCAGTGGAGATATGCAAGTTCTTACAGTGCTAGGTTTTGCTTAAACTCAGATAGTCTACAAAAAATAATCCATTTGTGCTGCATAAGGAAATCTAAGTACAGAAGTATGAAATGGTACAGAACCTGAATGGGGATAAAGATAAAGGTACTTTTTCTAATGCAGACATGGCCTATTATAGTTCCTGGAAAATTAACATGTATCTTGAACAGTCCCACTGAAAAGCAATTCCTCACAGGTAATCTGAAGAACAAGTTAAAATGATAAGATAACCCAAGGAACACATTAAGCTGAAGCCCTTAATGAGCAAGCTATTAAAAGTCTAGAGGCCAAACTTTCAACAATACACTATAATCTATGGCTTCCTTTTATGAAAGCAAAATCATATCCTACTTTTGAAAATGTCTCCCAGCTGACTGAGCTCTGATTTTGCTGGTAGCTGCCTGTACTAAGCCTGTATCAAACCCAGCACAAATGCAGAAATTCTAAAAAACTGTGACAGCAAAAGCTATGACAGAACATGAGAAGAATTAAGGATTTTTGTTTCAAAGGACCACGCATACATACAGCTCTTGTTGTGAAAAACCTACTGTGTGATCAAAATACTGCATGACATCATATTGCTGCTTAATGGTTTAAGAAATCCAACACAGATCTGCTTTCATGAATTCACAGCCACCTGAAGCTGTGTACACAACTTTAGTTTCAGCTTCCCCAGTTCTGGATGCTTCTTGGCGGATTTAACACAGATTTTGTTTGTAATTTAATCAGTAGCTCATGCACACACAGGTAAATACAGCAAAGTCGAGATATCTGCACCACTTTGGGTAAGAGTTCACTGCCTTACAATCAACAGTAAATTAGTAAAACGGTAATTAGTTCTGAATTCAGCCCTAGGCATGTATTACTTAACTAAAGACTGGACATATTTACATATGCTTGCATAGCATCACCCTGTTTCAGTGAACTGAGACTAATTTTATAGAAAACTTAATTACATTGTTAATTCCTTTCTCTTTAAAAAAAATGCCTGTGAGCTATTTCATTCAAATCAGCCAGTGCATAGAGGACATCCCTCTTTTATTTCCTTCTCAAACCCTATTACCATTACGATCACAGAAATGACTATAAGTAGCTTCACTACAAGCAGTAAGTACATGCATGCATACACAGACACACAGTACAGCTACACCCTCTAATTCAGGGCACAGTTACGTTAATAAAAGTCTTTTAACAAATAAATATTCATGGGCTGATCTTCTAGAAGAGCTTTCTCCCACTTACCTGAACGACACCACTTTCCTTGCCCTACGGTTGTCTTTTCCTGAAAGTCTCCTGCTACCAGATCCCGGTCTGTGAGACCACTCCCAGCAACGCTGACGATCACCTTGCTTTTAATTCTTATGACTAAGCTCCTCCTCACTGATTTTTCTCCTCCAGTCCCGCCCAGCTTCGTTTCTTTGCTCCTCTACGTCTCCCCAGGGATGTCCGACACACAGCTGACAGGAAGGCACACACCTGCAGAACGGGTCTGCCTGCCCTGCACACAGCAGCTGCTCACGGGCTGGCTGCAGGGACAGGCACAGCAAAGAGCCCTCGGGCAGGCACCTGCAGTGGGGTTGGAAAGGCAGACCCATACGGATCGAGAGGGACAGGTGATGTAATGACCAGGATTCACACGCTTCTGGTTACAGGTTCACGTTTAGAAAGAATGGGCTGTTGGAACAGAAAATCTGTATAAAGCCCCCGGGGCTCCAGAGGCTGAAAAAGCATTCCAACCAGGAACACAGTCTGCAGATGATGAAAGAGATATAAGATTAATAATATCAAAACATGCTACAGCAGACAGAAAAACACAGGTTTTTTCACATTCTGCCTTGTCCTTTGGTGTCCCTCCTGTTCGGGCTGTCCATGCATCCTGCCAGAACTTTGGAAAGTTTGACTTTTCCCTCCCACTTTCCTCACACCACTCAACACACCTGACCATATTCCTGAACTTCCCTGTGACCTTCTCCTGCCACGATGCCCTTGGGGTCTCCACTGTGCTCTGCTGGTGTCCACAGCAGCTGTGGGGTGTAATCCTCATCACACCTCAGCATTTTAGTTCTGGGAACTTCCCTTTCCCAGATCCACACACTCAAGCTCCAGCTGTTGGCCTGCCCTCCCCTATCACTGATAAATCCTGTGTTAAGGGTTTCAGATTGCTGAACACTGGTTACATGAGTCTACACAAGATTATTTGCTTACCTACTTCACAGGAGTGAGAGGCAGCTGCATTTCAAGAGTAAACAATATGAGACCTACTTCTTGTTGAGAGACAAAACTTCATTTCACAGTCAGCAACTCGATGCAGGTGGCTTGGGGAAGATGCAGCAGATGATGTGATCTCTGCCAACTGTTTTAGCCAAACTCACCTACCACTGTTAACATTTTGTCACTGCATATTTTAGTTGTAGCCCAATCAATACCTTTAGGTATCAAAAGACAATAGTTAATTTAAGAGAGACTTCTCCTTAGCATTATTCTTCCAGCTGGCATTTACCTATGAGTGCAAACTGGTGAAAACCAGGAGTGATTTTTTTCATTGCTTGACTCTCTACAGACACTGGCAGGAGTGGGCAAAATAGTGTCAGCAAAAAGTCCTGTGATATAGATTTTTATCCCCTGGAAAACTAGGAGAGACATCTTCCAGACTGAAAACTTTCTTGAACCAGAAAGATTCTACATTTTACATTTAGATTCTACATCTTGAATTAGAAAGATTTCTATTAGAAAGATACTACAGCTGCAGAATGTAGGCTTAGACTCTGGTTTCAGCTTTCCTCTCAATCTGGTACTAACTTGCATTGACTCTGCAGTGTTTTCTCCATGAAGGAGCACAGGATCTGTCTTCTACCTCATTCTCCATTAAATAGTAGGTAGAATGCAAATAACAGTTCCTCATTTAAATGAGTTCCTTACTGAAATGAGTTACATTCCACAGTCACCTTCCTCAAGGGCACCTGGAGGAAAAAGCTATTCGGATTCCAGTTTAAAAATATGACAACAGATAATCTTCCTCCTTCTTTCAGTTTCTACATCTCCCCACTGTGGAAGAGAGTGTGAAAGGCAAAGGGTTAAATATTCAGGGGAAGCATATGCAAAACCAGCAATGACTGCAGCTTTTAATTCCCACCACTGTCTCTCAGTCTGACTGGTTGGATAAGATATTTTAACGGTTCAGAGTTCAGACTTCAGCCTATATAATCCTCCTCATTCATCAACAAGCCCATCCCCGTTTAGTGAAGTGACAGAAATAGTTTATTGTCCTGTGAAAAACAGATTTTCCTGCTACGTCCTGTATTGTATGTGCATCCACAAAGAAAACATTGCCTGTTGAACATCCTTTATCCTCCTCTGCTTTTTCCTTATGATTAAGCACACTGAAAGCACACACACTTATGACTTGGAGCACAGACAATTCAGAAATGGGGCTTGGTTCTCACTCTGCTATAAACCAGGTAATTCCTGTCTATTAATTCTTGACAAACTTTGAGTGCTGTTGCTCTTTCTCCAGAAAAATTAAAAATTCTAACCTGATTTTGCCTAGTCCTGCAAACACCTTCTCCAGCTGTTTGGGGGTTTTGGGGGGGGAGGTTTGGTTTTGGTGGGTGGTTTTTTGTTTGGTTTTTTTTGCTTTTTGTTTTGGTTTGGTTTGGATTTTTTTGTGGTTTTTTTTTGGTTGGTTTTTTTTGTGTGTGGGGGGGTTTTGTGGGTTTTTTTTTGTTTTGTTTTGTTTTTTTGGGGTGTTTTTGTTTTTTTCTTTTTGTTTTTGTTTTATAACGCAAAGATCATAAAATCACAGAACAGTTTGAGAAGGGACCTTCAAAGACTGTGCAGTTCCCCCACCATGGGCAGAGATACTTTCCACTACTCCATACAGTCTGACCCTGAGCACTTCCAGCGATGTGTACCCACAACTTTCTCAAGGCAACCTGTTCCAACTTCTCACCACCCTCATTGGCAAGTACTTTTTCCTTATATCCAATATAACCCTACTCTCTTTAGCTATGAACCTGCTGCTCGCTGTGCTGTCATTGCCAGCCCTGCTCTGACGTCTCCCTCCATATCCCGCAGGCAGGGAGAGACTCCCAGAAAAAAGCAGCAGAAGCACCACCCAGCTTTCAGACTTAAGGGTTAAGATGTACCTTTGAGCGTTACTTTCAGGGAAGCTCCTGAAACCACCACAGCCCATCTAGTTGCGCTCTCGCCATGGCTTCAGCTCCGGCGGCTCACCGTGCCCGGGGGTGCTGCGGGGGCAGGGCCGGCGGAGGAGGGCGGCCCGTGCTGCAGACGGGGCCCTGGGCAGGGAGGGTGTGACCGCCTCTGCTCGGCCCCCGGCGCCGGCCATCGGGCCGGGCATCGGGCGGCCTGGTGGCCGAGAAGGCCGATGGCATCCTGGTTTGTGTCAGGAGTAGTGTGGCCAGGAGGAGCAGGGAGGTCATTCTTCCCCTGTCCTCGGCACTGGTGAGGCCACGACTCGAGTGCTGTGTCCAGCTCTGGCCCCTCAGTTTAGGAAGGACGTTGAGTGCTGTGTCCAGTTCAGTTTGGGAAGGACATTGAGTGCTGTGTCCAGTTCTGTACCCTTCAGTTTAGGAAGGACGTTGAGTGCTGTGTCCAGTTCAGTTTAGGAAGGACATTGAGTTCTGTGTCCAGTTCTGGGTGTCTCAGTTTAGGAAGGACATTGAGTGCTGTGTCCAGTTCAGTTTAGGAAGGACACTGAGTGCTGTGTCCAGTTTTGGCCCCTCAGTTTAGGAAGGACATTGAGTGCTGTGTCCAGTTCTGGGTGTCTCAGTTTAGGAAGGACATTGAGTGCTGTGTCCAGTTCAGTTTAGGAAGGACATTGAGTGCTGTGTGCAGTTCTGGGCCCCTCAGTTTAGGAAGGACATTGAGTGCTGTGTCCAGTTCAGTTTAGGAAGGACATTGAGTGCTGTGTCCAGTTTTGGCCCCTCAGTTTAGGAAGGACATTGAGTGCTGTGTCCAGTTCTGGGTGTCTCAGTTTAGGAAGGACATTGAGTGCTGTGTCCAGTTCTGGGTGTCTCAGTTTAGGAAGGACATTGAGTGTTGTGTCCAGTTTTGGCCCCTCAGTTTAGGAAGGACACAGAGTGCTGTGTCCAGTTCTGGGTGTCTCAGTTCAGGAAGGACATTGAGTGCTGTGTCCAGTTCAGTTTAGGAAGGACACAGTGCTGTGTCCAGTTTTGGCCCCTCAGTTTAGGAAGGACATTGAGTGCTGTGTCCAGTTTTGGCCCCTCAGTTTAGGAAGGACGTTGAGACACTTGAGCGCATCCAGAGGACGCAACGAGGCTGGTGAGGGGCTTGGAAGACAAATCCTGTGAGGAATGACTGAGGGAGCTGGGGTTGTTTATCCTGGAGAAAAGGAGACTCAGAGGTGACCTTATCGCTCTCTACAATTCCCTGAAAGGTGGCTGTGCTCAGGTGGGGGTTGGTCTCTTTCTCCGGGCAGCAACTGACAGAACGGGAGGACACAGTCTTAAGCTGCGCCAAGGTTGGATATTAGGAGAAGTTTTTTATGGAAAGAGTGATAAACTACTGGAATGGTCTGCCCGGGGAGGTGGTGGAGTCACCATCCCTGGATGTGTTTAAATAAAGACTGGATGTGGTAGCACTCGGTGCCATGGTTTAGTTTAGGTGTTAGCGCATGAGTTGGACTCGATGATTTTGAAGGTTTCTTCCAAGCTGGTGATTCTGTGATGCCGCAGAGCCGGCCGCGGCGGCGCTGGAAGCGAGAGGCAGGGGGGACATGGAGCCAGGCCACAGGCACAGCCCGACCGCCACGGAAAGCCAACCGCGCCGCTCCCCGGGCCGCCGAACTCTCCCAAGCGCTTGTTTTCGTGAAACACGGAATCAACCGAGCTCGCGAGCCCGGGGAAGGCGCGGGCGGGAGGGGCGGGCGCGGCGGCCGGGCGGTGTTTGGTGTCCCGTTGCCGCCTGCTCTGTCCGTGAGGGGGAGCGGACGGGCCCCGGGGGTGGCGGCCCCGGCGGCGGCCGAAGGGTGCCCATGGTGTGGGACAACACCGGGCCTTGGGCTCTCCAAGGGCTCCGGGGTAAGGGGGCTGCCCCGTCAAACCTCAGTTTTACCTCGTTGTGTGAAGTGTCACTCGGAACACCCGGCGTCTGAGGTTTGGCACCGGTTTTAAACGCTGTAAAGCCGTTACAAACCACCCGTCGCGTTCCTTCCGCACATACCGGCAATAAAAGTCGGAAAACAGATACCCGCTGAGCCTGAGAAATCATAGGATAAAAACTATGCGGTGTGATGTATAAAGTCACTACACTGAAGCTCTTCTGTCTCTTTCTTTACAGTCCCGTCCCGTCCATTGAGAGTTTTCAGAAAAGGAAATTAAAGGCAATACTTTGTGCCACATTTTCGGTGAACACTGAGGTTCTAAAACTCTGTTTTTGCCCCAAGCCTTTTTACGTCCTAGAACTTCCCTCCCTACAACTTAGCAGAGGTTAGGGAATGATAATCACTTATCTGCCTCTGTAGTGACAAAACTTAGTGTTTATACTAAACCTGGCTGGAGCCTGCAATTGTGAAATAAATACTGGTCACAAATGGGGATTTTACAACTAACTTTGAAAATGAAGAGTTGCCCTGGGTCAGAGTATTTGGAAGAGAAGCTGGAAGACAACTGTAACAGGGCGATGAAGTTTGCTAGTGAAGGGTGTGACACAAGGATCTTTTATTACTGATACCAAAAATCTTTATTTTGTACAAGCACAGCATATTTGAGCTAATTCTTTCTACTTAATTTCAAAATGGGTCACAAATAATATGCAGCATACAGATGATGACCAGTAACCTTAAGGTCAGATTCTTGCTGAATTCACATGTAAATCTAAAATGTATATGCTTTATTTTTTTATTGCAACGTTACTTTGTCTCAACTGTGAAAATCAACTCACTTTAGAATAGAATAAAGTAGGAAATTCCTGGTTTCCTTACAGATGGCTGAATCAGAATCTCAGGAAGAAGACTATGATAACAGGGGAAACAAGGTGCAGAACTTCAAAATAGACATGGAGAAACTTCTGGAGAAAATGGAAGAACTAACAGGTACAGGTCTTTATTAAGAATGATATGGATTTTTGTACTAAAGACTCTGAAGATTTATTTTTTGTATTCATTCTGTAAACTTCTGTGTGATAGAAATGTAATTAAAACAATCAGCATCAACTAATGCCCTTTAATTGTGAAAAAGCATGCAAATATTTTAGGTGGTTCAGATGGCTCAGAATTAAAAATCAATAGGTGATAGATGCTTAGATCAGAGTGTTGGTTAAAAACAGAAATACTACTAAGGTATTAATGTACAATTATTAAAATATAGTATATAAAAGGAGACTTGATTCTGAAAAATGGATACATATCACCTCTCAGGTCAGTGTAGTATAGTGAATTCTTGGTAAAATAAAAGGGAAAGTATGTAAATGTAGGCAAGTACATAAGTTTAGTACATAAGTGCTAAAACTATTTGCTCAGCTTTACCAGATACTCATTATTTCAAAATCAATCTCATTATTTAAGTAACTGATTATTTCAAGATCAATTTCATTACTTAAGTTGTCCTTAAAATCTTTGTTTGTAGTCTCCTTGATCTTACCCTTCCTCACCTAACAGAAGCTGTAACTGGTCTGGAGAGAGGATTCCTTGTATAATATTCATATATTTTAAAACAGTCTCTTGACCATTTCCATTTGATTGCCTGTTTTGTTGTCATTTTTAGGTGAAGTGTCCATCCCCATTTCATAATTTACATCAGTGTACTTCCACTCTGACCTATTTTGAGACATTTATAAAGAAGTAACACTGAACAGTCTATTTAATTGTGAGCTTTACTGTAGGCAGTTTCCATTTTATTTTCCAGCCTTCTCTGAGATCCAAACTGATAATAATTCATTTTAATAATTGAATTTACTTATTGAATTTATTTATTGAATCAGCCATTGCCTTTTTCCTGGCCAGAACATAAAACCTGTTGTGTTTGCAGTGCATGCAGCCTGGATGGCCTATGACTGTGTACCCACCCAGACCCACCCTGACCTGCACAATGCCATGCAGCACCTGGAAAATGCCTTCCTGATGTGCAAAGAGCAGATGGAGAAGAAATGGCAAGAGGTGCTGATGGAATCTAGAGGTGAAGGGCAAAAAAAGGAGTGAACTGAATTCAGTCATGCTGGCAGGATGACATCCCGTGGAAAATCACTCAGGTCCTTTTTTCTCCCAGCTGTGGAGGTTTCACAGGCACTGTGGGAAATGGATTGACCTTCCTCTTGCTAAGAATGACTGACTTGTGAACATCTGTGGAAGTTCTTTAATTAATTACCCATAAAGTTTTGTGTAGTTGAGGGTAAAAGGTAGCAATGTGTGTATTTGCACAATGCCCATCAGTAATCCCTGGGGTGTTTGTACACACAACTGACACAGCCTCTGCTCCTTTTCTCTGGAAGATCATACTTCCATGGTCAATACAACTGGAATTCTTTGAGATCTGAACAAACTGGGGGGATGGGGGTGCTGTAGAGGACCATCACACTGGCATGGTACCAGCCCCCACCTTTCAAAGAAAACTGAAGAATTGCTTATTTTCCTAAATGCAACACAGGTGAAATTCTAGATTTGCAGATAGATTGAGTTGGTTTTATTTAGAATTATCATCTAGGTGTTCAATTACATAGTTTTATTAGATCATCTATAGTTGATTCATCTTCTTCCATTAAATTTTTAACCATTTCTTTGAACTGGTTTCACGAGAAAGATTGTTCCTCTCAAACCATCTGAAGGTGGCATGAAATAAATTTTTTTACCATTACAGACTGGAGTATGTGTGGTGGCATTGCTGCAGAAACCAAACTAACCATGGTATAAAACATGCTTCTCTCCATATGTTCTTAACTGTGCAATATTAGAAAAGGACAAAAAAAAAGAGACTTTTTAAATCAGGACAAGAGCAGCACCTTGGGGCTTTTGGCTATACATAAATGATTAACTTAGAGATGGAAGTCAGTGCAAGAAGTTTTAAGGATCTTCCCTTTTATTAAAATCAATCTTTTTTAACTAGAAAGTTAAGCAGCATGTAGCAAGTGAGAACATCTCCATCTCCTGTGAAGAGGTAATTTAATGATTTAAATCACATCTAAATGATCCTTGAAAGTCTGCCAATTTTTAGGCTTTGTATTTCTTTGAGATTAACCAATCTAAATTCAGACATAATATTTATCCACTGAAGTGAAAAATATGTAGGCAACTCATTTTTGTTTTTCTGGGTTTTTTTTTTATGGCACCAAGTATTTCAAGAGGTACAAATGGTAAGAACAAACCTTGAACTCTACACTTGACTTTCCTGAGGGTAGGTCTTCACTTCTCCCCAAGATTTTCCTCCCAGTTATGTGATGATTACAAGAAGAGAGTTAGGGATAGGCAGCAGTGCTTATTCCTAGAAAAACTATGCAGCAAGATATTTATTCTTTTGCTATTTTTTTTTCCTTTATTTATTTATTACTCACCATCTACCCAATTTCAGCCCCCTAGAGCCTGCAGCAGAGCCCAGACAGCCCACACTGTAACACCTTTATTTCCTGTCACAGGGGTGTGGCCATGAATTTCCAGAAGAAAATAAGTGGAGTAACAGTAAGTGGAGTAACAGCCCCATCTAGTGCTCACACAGCTGTACCTGTAAACTGGAGTGCTGACATCTCTCAGCTCCCCGTTTTCTGTGATGAGAAGTGTCAGCAGTTTTGTGTTGTGTAACACTGCCATGCTTTTTACCATTCATGGCACAGCAAAATTTACTGCTTTTAGGTCTGCATTGCACCTCTTGGCAAGTCAAGAGGCTGATGCCCAAGAGTAACCTGTCCAAGAGCCACCAAGTGGAGCCATAAATATTTTCAATATTCTGTTTTAGAGTTTCCATTGACAATTTCTTACCAAGAAACAGATGAGACTCACACAGAGCCTTCTGTATAATTCTGATGGTCGAAACTCTGCTCTTCTCTCCAGTATAAAACAACAGGAAGGGGACTGAAATGGGAATATTTCACACATCCACTAAGGCATCCTGACCTCATCTGAACACATCCTAGAGCTCTGTTTAGAAGACTTATTTAATTTACTACTACTGCCCTCCACTTCTTTATTGTAGCCCCAATTTGGATTATCTGAGAGAGGCACAAGAATCCATAGGAGCTGTTCTATGTTTTAGCATATTTTCAGAATTTCAGTCCAGATTCTTGCAGCAATTTTTCCTGAAACTGAATCTGTGTAACACCTCTATTTACACATATTATTAAAATAATGTTCTTTTTTTCTGACCAAGAACTGTATCACGTGAAAATGCCAGTGTATAATTGATTAATTCTAAGGACCTTTGTGGTCCTACTCATGTCACCATTTACAAGTCAAAACTTACAGCCAAACATGGAAGAATAATGTATTTTGACATTAGTCAGGAAATATATGAAGCTCTGAGTATTTCCTATTACATTTTAAAACCTTAAGCTATTAATTACTCATCTCAGCAGCTGGTAGTATTAAGTCATCAAGATCCATTTTCTGCTCAGTGCACCATCGTCCTGCTCTAGGACTCAAAATTCAATCATAGCACAACTTGTTCCTTCATTGCAAACAGCACAAAATAGAAAGTTCAAGCTACCACTTACTTGATGTGACCTCCAAAGTCTTCTCATACCTTTTAACACCTGAGGAAGGACCTCACTGCCACTTGACTCATGCAGCTGCTTTTCCCTACAACTCTGAGCATTTCAGAGCATGGACTTTCTCTCTACAGAATCACAGTGGTGCTGAAGGCTCCTTGGTGCTCCAAAAAGCCAAACCAGCAGAAAGCAGAATGATGGCTAAGGCCATGGCTTTGAATTCAGGATCTGCAAAGAGACTCTCTAAAAAAGCCACAACAAATAAGAGTCAGACATCCACAGCTGACTTCACAGCCTGTACAGCAAATTATGTAGCACAGGTTTTACTTCCAAAGGTTTTTTTTTTCCCAACAGAAAGTGTTTTATTTCCAAGACACTTGTTGCACCTGTGCAGTTCTTCCATGGCAGCAACACTGCCCAAGACAGAAGCTGACAGTACACCCATCTTTCCAGACTATGAATCCCTTGTATTGCAATTATCTTCAAATAAAGCAATGCATAAAGGAAGGCCTACAAAACTCCCTTCTTCCTTTATCCTCCTCAAAAACCTCAAAAGAAATGTTTTTGCAGCACTTTAGCTACTCTGCTAAAAAAATCCATGGAGCTACATGGTTTTTTTAAGAAACCAAACCAACACAACACAGCCTAAGCTCTCATCTGAAATTCTGCTTGAGGCAAATAACCCATAGTCTTATTTACAGGTACACAAGCACCAGCTGTCAAGAGAAGTGACCCTCATTATTGAGCACCAGGTTTATATTATTTTCCTAGTGAATTCAGCTAACAAGAGCATAAGTGGCCCAGCAAAGGAACAACTTATGCATAGCCCAAGACATCTAAAATGTAATTTTAGTAAGTGCTTTAAATTTTGCTGGAGGTAAGCTTATATTTTCAGAAGCAGGAAATTAAGGGATGAAGTAGGTTATGTCAGTCACTGGCTTCTGTTTTATACAAATATTCTTACTAGAGGCAGGACAGAAATAACAAAACTCAATGTTAGGACACTACTTGTATCTCTCCCTCACTTTCTTTGTTCATTAAAAGAAAAGATGGTTAGTTCTGTTAACTTGATTCCATCTGACCTACATTGTTGCAGAGATTAAGAAAATTCTCTTTAGCCTGTCAAATCTCTCAAGGAAAAAACACCTATTGAAGGCAGTTCAAGTAGTTTGCATTTCAAGTTCTGCAGTAACATTTCAGTATTTATGAATATCTTGCATCTGCTTGTTATGGTGAAATTATCAACTTCTCTCCAATGTGCCTGCACGTTTCGTTTGTAACAAAATTTAAGCCTACAAAGATTGATCCTGCTTAAGAATTTCTAAAAGGTACCATTACTTATATTTTTTTCTTACTGCATTTTATTGCATTACTTATATTTTTCTCTTACAGTATTTTATTTTGTGTCAAAACAGACATATTTCTTCATCTTCCAAATAAACCAGGCCTATGGCACAACTCAAACAGGTTCCTAATCCCTCACAAGTCAGTCAGCTGTCAACTCAGGCACCACTAAGCCTTTTCCCACCCTCCTCCTCCCCCCAAGGCAAAGGCAACAGGGTGCAAGGGCCCTTCCTCACCTTCCCAGAAGCTGGGAGCAAAGGGCTTTGGAGTGCAATTACACCCTGCACTTTCTGCTTAATTCCTGAAGAGTAACAGGAATGTTTGTTTGAGAAACAAATATATTTATCAAGGTTTGGGTAACAGCAGCTGCAAGACAGGAGCGTGAGAAATTATGGACTAAACAATGAAGGACACAAGATCTGCACCTGTATTCAACAGCTGGAAGCAGACTGATAACACCTGGCAGACAGCCAGGTTTTAGGGAGGAATATTAAAAAAACCCACTGATATTAGACAGCTCAGTCCTTTGCTCATTAATACGAACCTGTACAGGTACAGAGATTTTACTGGTTTGAAGTAAGAAATAGAGAAAAAGCCAGTCAAACATTATTCAGAACAGAAGCTGGGATAAAGTGGTAATTACTACACCAGTGGCCTTCTTGAGCAAAGTCTCAAAACTTGGATTCTACCGTTTACACAACACAAAAGCCTAGCAAAACAGAGGATGAAAAAAACATTCCAGGAACTCACTCCACATCCCCCAAAGTCCTGCCATGAGGCAGTAACAGGAAAACTCAACCATTAAACATCATTAGAGCCAGAGGAACAGAGGGTGAGTTCTTTTCAGAAGTTGTTTTGTATGAAAATATATCCACCTAACCATGCTCAGGTAGCATCCAGCAAGACACACCAAAGAGGCAGCTCTCTTTCACATCAAAGTACTGAAGCAACAAGATTAAAATAACGAATTCTTTTAAAAGCAAGCATTAATAAACACACTAAGGCAGATGTTTTTGGTAGTTGAAATCACTTTTATTTGTGAGGAACGTCACCCATGCTGCACAGTTTCAAATAGATCTTAACAAGGAACGCGGTAGTTTGTCCTCCCCGTGTCCTGCAGTGAGCAGGACTGGCACAGAAAAAAAAACTCACACTTGGGAGGTTTAGCACCAGCATCCAATAAAAAAAGCATTTTATTTCAATTTTAGTTCTTTGGTAGGTTTTTTTTTTTTCCCCTTTTCAGTTTGATACCAAAAGAAAAATTGATAAACCAATACTAGCAAAACAGTGAAATTCTAGGGAAAAAAACCCCAAAAAACAAAAAGCCCCACAGTTGCTGTTGAAACTAGGGAGGTTGTTCTTTCTCAATCTCTCTTTCTCTCTTCATGCATCTATCTTGTAGGCGTTCCCTGGATCTCAGCTGCTGGTAAATTTGCTTTTACATTTTGGTATTGCAAATCTTTGCTTTCGTCATCACTGTTGACAATTTATTGCTTGTGTGTTTCTTTGGTGTTACTTTTGAGTTGGACTTTAGGACACCTGTTGAAGAGCCACACGTTAAAAAAAATGCAGTTTGAGTTTCATTTTCTCAATAGACAAGATGTCAAATGAAAAGAGTTCTAACAGGCAGGATAAGCACAACTGGCTTATCCTGTCCATAATGGGGATTTCCCTAAAATAAAATTACTCATCAGCAGATGCTGCTACTATACAGACTAGAGAGCTTGCTGGGAAAAAGGAAGTCAGTTATAAAGCAAAACTTACTTTCTGACAAATACAGGGGGCAGAGGGGAGAAAGAAGAGAAAAGCAGCATCTTGGTTTGCCACTGCAGCACTCTCAGAACTTATCACAACTATGAAGCCATACATAAGGGAATGTGGCCAGAATCCTGGAAGCACACACTGCTTCCACTGGAAAACAGGAGCTGTCCATATTCCTTACCTGAGCGATGGTGAAGGTGCCTGGGGAGCTGGACATCACTCAGCACCACTCTGCTCTGTCACTGGAGCAGGATTTTCAGCAGGTGTTTCAGTTGCCTTTGTCTGAGACACAACAAACTCTTATTATAGGCAAAGGCTGACCTCCACACCCTTCCTCTCTGCAGTACAGCCAGCATAATGCAGGTTTTAAAACCATCAAGAAAAATGAATCTCCAGGAAAAAAAAAGGAATTTTGCTGTATTTCCTGTAATTGACTATTACACAGCAGATTCTGTCAAGAGAACACCTGAAGTAGACACTGAATGAGAAAACCTTCCCTCGTTAAAGTAGAATCTGCATTTCCAAACAGTTTCCTGAAATTATCTGGTTCAAAAAGCTCAGGAAATTGATATAGAGCTTTCAAATCCATCTCTCATGCTACATACAGAGTTAAGGTTTGTGCAAGTGGGAAAACACAACTGTTCCCACTTCAAAAACAGTTGTTACAGTCTGACCCCAATTCAGAACTACCCAGAAGCAATCCCTCTCCTACTGCTGGTTCCTTTTAAGATAAGGTGCTTATTATTCTCCAAGAGGGTTAGAAGGAGCAGGCAAGGAAATCAGTGCATCAGATTTGGTCATCAGACTCAACCAGCACATGGACACATTTATTAAAAACTCACATAGGGCAGAAAATCTTGGGCATTCACCCCAGTAAAACCTCTGCCACATGTAATCAGAATAGTTTGGGTTGGAAGGGGACCTTGAAGATCACCTCAATTCCAACCCTCTGCCACAGGCAGGGATATCTTCCACTATCCCAGCTTGCTCAGAGCCCCATCCAGCCTGGCCTTGAACTCTTCCAGGGATGGAGCAGCCACAGCTTCCCTGGGCAACCTGTGCCAGGGGCCTCACCATCCTCACAGGGGAAAAAAACCTTTTCCTCATATCCAACCTAAACCTTCTCTCAATTTTACATCATTGCCCCTTGTCCTGTCACTCCAGGCCCTTGCCAACAGCATTGCCTCATCTTTCCCTTCAGGCACTGCAAGGCCACAATGAGATCACCCCAAAGCCTTCCCTTCCCCAGGCTGAACCATCCCGATCCCCGCAGCCTCTCCTCCCGGGGGAGGTGCTGATGGCTCTGGGCGGTGTCTGTACCTCTTTGCCCTCCTGTGCCGGAGCGCTGGCCGGGCGGGGCCGGCGCCGGTAGTTGTAGGGGCGCCGGTACCCGCGGCGCAGCGGCTGCTGGCTCATAGCGTTGGCCTCGTGATGGTTCTCCTTGTTCTCAGCCTCTCCGGTGGCCGGGGCAGGGCGTGGGCGAGGGGGCCCTCTGAGAGGAGCACAAAGAGGTGTTAAGTGTTGCTCTGATCTTTTTCAGCCTTCTGATTTTTGTAGTGAAGTTTTTCACAGATTTTCATGTTAATAAAGGGATATTGTTGTAAGTGTCCTTCTTGTTTGTGTTCCTCTCTTGAGAAGGGACAGTTGATAGACGCCTAGTTTGACCAGTGTGGTTGGAGAGGTGGCAACCTCATCCTCCAATCCATGGTCACTGTCCAAAATCTATATGAACTGAAGTAAAAAAATAAACTTCTCTCTTTTTACCCTGACAACTTGACTCTGTGTGTCATTCATTTCATATCCTATAGCAACAGTTAAGTATGAAACAAGCCCAAGAAAGGTTAAACTACAATAATTTTAGCCCAGCAAAACCTCCCATTAACCAAGTATCATCCTCAACAGTTTTGAGTGTTAGCAAAGCATCCCTTCAGGATTTGGCTGGCATATGGTTGGAAAGGAAAGAAAGGAAAGAGGGTGTCTCTTCACTGCTGAAGCTACATCACCATATTCTGCTGTCTCTCCTGCAATGAAGCTGCAGTTAGCCCACTGAATTGCTGGCCAACAGAAGAAACAAGCCAGTAGTGGCCACACAGGCTGATTGGGCTGAGTTGGCTTTGGCATGGCTCACTAACAGCCCAATCCTATTCCTAGTTAACAGTGCAATCCTTGCAATCCTCCTCACTTCTACCTGCAAACCATTCCTGGATCTTTTTTCTTTGCCTCATGTTGCCCCTCTTAACCAACTAGAAAAAGCACTTATCACAGGTGAGCTGGACCTCATCAACACTAAGCTATCAAGTCCATGTTCTCGATGTATACAAGAGCATTTCACCTTATTTCTAGTATAAATAATGCTTATAAACTGTCAAAACACAGCCAAAATCCAGTTCCCATTAGCTAATCCACAGCTACCTAGTCCCAAAAACCAATTTAGCTTTTCCAAAGGAACCTAACAAAAGTGCCACTGTCACTGGATTTAGTGCCTGTAAACAAAAGCAACACCTGTGAACTCAAACAGAAGCATTGTGCACTGATAGGATATATCATTCCTCTCATAGGAAAATTGCATCAGAAAAATCACAAGTTTCCATTAGTCATGGACAAGTTACTCAGCCTGTGATTCAACCATATGACGTGCAAAAGCCTCACTGGACTTGCTGTGGTGCTGTCTCTGACTGCCCAAAACTAATGAAGACTTTCAGGAATTAAATTCATTCATCTTGGATGCCAACAAGCATCAGTAGCATCCCATTTCCCACAGTCCTAGATAAAAGAGCCAAATTGAACATGAATATTCATAAACAGCAAAGTAGATGTGGAAGGCCTGTGGCTTTAGACCCAGATTCCAAAAGGATGGATCCGTTGTGCATGGAACAGGCAAGCCATTACAATTAAGAACAATCTTGTTATCCCTATCAGTTCAGCTTGTTGCTGCTCTTGCACTATTATTCTCCTCTTACTTTTTGTTTTCAAACAGACATGCACATTATAAAAATGGGGATTGCATCATTTTCATAGTTCATCTCTAAATTCAGTGCTGGAATTTGACTTCATCATCTACTTGATAGACAAGGGCAATATGGTGAGGGACAACTGAGTGAGTGGCAGACAAACCAGCTCCTTGAGGACCTTTAAAGGCCATTTGTTCAATCCTCTTCAACTAGATCAGGTTGCTCAGAGCCCCATCCAAACTGACCTTGTAAGGGGCATCTACCACTTCTCTGGGCAAACTGTTTCAGTGTTCTACCACACTCATAGTCAGAACAGTCTTCCTTCTATTTATTCTAAATCTCTTTTAGTTTAAAACCATTACCCCCTCATGGTAACACAACAGATCCTCTTAAAAAGTTTATCCCCATTTTTTCTTACAAACCCCATTCAAATACTGGGCAGTCACCCCCCTGTCAGTCTGCTGGCCACGCTGCTTCTCCTGCAGCCCAGGATATCAGTGGATTTCTAGGCTGTAACTCCACATTTACCAGCTCACACACAGTTTCCACCCACCAGCACCCTCAGCAGGGTCCCAGAGGAAGGATTTGGTTCATTACTTGTCCAGGATAGTGTTCAGCTGGGAGGACATGGACACTGCAACTCGCTCCAATACACTGCTCAGTTGTGAGAAGTTATGGGATGCTAAGAATTCACAGAATCACAGAATGTGGAGGTTGGAAGAGACCTTCAAGATCAGAGTCCAACCCAGCCCTAACACCTCAACTAGACCATGGTATCAAGTGCCACATCCAGTCTCTTTTTAAACACATCCAGGGATGGTGACTTCCACCACCTCCCTGGGCAAACCATTCCAGTATTTAATCACTCTTTCAGTGAAAAACTTCTTCCTAATACCTTCCAAAATAATTCTCTTCCAAATAATAATAATTATCTTCCAAATAATTCTTTGCCCTTTCTGAGCTATTATGATTCTGAACATACAAGCACATGAAACAAATTTCTCCAAGTAATGAAAATGCTTCTTCTCACTGTCCCTACCATTTGCACACATGTTCCCACATTCAGAAGCCTGTCTAGAACACAGAAGCATCTGGGGAGCCCAGCAGAAGGATTGCACAGACCTGCGATAGCGGGGACGGTAGGTAGGATTCCTGTGCACTTGCTGAAGTTGTCCTCCTTCTGTGACCCCATCCTTCATGTCTCCCTCACCACCCTGCTACCAAAAGAAAACACAAGTGTTGTATTTGACAGGCAGTGTATTGACCATAACCCTGAATGCCAACCCAAAAAGAATGAATCAGTACAGAACCCCCAGCATATTGGGCAAAAAGAAGCAGTAGATTCTCAAAAGGCTTAAGTTTGGGCAAAGTTAAGATGAGGAGGAAAAAACAAGAACCATCAGTGCTGCCCCTGCTCCTCACAGACTAAGGAGGTGTTCTTAGAAGCATTCTCTCTGCATATTAAGTAAGGGGTACACATTATGGAGAGGCAGCTATTGATCAGGATGAATCTGTATTTGGAAAGCTAACAAAGACATCACACAAACTTGCCACAGACCACTTCACATTCTACACAAAGCCCATTCCACAAGGAACCCCCACAAAAATATCAAGACATTTTAAGATGCAAAAATTGTATTACCTCACATCAAGCACTCTTTCTACACAGTCTTTTCAATCTTTCAGAGATGCAGTGGTTATCTTTCCCCTTCACTTGTTAATTGATAAAGCTGCATGTTGGTTGGGGTGGTGTTTTTTTCTGGTTTGATTTTTGTTTGTGGTTTGTGTTTTAAATACCAGCCATCAGTAATGTTTGTTTTATAAAATGTTACATGACTTACAGTTCCTTGTGTACTATTCTTCCCTTTAAAAGAAGGAATTTAACAAGATATCTAGAAAGAGAAGTGCATCTTCTGCATCTGATCCAGCAGGAAGCAAAAGCTGTAGCCTCCTGACAGCCCTTAGTAGCCTTAAGTTTCACAGGTACCCTGCCCACTCTGCACAGCCATTTTAATCACCATGACCATACACAATTAAAAACCCCACAATCATCTGTGATGCTCTCTCATGTATAAAACTGTTCAGGATAACTAAACATTCAAAGGAACTAGGCTAGATAGTAGGAACAGATAGTATTTGACAGCAGTCAAGGTATCATTGAGAGACTCAACTCAAACATAACTCTTTTCTCAGTTTATGACAGCTTTACACTACTTCTCTATGGGTTTGACCCACACACCTGAGGGCCAGCCTGCAGAGATGTGGCTATAATGATGAGTGAGATGGCTGATCACAGGTGCCTTGAAAAATCAAAAGGGTTTTCCTAAAGATGGAAAATAATACAAAATGCAAAACAACAAAGCTGAGCACAGCACAGAGACAAACTCCTTGCTGCTACAGCACCTCAAAATGCCAAAAGCATGGAGTTCCTTTGTTGTCTCTCTTTTGTACCTAAGGGCTTAGGTGGGTTTTTTGGCCCTTGGCCCAATGAGAAAAACAACACTCTTTGAGCAACATTTCCAGCTTCCAATCTACACTTCTGGGCTGGCTGCGAGCCAATTGCAAAGAGAAACCCACAGAACTTCCCAGCTAACTTCTTAACATGTCAAAAGCTAAAATGAGACCCTTTCCCTATTTGGAAGCACCTGCTAGAGGGGTAGGGATTGCATTACTACCCTTCTCCACGTCGCAACACCAATCTGTTCTGCTTTTGTCGAGATGCCTTGAACACCGTAACTCAGAAGTGTCTTAGCCCTCTGTTGCAGGGTTAGAAGTGCCTCAGGCAGTCAGGTGAGAGAGAAGCAGCCCTGTCAGCACTGTGTGTGGCAGTAACAATGCAGGGAATTTGCACTCACACTCCGAGGGGGGCCCCGGCGGCGGCCGAAGTAGCCCCGTCGGTAGCGGCGCCGGTCGGCGGCGTAGCGGCTGCCTTCCACGGGGACTCCATCTGGACCAGTCACATTTGCTGCCTCTGCACCCTAAAAGGACAAAAGAAAGGCAGCCACGGCTGCTGTGAGAAAGGAACAACCAGCTACAAGGAAGAGACAAAACAGGAAAGAGGCTTTTTTTTGCATGAATTCCAAGCTACAGTGATTCCTTTCTCCTGCACAAGGCAAAAGGGGAGTTGTTATTCCCAACCGTTGTGAGTTAAGATACTGAATTCCTATCCAGTGGGCTGAGTTCAGAGGAGAAAGCAAGAAGGAACTGACTGAAAAAAATATAACCCTCAAAAGATGATCAGGAAAGTAGAAGCATAAGGAAATTGAAAGTTCTTACAGTTATTAAGCTACCAGACTCCAACAAAAATTGTTCAGGGCAATATAGGCCTCAGTTAATAATTACTGGGCAGGGTGTAGGCTTCAAATGTTCTCTCAAGTAACAACTGCAGATTCTAGAAGCACTAGGATACAGATTCCCAGTAGTTTGGATACATACCTAGAAATGTACCTTAATGAAGCCTTTAAAAAAACAATTTCCCCTAGAAAAGCTGCATGAATACCACCAACCCAGAGACTAGCACATCAGACAGAGACACAGCTAAAGTTGTGTGTGATGTTCTCTCTGTTGGACCACACCCTGAGGCTCCACGATCTCTCACCTTCTCTCCCTCGACCACATCAAATTCTACAGTCTCTCCATCGCCAACGCTGCGCAGGTACTTCCGTGGGTTGTTTTTCTTTATTGCTGTCTTGAAAAGAAAATGGATTCAAATCTATTATTTGGTGTTATTTATCTTACACATTCACAGCTCCACAGATGAGGGAAGGACAGTATTTCTCTGCTACACACCAGAGCAGTCACCACATAAGGTATTTCAGATACACAGATGTCTCTTATTTCATGGGCCCACCAATAATCACTTCAAGGTCTCCTCTTTTCTCACTGTTTATGACTTTATAAATCAGCTGCTGCCCCAGGATCTGCTCTGTCCAGCACACTGAACACAGAAATTATTACAAATCTCTGCATGACCAGAGTTCATACTCAGTGTTTGATCTCCTCCAAGCTGTACCACGGCAGCCCTAGCAACAAGTGTGACCCCTGCCTTCAGTCATTAGGAGAGCTGTAGACCATCTAAACAAAGCTCAAGACCCAGAGCATTTCTACAGAAGCATCAACTATGTGGTATCATGGCAATTCATAGTAATTAAAAAAGAATTACTGCAACTCTGGTGTAACAAATTAGCATTTTAGCTAAGCACTGTAAATAAGACCCCAAATATTGGGTGAGTCTATGATAATGAGGCTATGAGTCAGGAATAGTACCAGAACAGACAAATGCAATCTCAGCCATCTCCTGGACAGAAACCCCAAAGTATTACAATCATAGCCATGAATAATAGTACTATCATTGTTATATAAAAATAACATGGGTTTGGATCAAAGCCAGTTGTACACCTCCTCAAACTCACAGGAAACACACAAACCTCCTGGAGCAATTTTCAGCCTGTCAGCTACAAAACACCTTGCTCATACTCTGTGGAGTATTTCTAGGACTCCACAAAAGCTTGTTAGCAAGGCAAGCCTATGGTCTGTTCACTAGGCAAGTCTTCACAAACTGCAAGATGCCAGAGACAAAAGACCAAGACATGCATTGTACAAGCTAATCTAGTAGCTATTTTCTTACTGAAAGATTATCTTGCATTAGATTATTAAAGGTCAATTCACATTAAGTTTCCTGATGTGGGAATCTTTAGTTAGCAGGAAGGAGGGAGGTGCAGAGCCAGCAGAGAGACACACGTGCAAACACAAGGCATAAATCCAGCTTAGGAAATGGGATGGAGGGCAGAAGCACAAGAGTCAGTTTTCCTGTCTGTCTGCAGTTAAGGAAAACTGCAGAATGACCATCAGTGGAGCTGCTACCTTTGCACAGCAACAATATTTAGTCAACAACAGCCCTAAAATATTTCCAGCTGAAGGAAAAATTTATTCAGTTTAAAGCTTATCTTGACTAGTGTAGGAAACCTATTTTCCTTGCTGCTGAATACAATCTCCTTTGTGTTTCAGGCACCAGACTAGCATGTCCTTCTAGCCATACCTTTCCCTATATCCTGCAGCATCCCTGAACAGCCTGAGGAAGGATGCAAGACTACAAACTATTACTATCAAAGTAAAAACATCCCAAGAGGTTTGGGGTTTTGTAATATTGAAACAGAATGAACTGTTCAGGCCAACTCCTTTGGGAATTACTTTAGTAAGCAGAGACTCCACAATTATTTTAAACAACTTTGTTTGCCTTCTGCTGACTTTTTAGTGTAACTGTCCCATTTCTAAAAACCAGATAGACATATTTGCTTTTCCAGAAATGTTATATACCAGTACTAAAACCCTTAATCTGCAGCAAAGTTAATGATTTTGCACTATTTGTACTGAAACAACTGACTAAAACTTGTAAGACTTGTGCTTTGCATGTGATAGAGATGTCAATAAGCTGCATTTCAAACTCCTTCCCTGTAAGTGCAGAAGAAGAAAGGAGTAACAAATTTCTTTACACTAGAAGGTACACTTAAGAATGATAGAACTCCTCAAATATCCTTCAAAGAGCATAATGGAAGATAAAAGCAACAGTATTCCACATGTTCTGTTCCCAGCTCTATGGGCAGAAACTTCAAGAACCCAGATGTGCAATAACCAACAGGAGGTAGAGGCTGCAGCAGGCTGGAGCTTGTTTTATAAAGGCAATCAGGACAACTTTGAGTAAATCCTAGAAATCCAAGCAGAAACTCTACAGCTTTACTGCTTCAGCTGCAGATACACATTGCTGAAATAAGCTTCTAACAAGCTTAAGCCCTAAGCTTGATGAAAAGACTTTTACTCTGTGTATCTAGAGGGGAGAGAGCATTATTCCTCCTGTTACTGTTTACCAGCATCCTGCAGGCTCCAGTTTCTCTGATTCAGAAGACAGATGTTTCACATTAACAGACAACACTCACAACAAAGCTTTCCTTTCCTAGTGGGAACACTGATAAACAGGCAGCCAGAAGAGCCTCCAGAGCTAGTTCAGGTTCTTGTTTGAAAGAGTTCTTCCCATCTGCTCCTACCACATCATCAGCACATCCAGCATTGTTCCAGTAACAGGCAAGATTTGTTACACTGATTTGGGGTGCAGGTACTTCAAGCTGTGCATGATCAACACAATCCAGTGAAGTCAAGAGAGATTAACTCTTCCTCACAGCTCGTTGATTTAAACTCTACCTAATTAAATGTGACTGCTCTGCCTGCTGACACTTTTCCTGTTGTTAAATTGCAAGGCACACTGCAGGAGGCAGATGGATCCCTTCTGCTCACAGCACCTGTAGCTGACTGACACAGTGCACCTTGCACCAACCAACCAGACAGGGATGCAAGGTGGACAACTGCCCTTCCCAAAAACACTGCCTGGGGCCCCTGCAAGACAAAGGGTTAACTCAAAGCAAGCCATGCATGCCCTAAAAAGAAAAGCATTTTAATCTGTACTAGTTATAAATAGCATCCAATAGGCAGACACCAAGCACTAACCCCCATTCCAATCATGAGATCAGCCCCGTTCCCTGCAGATGCATGCAGGGGAGGCAGGGAGAAGCTGGATCTATTCAACCAGGTCAGCCTTATTCTGAAGGGATTAGGAATGTAATCCAGCCCCTCCCAGGCACCAGGGGAGGGGCAGAGCAGCACTATCAGTGCAGAGGGAGCTGGAAGCAGGATGCTTGCTCACAGCGTGGATTTGACTCCCTCAGGAGCTGTGGCCAGGACGTCCCAGGATGTGGGAGTGAGCAGATCTGTGTGCAGGATGAGGAACATCCCACTGCAGCTAAACCAGAGCAGCACTAGAAGCATCTATTCTGCCATGCTCAGCCTGCAAGAGGCTTAATCCAATGCAGGCCTGCACATGATGTGGGATTTCTGAAACAAAGCCAGTCCTGCTCACCCCAAAAGGACTTGAAGTATCCACCCCTCCCCACACACACCCACCAGTTCACATTTAGGGGAATAATGTTCTCTACAGGTAAAGGAGACAAAACAGCACATATAATACAAGCTTTCTGTTTGGGTCTCAGCTGGCAGCCTTCCCAAGCAGAACAACAGTGATCCATGTTATCTGTCATCAGCACAAGAGCCATTTTCCAGGATATTGTCTCATAAGTATCAAGGAAACCTCATTTGTTTTTAAGGCAGTGTTGCCTATCCAGAACACGTTTCTCTTCCAGAACTGTTCTCAGCCTCCTTTGGACACAATCCATCAGACCACAGATGGGTCAGCATGCCCACAGCACAGGCTGCTAAGGAAGGAAAATGACCATCAAAAAATCAGTATATGCATTGACAGCTCTTGCTCTCAAGCCCACCAGCTGAACCAGGAACAGGTACTGTGCAGACTTCCAAACATCATTTTCTCTCCTAACAGGCACTAGATTTATCCCTTCCAGCTTCAGAAAATGGGTGCACACCCTATGACCCAGAGAAACAATTACCACTGTTACCACAGTTACCACTATTTAGTCATCAAGACACAAGAACTAAACTAACTCTCAGTGTTGACTCATCAGCTAAAGACACATGCACATATCCTCATTCTCAGTGATCAGTTCAGGGAACAAACTTCCTGGTTACATTTAACAGAAATATTGTCACTTAAGGCACAGAGAAAGCTCATGCTTTCAGAGATCACATGAGCCTGCAGACATTTTATATGGGACAAACTCCAGGGGCAAGCCTGCAGTTCCTGGTGAGTGATGCAAAACCAGCTCTAAGCCAACTCATCAGTTGACATCAGCGTGGAGAGACAGCACATCCTCTGTCTTGCCATTATTTGCCTGCAACCTGAGAGTCCCAGTATAAACTTAGAACAGTCTCCTGACAGCTCAGGGAAAGCTGGCCAACAACAAGCCTCTGGGCAAGCTCTCTCAGCTTGGGCACACAGCCTCTCTCCCCTTTTTCCTGAGAGCAGCTGTCTTGTGCACAAACAGCTGATGGCAACCCAGGCTGGGCAAGAGCCAGGCTAGATCACTTTCTCTCCAATACCAGGGAGGGCAGACAGAACAGACCTGCAAGTGAGGAGGGTAGGAAGAAACAAAAGACACAAGGAGGGTGAGGAAATAAGGGGGAAGGGCAGACAACAGTAGCAAGGTATTCACAGAGGAGTCATCTCACCAAGGGGAGACAACCAAACAAAAACCACATCAAAAAACACCATTAGTGTTCAAATTAGAGCAGACAAAAAAAGGGTTAAGAGGGGTTAAAGTACCTAGCCCTTCATAGAGAAGGAAAACAACCCAATATTTCTCCCTGAAAATTTCAAGATACACATCCACTCAAGTTTAGGCAGAAAATATTCTGAGAAGCCAGGACAAAGTTGGGTAGTTTTGCAGGAAGCTGCATTAGAAACCTATCATGGTACACATCTCTAAGCACAATTACTGCTGTCTTACCTGATGAACAAACACATCTTCTTTGGTATCATTTCTGTGAAAACAAAGGGAGAAGTTGTAAGAGTTCAGACTAAAGAGACTTAACTAGAAATTCCTGGCTTTTCAAGTGAAACCCTCCTTCTCTCAGCTTGTAGCACATGCCCTGAATTCCATCCATTCTGTCCAAGCCTATGCCACCAAAAGCCTGCTCTGAACTTCTATGGTCATTTGCTTGAGAACAGAAAAGACTCCAGGGCCCTCAACAGCGTGAGAGGACAGGGGAGGTTCTTTGTAATCTTCTGGCAAACAGTCAGTGTTTTCTTTTTATGCAGGGCAGAGTTGATGACTGGACTGCTTGTTTTTCATTACTCTAACTCCTGAAAAACACTTCCAGAGGGACTGCAACCTGAGCTGTTAGCACAGAGGTCAAACAAGACTATCAACAGGACTGGCCACAGCTGTTAACAGAGATCTCCTTTCAGTGAAACTCAAAGCAACCAGGCACAAGAGGTGTCAGAGTCCACAGCAGGAGGACCCAGACATGAACGTGAGGTTTTCTGGATTAGGCCAGACAGTTCAGGCTTCCACATGCAAAACAGATAAGGTTGAGACCTTGAATCTGTGTTCCCACACAATAAAAAAAAAAGCCTAAGCCCTGCCATCTGTTCACTCAATTCCTTCTCAGCAAACAGAACAGGTGGGTCAAAGAGTTTGTGAAGATAATGCATAGTCCCAAACTTGTTGTCCTGGATTGAAACAACAGTAGACTTCATGTCAGGAAGAACGCTAACAAGTTACTACACCACAACCAGGTGAAGGCTCTTACATCAACTGCTAGTACAGATTTTAAGAGGACTTCCTAATTAAAACTTTCCTTCTAAGCTTATGTAACACTGGAGAACAACCTCCAGAAACTGAGACTAACACCACACCACTACTGGCTTCAGATCCATGAACGTGGGGTCTTCTACCCCTTTCTGCACTGTCCAACTCACCCAAATCTACCTGATGCCCAACAGCTCACCAGGTATGTTTTTTGGAAGACAAGTATTCAGCATGCAGCACTTTCATTCCTCAAGAAAGCACACAAAACACTTAAGCCCTTCAAGCCCAAAGATATTTCAGCCTTAAAAGCCAGAGTTTCCTCTTAGTAAATTAGAAGTTTGGGTCTTCTGCACCTAAGGTTGCAGTAGGATCAATCTCACCTACAGCTGTTTGGATTCTCAGTGCTATTCAGAGGTTTGTTTGTACCCAGAGAAGAAAGAAAACACCAAAAGATACAAAGAGAATTTCTATGAAATCCAGGCCTGGCATATCTTCAGTGGGATACTCTCAGAGGATCTCCATGACTATCCACAGGAGGTATTCTCACCAACCAGTTTACCCAGAAGTATTTTCCCTCATCCTCCTACCTTTCTCAGGCCTTCAAAAAAAAAAAACAACCAAAAATCCAGGCAGTCACTAAAGAACATGCAGCTCATTCAGGGTGTAGTAGAAATAAACATGAGAAACAGGTAACAGAGCAAATTTGTAGTGAGTTTGACCCTCTCTGTTCTCTCCCCACGCACAGAACCTTTGACTGGGGCTGAGGTGTTAAAGAAAGAGTTTGCTGAGTGCCTGGCCTGAGATGACTATCAACTGCATGAACTTGTAGTCAGGTCCTGAGGTCTCTGTTGCAATTAGTAACACACAGCCTATCATGTGTCCTAGCACAGCATAAACACAAGCAGCAGAATTGAAACATACCTGTTGATAAAGCCATATCCATTTCTGACATTGAACCACTTGACTGTGCCAAGAACTTTGGTGGCTGGAAAGGAAATTACAGAAGTTAATCTAAAATGTAGGAAAGTAAAAATGTTATGGAAATGCTTCTGTAATTGCATGTGAAGTTACAACCAGACTTATCCTGTTCCCTTAACACTCAAAGCATGCCTTCATCTCCCAGTTCAGTTCATTCTAATGCAGTAACAAGACACAGTGCTTTAACACACTGTTCTTCAGCCAAGGGTTTACCACACAGCACAAAACCTACCTCTGTTTTCCAAACTGACCATTCATCCCTTTTTTTATTTCTTATCCCAGAAATAGACAGCAAAGCTGCAAATCCCACTGCAACTCATCAGTTCTCTTTAGGTTAGTAGCTAGACATGAAACATAGCTGAAGGAAGGTGTTTAAAATTCCTCTCTTTCACTTAAAGTTACCCTTCTTTCTTCCTTGGAAACCAGAACTACCCAAAAAAAGCAGTATCAAGCACTGTGCAACCCTCTCAAGTGGGAAGGCAGCACATCCTTATTCTGGAAAAGCTCCTTCTTGCATTGTCAGCATCACACTAACCAAGTAAGTCAGTTACTTTGTTTTTAGTACTGCTGCTGCTAAGATGATCTGTGATTGCTTAGTTACAAAGTCACCAACTTCATGTTCTGTGACTTTCAGGATCAAGACAAGCTCCTGTCTCAACAGTAAAACGGCATCTACTTAGAAGCCACACTGCAGTGTCTTATAGGACCTGACAAAACCTGTTTCTCCAACTTACAGGAATGT
Source organism: Trochalopteron elliotii (assembly GCA_024734555.1). NCBI lineage: Eukaryota > Metazoa > Chordata > Aves > Passeriformes > Leiothrichidae > Trochalopteron > Trochalopteron elliotii. Next base: position 295,574 of record JANPWX010000151.1, on the reverse strand, counting down.
GTAGGAGGAACTTGAACTTGACAGTGATGGAGGCAGTTCAACCCCTCCTTCCCTCACAGCAACTGGATGGACAGACACCACAAACTTGTACTTTTCAAACCTCTAGTAACAGGAGAGTTTCAGACTCTAATTTGAGAGCTGTTACTTGTTAACACAGCTTGATTACAACTACCTAAGCAACCTGTGCAGTCCTTACTTAAAAAGGGTCTAGTCACCTACAGATGACTGCTTGCTAAAAACCTCACATACATGTTTTGGGGGGGTGGCAGGAACCCAAGAGGCAATTAAAAGGAAAACAGAATAAGGAATCTCCAGTTTAGAAGTCCAAGCCACTCTGCTAGAGGCAAGAACACACTGTAAATTATTATCTTCATTTACTCTACACCTGTATTCTTTTCTAAATATTCACAAGGAGATGACAGAGCCAGACAGACCTTTGGTGTCATGGAATCTTGCCCTCAAGTAAGAACATCTGACAACAGCAGTGCATTGCAGCACTGTTATTACTGTCAATAACAGGCCCTTTCTCATTGCCCTTTTGGAAGTTAAGTTTTTGGTCTCCTTTAATACACTTTTTAGTATAAAATGTTCTCATTTAGAAGCAGCTAAGTCTTAACATGACAGATATTGCCTAGAAAAAAGGACTCTGCCTAGTACAACATACATTCCCAAGAATTCTTGTTTACTGGAACAGAAAAACATTGTTTCAGTGCCCAACACTGGTTCAATAAACAGTGTTCAGCACCAATATTTATAGCTGGGCTTCTAGGTTTAGCTTCATAGAGACATCACCACATACAGACACTTCCTGCTGCCACAATGGCATTGGCTACAAGAGCTCTCTGCACTCACAAAAACCAACAGGAGGGGATGGGGGAACACAGAAATAGTGCCAGCAGTACCTGCACGTTTCAGCCTGCTTTGAGAAACAATGCCAGCACCACTGCTTCCCTCAATATCATCCTTTCCCTCCCCTGCAAAACAGCTTTGGAATCTGCTAGCCTACTTCAACCAGATTAGGAAGAAACCTAGGAAGGATGACAAAAACCCTCAGAGGGGTCAAGAGGCTGGGGAAGGAGAGGCAGTCAAAACTCACTCTGTGGCCAGCTGGCTGCTGCTAAGTGAAGGAGCATGAACACTGTTTAAAAACAACATTGTTCCAGCGGGGAGACTCCAATATATTCCCCCTAAGGCAGTGTGCTAGGGCAATACTATCCCCCTAAATATCACTGTGGGCCAAAAGAGCCTCAGACAACAGCATGACACTGAACATCCACGGCATGGTCACTGGGAAGTCTGGCAAGGAGGAGGACAAGCCCGGAGGAAAACACAGTAACCAGTTAAACTGATGAGTCATAGAAGGCAGTTGATGTGCTGACGTACATCCCACCAGCAAGTAGAAGCCCACATATTTCTACAAGATGCTGTCCTCTGATGCTATCAAAGGAAACAATCATCAGCCACTCCTACCCGTGACAAAATAGCCTTTTAACAAGGAGAGCCAAAGCTTCCTGTGACCAGGAGAAAAGAGAAAGTTGAGTAACCTTTACCCATATTCCTAGAAGTCAGACATTTGGATGCCCCAAGCAAACATAAGACTTTGCTTCTAACGGGATCTTTGTAAAAGAAGGTTTAAGTGAGCATACCTACACAAGAGACCATTGACAGGAACATTTGAGGTGGACTTTAACATAAGCCCATTTTCAATTAGCATTTACAGTGATCGTTTTCCTCATCTTTCCTAATGAAAAGCTTGTCTAGCAATAAGGCCATTCTGCAAAACCATCACCACGGTAGTTTTCATTTTCCTGCTACTTCAGGAAAGGCACTTCTACCTTCACTTCCCCCCACCCCTTCTCTCCAAGCAATAGGAATAGGTGAACAAGATAAAAAACACTACCAGGAATGAAACAAGCCACATTAAGGCAAGAAGCAGCCAGATATACCAGCAGATATGGATGTGCTGATTCCTGCGTACTAATTACTGACAAATGAGGTAATGGGGAAAAAAAAGAATCACACAAACTGTGCCTCGGATCTCTGTCTCGCTAGAATTCTTCCTAACTCCACTCCAGAGAAATCCTTTACCCCTGTGGTCTTCCACGG
>JANPWX010000151.1:222876-288515 GCA_024734555.1 Trochalopteron elliotii | reverse complement strand
GTTTGTTTCGATTCAGGCCGGTAGGGCTCTGGGGTGCTGAGAGGGTGGGGGGTGTCTCTGAGGGGCCCTGAGGGGCTCTGGGGTGCTCAGGGGGTGCGGGGTCTGTGCATTGGCGCCGTCACTTCTATTTCTTCCACTTTTCTTCTCGCTTCCATTCCCGCGGTGTTCTCCAGTGCCCACTTCCCCCACCCCAGGGCATTTAGTTTTCACCCTGCTGTGCCGCTGCTGCCTGACTTCGCTGCCGCTGTCCGTGTATCTCTCCCAGCTTCTTGCCTGTGTCTTCTTCCTTTTCCATGTCCTTCTCCCAGTTTTTGTACAGCCTCCACGAGTGTAGTTTTGGTGATGTTTCTACTCTCTTTCGCAGTTTGCACACCCCATCTTTATTCCACATTCTCCCCATACCACTTTCTGCTTGTGCCCATCGTTTTCTCCCAGCTGGATGCCTGAACTGGAGCATCAGGGACGTGGCCTCCTCCACTTTCTCCACAGGCAACAAAAAAATGTGTTTCTACACACACAAAGTTTTGCCTTACTTCTCTGTACACCTGAACACTCCAGGGCATGGTCCTGGATGTTTTTTCTCCTTTATCCACCTTCCTGATCTCCACTTCTCAACAATTCCTTGATGGTTCTTACAGCTGAAGTGAAGGTTTTTGGAGAGCATTCTTTGCTGAACATCCCTGAGGCAGCAAAGCCATCTACTATTACAATTCTCCTCACTGCATCCCACTGTACACCTAAGAAACAAAAAATAGGTTTTTATCTCATAGCTTTTAATTCTCATTACATTACTTTATGAATATATCACTCTGTTTCCTTTTCATTTTTCAGGGTACGTGAAAATTTCTAAGAGGATGCTCATTGGAATTAATTTGGAGAGGATAGCTTAATTATGTTATGGTAAATGTATAATGAAGACACTGACATGCACTTGATACATCAAATTTATTTTCAGCGAAGTTGTTAATTTTTTCTTCCTCCAGTTAATTTTAGCGTTTACTGAAAAACCCTTTCAACAACAACAACAAAAAAACCTACAGTATACAACCTGTGAAATGTACTGTGATAGAAAATTGGCAATGTTTCCCCCTGAGTTTATTCTTTGATTTTAATATGAAATTTTAAAAAAATAGAGTAATCTCATTTTTCCTTTCCTTGCTGCCAATTTATAATACATTTCCTCTTCTTCAGTATTCAAAGTCGTTTCAAGAATTATACTGGAAGAAATCAATCCACCAACACAGGTAACAAAAACTTTTTGCCTTTGACACCCTTCACCAGATTCCTTTCCTTTGGTTTTCCTAACATAATCCCTGAGTGCTTGGACAGTGTCTTTGTATTCCCCCCAAATTACACATCCCTCTTCCATCCTCCCTCTGCTTCCTTTCTAAATAAACTGGAAGCTCAGACTGCTTAAGTGTAGAGATAATTTAATATTTCTTAATTAGATGACCACAAATTTCTCCTCTCACAGGACACTGCCTTTCTTTTTTTTCAGCAAATGAGCTGGTTTGCAATAGTCCCTTCCATCTTCCTCACTTGATATGCAATTATTCAACATATTTTGTAGCCTTCAGACTGGATGCAGAATTATTCATTGCCTTCTTTCTCCAGGATCCTGTGGGGATTAAACCAACCCCAGTGAATTTGGGGTGCTGGAGAACTGGCAGAACCATCCCATAAGATTTCTGGGTGCCATAGGTAGAGTTTATTTGGTGATTTATGGATATGAATAACTTTTTCTATTTATAAGATGTCTCTTTAGGGGCCTTTTCAAGGCACTGCTGAGAAATCTGAGGAGAAAACCAGGATTCATTAAGGTTTTACATGATAGAGGATGTGCAAGGTACCTGCAGGTCTGGAGCAGGACACATTGATCCCACAAGGTAATGTAAAGACAGATTGAACTATCAGATTTTGTAATTACAAAATGTGGTGTTCATCAAAACAGAAACATTTTGCAGATAAAAATCAATTTCTGTAATTGTATTTCCTGGAGGGGGAAAAAAAAAAGAAAACAAAAAGAAAAGAAAAAAAAAGTGATAACACCTTTCAAGGCAGAAGAAAGGTTCTGTTTCAACAACTGCAAAAACTAACATTCTAACACAGCATTTCCAAATAATTTCATGTACTGAAATTATTTCAGCTAATACAAAAATAATGCTGAATTCTTTTTTCTTTCCAGCAAACAGTATAGTGTGTAATATAATATAATATTACATTTTATATTGTCAAGAGCTACTTCTCAAAGAACATCTTTAATATTGGAATGGAGGCAGTTTTACAAAATCTACTGAGTTGTTTAAGGGTTGGGGTTTTTTTTGAAGACTTTCATTAAGGGGGAAAACCCCAAACGTGACACTGACTTTAATGGGAAAATTTGATCTCAAAACTTTAATCTAAAAGGAATCAAAATGTTTTTACAGAGTAAAAATCTGCAGGGTCCAGCAGCCAAATGCAAAATGCTGCTCCACCAACCAAAACCCTTCAGGGTAAGACACAAGAGGGAGGTAAAGGAGGTATTTCCCCTAAAAGCCATGAAAGGTGAGCTGGGAAAAGGTAACAAAGTTACTGTCAGAGGAACTGAGAGTTACTGTTGCTGTTCCTTGATTTCCACCTTGTTCTGCAAGTAGCTCCCAGCCCCCTCTGAGAAACACCAAGGGAAATACAAATTCCAGTGGACAGTTCAGGAGAGAATTCTGCAAGCTGAGATCACAGCAGTCAAGAATTTCAGGCAAAATAAATGAACAAAATACTTCAAAAAATATTCAAAGCATCCATTTGGGTGTGTAAGGGGGTATAAGGTGGTTGACATAAATCTGCTCCATTGTGGGAAATGAAGAACAATCCATCCCAAATAACTCAAAGCTTGGCATTAACCTGGGAATTGTTGGGTTGAATTCACTCTACCACACAGAGGACGTGTTTCAAACTTGAGGCACCCAAGAATTATTTTCCATAAGCAATTTTGGATTCTTCCAGATGGAAGGATTTAAAGGACTGCCACAAGAATTTGTGTGCTACAACACAGAAAAACTTCTGAGCAAATTGATGTTGAGTACCTGACTGGCTGTAATATATGAAAAAACCTGATTCCAGGCAGAGTGGAAAGACATGAAACTGGAAAAAAAGATGATGATGAAACTGGAAAAAAGAGATGATGATGATCCTGTTCCCTGCCTGCTCCTTTGTCCCTGCTCCTGCCAAGGCTCCTGCTGTCATCTGAGGGGTTCAGGTGACACAAGGCACATGCACAGTAGGTGTGTTGTCCCAGCAGAGTGTAAAGTACAGCTGCAAGGACCTGCTCAAGACAAGAATTAGCTCTCCAGAGCACTGAATTGTGTGGTGAGAGCCACACTGGCTTGCTTCTGGATCTTTGTTTATTTACCATTGTAAAGAGACTGAGCACCAGCCAGCTGCTGGCTCTGAGGAGACAAAGGAACGGGATGAGTGTGTTTGCAAAGGGCTTTGCAAGTGATAATTTATGGCATAATCACGAACAAATGTTGTCCAGGGCACCTAAATTTCACCTCAGAAATCCCTTCCTCAGCCGCTCCCGCTGACCACAAACCACAACTCGACCAATAACTCGTGTAGCAGAGACCACACACACAACTGCACTGAGTCTGCAGCACTGCAGGAGCATCCGTGGAGGGCAGGGAGAGGGAACCCTGCAAACCTGACACATTCTACAACACGTGGGTTTATTGCAAGGGTGGTGGGGAAAAAGGGCTTTCAGCCACCAGCCTGGGCTGAGGGGAAGTCCCAAAGAGAGAGGGAGAGAGAGAACAAGAGGGTGAGAGGTGAGAGAGGAGGGAGCAAGGGAGCCAGAGAGAGCAGGAGAGAGCTAGAGAGAGCTCAAGGTCTTTGTTACAATACATTATATCTCCTTTTGTGTTGAACATTCTAATTTACACTAACCAACCAGTACATGACACAAAATCCTATAGAATCTACATCCAGCCTATAAGAACTACTACATTACCATACTGTGTTATATTTTAAACTCTAAAAACTACTCTTTAGACTGTTGTCTTTTGCTACATTGACCTTTGGATCCCTCAGCCAGCAGAAGGGTATTGTTCAATCCAAAGGGATTCTCCTTCAGCTGGCTGGGCTATTGTTTTCAGGTTATATAGTGACTAAGGCTGGCTATCCTACAACTCAAAGCAAGCTTTCATTTCTATTTCGATTATAGGTTTCATATTTTGAGAATCTTTGGCTAAGCAATCATATTTATAAGGTTTCCCTGATTCATCTTCCCCAACACAGCACAAAACAAAAATCTGAGATTGGCAGAACCCCCATCACCTCCCTGCTCGCTCAGAGCAGACAAGGGTGAGCTCCAAGGTGAGGAGCTGCAGAGCAAACCCCGGGCAGAGGATTGGCATGAGCAGCTCAGCTCAGCACCACACACGCTGCCTCTGCCCCTCTGGCATCTCTCTTGGAAACAGCCTTTCCCTTGAATTTCGTGGTTGTTATAAATACATATTAGAAAGTTGCCTTTTCACAAACATTGGAATGCATACTATATGTATAATTGTACTGTGTAGTGTTTTGTTATTAGAGTTTAGAAAGGTGATGAATGTATTTTCATAGTGTGAATAGTGGAAAGACTAGGTTTTTTTCTTTGTGACTTCTGAGCTGACCAGGCCAAGAATTATGAGGGAGGGGGTTGTCACCTTGTGGCCCTGCATGAAGGCTGCTGGATTTCTGAGGTTTTTTATCAAAATAAAAACAACCAAAAACCTCAAGAAGAAAATTTATGAGACCCACATTACCAGACAGAGTGGAGCCACCCACAAATAAATCTACCAAATAAGATGAGTGAAAGGACACAGTAATCCTTAAATATCAAAGTCTGAAAAGGTGAAAAGCGTGCTGCTGGCTGACTTTATGCCAGGCACCCTCGGCCGAGAAACTTTTGTTTTTTGTCTCCTAACTGTCTATTTTTGTTTTTTATTAAACTTATAAATTTTTCTAAAAGCAAAACTCGTTTTTCCACAATGGATATTTCTGAAGCCGTTGCCTGCCTTTGCAATCTTTTCCAAAGCGACGGTCTGCGTGCCTGGGATGGCAGGAAAGGTCAGGGGCAGAACTGGGCTGGGCTCCCTCAGCGGGCTCGGCTTCGGGCAGCCGAGTAGACACCTTTGGAAGGAGCAGGGGGGGCCTCAACGGTGCCACACCAAAGATGGCGGCCCAGCCCAAGTGGCTTCTGCCAGCACCCAAGATGGCGACGAAGGGAAGAAGTTGCAGGTGCCACACCAAAGATGGCGTCTCGAACGGCAGCGACTTCCGCCAGCACCAAAGATGGCGGACCACCCACCAGTGGGCACGCGATGCCACACTAAAGATGGCGTCTTAAAGGGAAGTGACTTCTGCCAGCACCCAAGATGGCGGAGCACGCCGGAAGTCACGTGGTACCAGACCGAAGATGGCGTGTCGATGCCAGGTAAAATCCTGGAGGGGTTTTTACGCGCCGAGGAGAATGTGTGGAAATAATGGGCTGTACCTTAACTCTTTGGGTTCTTAAAACTGGATAACACATGGAAATACTCCAGCAGTTCCCAACAGCCTTGCCAGGAAAACCAGGCTGTTCTCCGCCACTGTGTTTATTTTCCAGGATCAGTTCTACGTTAAATGGGTAACTTGGCTGAGCGAGTATCATCAGTTTTCAGTAGTTTTGCAGTCATTTATCAGGGATTAACTAAATCCACAGCGACCTGGTGAAGGTGCCACATTGTATTTTCAACTTGAGGTGTGAGACAAACTAGGAACATTAATTAAGAGGAACAAGGGGACAGCCAGCTCCTTGTCTTGGCAATTTGGGCATTTGGAGCAGAGCTAGTCCTGGACTTGATGGATTTCTTTCTAGCCCTGGGCTTTTTGGCGTGCTGTTAAAAAATCTCTGGGAGCAGCTCTTGTGTGTCTACATCTTGTTGCAGGTTGAAGTTTTCCTACAGAACCATGGGAACGAAATAAACTCCTTTGGGTTTCATTCTCCTTGGATGATATTTCCTTTTGCAGCACTTAGATGGCAACACTGGAGCAGTGCTGGAAGAAATCCAGCAGTTTGGGCTTTCACACAGCTTCCCAGCTGCCTTGGATCTTCCTGGGATGGCTGGTCCTTTCCATAACTTATCCTGAAGGTGCCTGGGAATTTGTGGGAGCCAGCAAGGGAAGAGGGAAAAAGTGCTCTTTGTTACTAAGGGAAATCTCACCAGGACAGGATGGTGCTTCATTGAATGAGGTGATTCAGTTGAAGCCTCCTTTTTGTGTCATTTCTGGAAGTGCTGAAATCTCAGGAGTGACAAAGTTCAGGGCTCCAGAGTCCTTTCAAGATTTCCCCCAAGTGCAGCTGGGAAAATATCAACACTTTGAGCCCAAATTGCTGTCAGGCTCCAGCTCCCCTTGGAGAGAGGATTTTTTAACGACAAAAAGCTGGAAATGGATGATCTTAGCAGGGACCAGATGGATACTTTGGACAAAGTTTAGCAGGGAGTTCTTCCCCCATGAGTGCTGAGCTTCAATTTCCAGCTCTTTGCCTGGATCCAATCCTGCTCCCAGACTGAAGCTCTGCTTCATGCCTAAAGGATTGTTCAGGTGTCAGGGAACCTTTGCACCCCTCTGTCCCCCAGGATGAAGGATGACCACCCAAATGGTGCACAGAAACAGCAAGGAATGATTCCCTGGAATTGAGGCTGATTGATTAGGCTGAAAAGACTTGGATCACAATGACTGACTGCACAGTAGAGAGAGTTACAGCTGCTGGAGGGTGCACTTACCAATCATTTCAAAGCCAGCTTTGCTATTAGGAAGTAGAAATTGATGGGTTGATTGGAGCTGCTCTGTTCACAATTGTTTTTAAAACTGGCAATATCAATAACTGTGCTACCCTGCCATGGGGTTGAATAATCACATCTTGTTCACTCTTGTTCTGTGTGAGAAGTGTAAAAGGAGTGTGAACTAGTCTCTGGCACAGCACAAATGACACACTCAGAGAAGGGTGTTTGTTGCTGAGGAGTGTCCTCTACCCATGGATGTTGTAGAAAGTGAATTTTCTCTGAGTATTATACCAAGATCAAGGATGTTCTGACATCTCCCTGTGGCACTGGGTTCTCCTGTTCCCTCCTGTGCTGATTAGTGACCAGAGTTATCAAGTTCCTCCTCTGTCCTGACAATGCCACCAGGCTTTTTTTTTCTTTCTTTGTCCCTGGGGGGCTTTCATGGAGGAGGTATGTGTCAAAGCAGACTTGGACACTGTGATTGAGCTCTTTAAATCTGAGGCCAGCCCTTCTGAAAAGAGCTTTCTCCTTTTCCCCTGAGCCTGTTCCCAAGCAGCTGGAATGCAGCACATCCTGCAGGGAAAATGGGTGGGGCAGGATCCACAGGGCAGAGTCAATCCAAGGATTTGCAGCAAGTCATTAAAGGTGTTTTAAAAGCTGGAAGTGACGAGTGAAAAAGGGAACTGTTTGAGCCAGTGCTCAGCTCCAGTGCTTTCCTTAGGAAAGGGATGTAGTGGAATAAAATAAAAATATATATAACCCTGGCCCACGTGGTACCTGCCCACAGGGAGATCAGCACTCTGTTCCTGGCAGGAGCAGACCTGCTGACAGCCAAGTGCTTCAAGATTTGTGGTGTTGCAGCAGCATGGAAGGGCTGGACTTGGAGCCTTCTCTCCTCTCCTGTTCCTTTCCTGTTCTGTGTCTTCAGGTGGGTTTACCCAGGAGCTGTGTGTGAGAGGAGAGAGGAAGAAATTCATTAAAGCCCAACCACAATAAAGATCCTTCTAATGTTGCCCCCCTTTATTAACAGCAAACCCAAAGCATTGACCTTTTCTGAATGATTTTTGCCTGACTAAATGCCCACCTATCATTTACAAGACACTGATAAAGTTAGACTAATAGTTATAATATTACTAATATTATAATATTATCTGCATTTTCCTGGAGCCATGAAACAGCCAATACCTGCAGGATGTTATTCCCTGCCAGCACATCCAGAGAAAAACCAACTGCAGGATATTCTTGTCCAAGCAAGCAGTTGCTTTCCTTCACCCTGAGAGAGCTTTGAGGTGCTTCTTGGAGCCATTCTGCTAGTCCTGGCTGCAGGGAAGGCCACAAAAATGTCATTGACTCTCAAGATGCATTTTGGCCCCTTTTTATATAGACCTGTTTAAAATTAAACATTGGGAGGGTTCTGGGGGGTTGTTTTCCAAACAAAAACTTTTCTTCAAAGCAAACAAACCCAACCCAAACCGACTGGTTTTCAAAATGCTGAAATGCAATGCTTGGGGGCTGACTTTTCAGAATTGTCTTCTCCTTTCTTAATCCATTATTTCTTCCCAGTTGAGCTGAGCTGACCATCCCAGCAGTGTTATGTTTGTCAGTTAATTGTTTCTCAGTTAATCCATCCCCAGATCCCTCTCTGGGGGTCCCTGCCCAGAGCTTGCAGGAAGAAGCCGTTCAGTCAGAGCCTGTAGATGGCAGTAAAAGATGGGGAATAAGGGGAAAAACAACTCCAACCTGTAAGTGGGAACCTGCAGGTGTGTTCTCCTTTCACTGCAGGTCCTCCCCCAGACTGGTGCCATGCCCAGTTTCCAGGCACAAAGGAATGGTTCCTTGGAGAGCCATTTTTGTCTTGTCTCTTGCCTTTTGCCCTGGGTGCTGTGGGCACACAGGGAACACCAGCAGATCTGCCCAGTAAATTCATCTTTTCACCACTGAAGCCCACAAAGGAGATTCCCTAAGGAGGATTTGCAAGCACAGGAGCCAATCCACAGGCAGGATCACAGTAACTGTTGGGGGTGATCCAGAAACTGCACAACAGCTGATGGAGAAAGGGAGGAGTGGAATGTGCACAGCCAGCTAAGGAACTGAGAACCTACTCATCCCCAGTGATGTCTGGGCAGCATTTGGATTAATAAATTGAATTTTACAGAGAAAATCATCCTGGGACCTTGAATTACTGTGGTGGTTGAAGCCCAAATTGTGCAGTTTGATACAAAGCCAAACCTTGGGGAGCAGAACTCTGTTCTCCTCACCTTTCAGCTCATAAATGCCCTCTGATTATCACACGTGCTCTCTTGCTCCAGCCAGGGCATGGATCATAAAGTGTAAGGAAAATGAACACAATTATTATCTAATAAATAGAGACTCGATATAGTTACTGCAATTAAAAAACATTAGATGTCTAAATATATCCTTTTCCTTGGTCCTTTTCCTCCCCTTTTCACAACCATCACCACTTGAGGGCCTCAGAAAAAATTGCATGAGAAGGAAAACAAGTCCCACTCCCTGCTTAAAGCAGGGCTAACTTCAAACTTGGATAAAATCACTCAGATTTTCTTTTAAGGCTGAGAAATCTGATAAAACCCTGCAAACTGGGGCAACCTGAAAGTCTTAAGTAAACCCAAACAACCAAAACACACAGAAAAACCACCCCAAACCAGACAACTTACCTTGAAGGGTGGCTGTGGGTTAGAAACTCAAGTGTTCTGTTCTTTGGTGAGCAATGCAGGTCTTTACTCAGAGCCAGCAGCAGACCAGCACTGTGAGCAACACTCCCCTAACTTGATACTCTTCATGTCCTAAACTCTCAGCAGAGTTTTATCTTGACAAAATCTATCCAAATTTAGCCCACAGACTCCTTCCCTGGTACCACTATCCATGGAATGTTGTGTGGAATTTTGTCATGAGAATGAACACCAATGTGCTCAAGAAATTTTGGAAATAATCCCCCATATCTTCTCCTAATGGCAAGTGGAGAAGCAAAGTGGTCTAAATAAAAAAGAAGCCATCAGAATAAACTGTGAAAGGTGATGAATTTTTCCAGGGAGTAGAGGTGGGTGTCTCATTCCTCAGCAAGTTTGTGATTTGAGTGGAGTGCAGAAAGAGGGAAGGCACAGGGAGAGAACAGCAGCAGTGGTGGGAAAGTGGCCCACAAGTGCCACTTTGCCAACTGTAACCTCAGTGTGGCAATATCACATCTTGCTGGTGCTTTCCAGGAAGGGCCAGAGCACCTATTTGTACTCCCAGAGCAAGAATTGCTTCCATGCCAGCTGCTCTGACAAACAGGGTTGTGGAAGAACACTGTTATCACACGTGTGTGCTCAGAAACAAACACCTGGCAGAGCAATTCACTGGGGGGATCACTGCTTTGCAAATCAAAACCCAAAAGGGCTCTTAATTCACACCAAGCCAGAACAAAGTTCCAATCTGACACAAAGAGAAGATGATTTCATGCTGAGGACTATCAGATACTGGAGCAATTTGCCCACAGGGAAACTCTTCTGGGAGGTTGTCAGCAACACTCAGCAACCTGTTCCAGGTGTTGAGCCAGAGATGGGACTGAAAACACTTGGAGGCCTTTCCTCCCTGACTGATCCTGTGCCAATCCCCCTTTTCTGCACAGCCATTCTGAAATGGAGGGTGCTGCCTGCATTATTTGGTGGATACACATTTTTCTGGGCACAAGGACTGCTCCATGAGCTGATGAAGCACAGGCAAAGTAACTTTCTCCTCCTCTCACCTATCTCAACTGCCACAGCAAGTCCTGGACTCCTGCAGCTGCCCAGACAGCCCTGCCAGGGCTTACAAATACAAGGGAGAAGCATTAGGGATTATCTCCTGAGAACAACCTGTTCTTTGGCTGGTTTGATAACCAGGAATTGGCACTTGATTCCTGCCTGGAGTTGAGTGGTGTTACAGCTTCAGGAGACACCTACTTTCTCAAAGCTCCAAAACATTTGCTGCCATTTCCAACACTCAAATTTTAGCCCTGTAAAATTCTATCAGTTCTGTTCTCTAGTTCTTAACAAGCCTCTCATGAAGTTTCTCCTCATGGTGCTGCTGAGAAATGGTGGGGTATAGGTACAGTCCCAGGTGATGCCAGCTACATCTTCACTGCTTTTCAGTGCCAAAGGGTCCCTTAGGTAAGTAAAATTCTGCCTGATGCCCTTTGGAAAGCAAAGTTTGTGTGCTCACAGCTACCTTGTAGATTTGTTGCCTCGTGACAACTGCAGTTCATCAGGTTTCAGCCCTTTGCAAATGGTAACCTCAACAGCATGGTCACTGCAACAGAAATAATTGTCAATAATAATTATTTCACTGCAGTATAAATCATTCATAGAGAAAAAGCCTTCACTGGAAGAGAAAGATCAAGCATTCAAATGGAAAAGAAGTTCAGGATTTACATTAAAAGCCCAGCTGGATGAAACCAGTTCAACTTTTTTATTCAGTACTAATGCAGTGATTGTCCTGATAACATCATGAAACACAACCCCTTCAAACAGGTGAGGTTTCATGGAGTTCTCCACTCCTGGGAAGTGTCTCTAACACTCCTAACACCATTGCCCAGTGCAAAACCAAACTCTGGCTGTGTACTGGGATTTACAAGCAGCAACACTCAGTGTGAGGATGCTGTTTGCAACCAGCAATGCAGGGGACTTGCAAAGCTCCAGCTGCAAAACCCACCTGCATTTGCCACACAATGTTTTCTCTCTGCCAGGGAAGGCAGATTTCAGTGTTTCCTGCATACAGATTCTGCAAGTGTCTGTCACCACAGTGCTCCACAATCCATCTGGTTTTTTTACCTTGCAGGCTTGGAGACTTGATGTTATCAAGATGATCTAGCTGAGGTAACAAGTGACTTGGATGTTCAGAGAGTTCTTGCTAATGTCCCTCATAAAACCAGAAATAAACTGCTGTGAAATAAATGAACATTTGATCAGTTACTGACTACAGTAATAAAAAGTGGGAGGAAACCTGTGTGTCCTCGAGAGGGACTCCTGTTTGGACTTGCAGATTTATTTAAAAGGTTAAGTGGAAGGGTGGCAGTTGATTATTTATTGGTCATTTAATAAGTTGCTTATGATCACAGAAGTGTGAAAGTGCCTTTACAGAGTCCTGACCCCCAGGCCCTTCTCCTCAGAGCTGCTCTCCAGCCTGTCCTGGGCTCTGGGATTGTCCTTCCCCAGGAGCAGGACCCTGCATTTGCCTTTTCTGGATTTCAGACAGCTCCTCTGCCCATCTTTCCACCCTGTGAGACCCTTGGGCAGGGCTGTGCAGCCCCCAGGGGGACTGGCTGCTCCTCCCAGCACTGATGAATATATTAAACAATTAATAACAATTAATACTGGGGGGCACCACTGGTGACAGGCCCCCAAAACAGACCCTGTGCCACTGATTATGAACTTGTGGGATCTCTGTTCAGCAGGTGTTGATGGGGAAATGAGATAAAACCTTCACCCAGCTGTCACAGACAGCACCACCTTAATCACTGCCAGGCAACAAGAAAACTCAAAGGCAGAAAATATTTAAAAAGAAATAAAAAGCTTAGCTGCTCACCCAGGCTACCTGAGACTTGACACCACCACAGAAAGCAGCATCACAGTGGACTCTCCATACCCAGATTATTTGTTGCATGAGACTGTTTTGACATACATTGAAATAGTAAAAGGTGCATGCTGTGGATTTAAGAGATTAACAGATTTTATTGTTTTCTAAAATATTTTACAATACAGAGACCCAAACCAGTAATTCCTGACAATTTTTAGCAACTGTCCCGTGGATGAACAAATATGTTGGTAAAGTTTTTTGCTGACAGACATATACATACATCCACTTTCTAAGCTTGCACATTTGGATTCACTGAAAATGATGACTAAATATATTTATAAGCTCAAAAAGCAAAATCCAAGATTACCAACAGTGTTTAATAGTTACCTGGATAAAGATTTGTTACTTTCATTACAGTGTAGCTTCCTAACATGGCACATCTACTTACCTGATACTTAAGTTTTAACACAGATCTGCTGTAGTTTTACAACCCAGTTTTCAATGTCACAAATGCAGATTTGACACGATTACAGCTGGCCAAGTTGCAACTGCAAACAAATGTAGATTTTACAGTGTTCTGCTACAATAATCCATGTTTGGACTAAAGCTAAGTTTATATTTTGACTCAGAAATTTATCCACAAATACTGATTTTGAGTATATTAGTGTATTGACTGTACTTCTGAAAAATCTAATCACAGAATACTTTCTCTATGGTACAGTAATGAATATGGCAGGAAAGCAGATTTAAATATACCTATAATTTAAACTCTTAAAACAGTCTAAATCTTATTGACACCAAAAGGCTTGATAACTAACAGCCATGCTCTTCATATTTTGGAATATCAAATTATATGTACATATACACAACATAGATAGGCTCTTAATAAAAGCATTTAGTCTATTTTACAGTCTTCTCTGTTCAAGATAATCAGCCTTCACAGATTTAACATTTCAAATCACCCAAAAATCATTAGCAGTTAAAGGGAGATATTTTTTTTTTCTTTTCCCTGCAAACATGTGCTGGAAGTAGCCACTCTTGTGGGGCTTTATGCATTATTTATATTTCTTTTGAATGCCACTTAAGATCTAGATGGAAAACTCTTAGTTCAAGTGTCAACCCACGTCAAGAACATTTGTTACAGAATCCCAACCCATGACACCTGCAGATATTTCTGCTACAAATAACCTCCTGTAACAGGTATTTATTAAATACAGTATTTTGTTTTACAACTCCATTTACAACTTCAAGCCATGCTGACAACACAAAGATTACTACAACATGGAAAGAGCTTTCACTCAGTCAAGTGGGGACTAAATCTAGGTCATAATTTAAGTATTAATTGATAAAGCATACAAAAAGGTGCTTAACTACATAGCATTTAAATAAAAAAATACTGCATCTTTCAGACATTGATAAGAACAAATAAAAAAATTAACTATAATAATCTTTATAATTCAAGTTGCAAGTTACTGAAGGTCACTTAAAATAACTGATTAAACAGAAGGGAGCATAAGCCACATACCTGGGCTAGGACGAGGCATAAGCATAGAAAATGCAAAAATGTTTAGGATCCACAATAACAGACCATGTGGGAAGAAGAAGTTTAAAAAGTATTTTTTTCCTATCAGACTATTTCTTTTTTGTCAACCTAACTCCTTTCCTTTGCACTGTGAACAAGTTGTGAAAACCACGTCAAGCTTTTGTCTTTCGTTCAGCCTTATTTCATATGAAGCTCTGACCTTTTCATTAAAATATTTACACTCTATACATCCACCCAGTTTCCTCTCACTTCACCTAAATACACTGTACAGGCCTCCAGAGCTCTTGTGACACGTCTTGTGTTTATTTTGTCCTTTGTCACTGGATTGGTTCCACATAGTTTGCTGGGTATAAACCAACTTGTCCATTGTCCAGGCGTCCTTTGCACCAGCCCTGCTCATCCTCATTCTCCATTTTGGTTAATTCATCCCCTGAAGAAAAGAAGGAACATTTTTCCCCAGCTTAGTGCAAGTCAAATAAATGTTTCATCAGACTCATGGCCTTAAGATTTGATGGGAAACATGGAAGAAAATGCTACAAAGATTAAATAACTCACAATTTGCTTGCTAACTTCCAGACTTATCCATTCAGACATTTATCAACTATAAGGTAACTTCATTCTGACTACAATGCATCCCACATCCTCAGGGAATACTTGGATTTTTGAGAGCCTGCAGACTCCAAGATGCTCCACAGGAGCAAAGGAAACTCCACCTCAGCCAGGCAAAAAAATGCCACATTGAGAAACAATTATTTCCTCCTGTGCAACTGATTTGTGTCAAATGATTTCCCCAGATAAAACTGATTTATGTTTTATCTTAGCAATAGGAAATAGATGATGAAAATATTTATATATATATATATATTAATATATAATAGATGATGAAAATATTAATATTAGTTACTTATTAACAGTCCCAAATAGTAGAGAGTCTTGGTGTCATTTAGGAGAATATAAACTAGCCTAAGGACTATAAATTCTTTGGTAGAAATAGACATGCTTCATATTAAATCTTCTCAAGACACCTATCTTTATAGCTCTTCTCTTAGATAAAAAGGTTAAAGCTTCATCTCTTCTAGTTTTTAAGTTTATCAGAAAACAAATAAATACCCTTTATGAACAAATGTTTGGCACTTCAGGCTCTACTTGGTTTCTGGAGACATGTTACAATTTCCCCACTTTTTGCAGTGCTGCAGAATGAGAGTGTACAACTTCAAACCTCCCGTGAAGTGTGTGTTAATAAAGAGTGGAAACAAAGACTACCAAAAATTCACATTTCAATGACAGTTTGCCCCAACAAATGCATTTGTATCAAAGCTTGGGTTTGGAAACTCAGTGATCCTGGAGGTCTAAGAAAATATTAACACTTTTTAAAGTGTCACCTGCATAGCAGTTACAATGAAACCACTGTGTTGATAAAACCAGAACACACCATAACATGTTCTGACAACATTTACTGTCACTGTTCTCAACCAGGGAGGGCCACAGGAGGGTGGGACAGACATATTGTAAATAATTATGTCCCATCCTCTTATATGCTTACAAAACCTCTCATAAGATAGGTATAAAGTTATTCTTGCTCTTTGGAAACCTCCCACAGATGTTTGCCAAGAGGGAAAAAAAAAAAAACCAACCAAAAACCAACAACCCAAAAGCACCAGATGTAAAGACAGTCCACTAAAAAAATGACCTTGATGTATTAAAGTACATTTAATGGACACTGTGCAGAGCATATATTCTGTAACATGTATTTAGAGGCATTTTGTAGGTAAATTCTTTGAATACCCAAGGAAATCCCATCTGAGAATATCCATGTCCATTTGAACAAATCCTTAAAATGCCTTAATCCTCTGCTGACAGCTGCTTAGGAGCCAAGGAATATCTACAGAGGAGCACAGAACTGAATACATTTTAAATTGGCTCCCACTTGCCCCAGTGAGTTCTTTTCCTTAGTTTTCTCTATGTTCAGTGTAAAGCCAGTCACACTAACACTTCTGCCTAAAAACTAACTAGCAATCCTATTAATTCAGCATCTCTAATTGGATTTATGGTCCAGCACATCATCCCTTTCCTACAACTGCATCAATGCCATAATTTGGTGCTGTAACACCATTTAATGCTCTTCCTTCAAAGTACTGAACTCTTCTTTAAGTGAAGTCTGCACAGACCTCACAGTTTCCTGCCTCCTCTCCTTTATTTTTACAGACCTCACACACTGAGAGCCACTTGGTTCAAGGGTTTAATGCAAGTGAGGCAGCTGCTACTGCAGCAGAGAGCACAAAACTTTGTATTTCACCATCACATCTGTGTCTATAAACATTGCATAGCTTTTGCCAAGAAAAGGCTTATTTTCTGTAAACCCTTGCTGCTTTCACAGGTACCACAGATATATTTCAAGAGGATTAACATGCTGCTGGGGTTAATATTAATCCATCCCCTGTTAAAAAAACAAGGAGCAGTTAAAGTCTAGAGAATGAAAAGTAATTTTTGGCTTTGTGTGCATCACACAGAAATGTTTTGTTATTACTGTACTTCTGTCAGGCACAATTCAGCAAAGTTCATGGCCAAATAACCCATTCCTCCACTCTGGAAGTCCACAGTACTTGTCTACAGAGAAGAAAAGTCAGATGTTCAGTGGTTTCACTAATAAAAAAGGAAGGAGGTGAGTTAAAAGCAGAGCACCACCACCCTGGAGGAGTTGGGGGTGTTTTGGTTCAGAGAGCACAAACTGCATCTAGAATATGACCTGGGGACAGGCTGTTCTGAGCACCACAACAGACACCCTGCAGTTCCCTGATTAGCTACAACATGGGCTGCTTTCCTAAATTTTAGCCCCAACAACCCCCTAAGAACCACAGCAGTGGTATAGAAATAGCACACTCCTTACTAACCCCAGCTGAAAGTTTCCTGAGGTTTCTTTTCAACACTCGAATCCTGTTTTTCTATTTACAATTAATGTGGTTTTTACAGGAGATGGGAATAAATGACAAGCAAAAGGGAAAAGAAACAAACTCAAGGAGTGTCTGTCTCTCTCTCATTTGTACAAAGTGAAGTTTTGTTTGCTTTTTGAAGTTTTTGTTTGCTAAACTTCTCCTGCCATCTCGTTCTGGAATTCCTGGTTGGAAAATGTGTCCTGCAATTCTGGGCAAGACAACTGAACAATTGGCTTGGAAGTCATGGACAGGGGGTAAATTGGAGCTGATGTCACCTTCCTGTGTGTGGAAACAATGTCTGATGGGTCTCCCCCCATCAGCAGCATCAATTCTGTTCTCTCAACTCTGTAACAGTGAGGGGACAAAAGAGTTTAGGGCTCAAGGGAGAAACAGCACCTTCAGAAGGAAAAGGTGTGCTAAGTGTACCCTAATGTAACACAGGACTAAAAAAACAGGTAAAGACAATTCCTGTGCTTAACATACACTGAAGAGGGGTGAAAAGAGAGTTAAAAAAAAAAGTATCTGTCCATGGCTAAATTTTCAACCCTAAGAAGTCAGCACTGCAGAAAGCTGGATGCCAAAATTGGATGCTTTCCATTTAAACAGAGAAGCATCAGTTGATTTAATACAGTTCCAAGATTAGCTGCTGTAGTATTTTCCCTTAAAAAACCAACTCTGTACAGCTGGGATTTCCAGACTAAAAGCAGCAGCTGTTCCTGTCACCAAGGAAGAAAAGGGAGAAGATTTTCAGTTCTGCAGGTTATTTTGTTTCACTTAAGATGGTAAGAAAGGAATATCTGGGAATATCAAAAAGCACTATTAGGAGGGATGATGGTTAGACAGGCTCCAGTAAATGGAGTTGTACATCCAGAAAAACAGGGGGCTGCAGAAAATAAAAGCTGAAAAGAAAAAAAAGTCCCTTGCCTTTCTCCTTTTTGACAAAATATTTGAAAGTAAATTCAAACTTACCAGCTTTAAAGCTGAGCTCATCTTGCTCCTGGCCCTCGTAGTCATAGAGGGCACGAACTCTCACCTCCATGGCAGGAGGGGTGTCCTCATCAAAGGGATTGGTGTCTCCATTGGCATCAGTGGAAGAGAAGGGGTTGTTGGACTCCTCATCAGACCAATCTGTGGGGTAGCTTTGGTTTTTCTCATAGCTGCTAACACTGAAAAATCAATTTTGAAATTATTCTGTTCTGCTTTTAAAATAGGAGAATAGAAATACCACTAAGATACCCCTAAATATGCTTAAACCCCACTCTAAGGGCCAGTTTTGAAACTTTCTTTCTGGTATCTTCTCATCTATCTTTAACTGATAATGCCTCATTAAAAAAATTAAAAAAAGCATTCTTGCAATGCATTTACAAAGTTAGAAAAAGGCAAAACCAACACACATCAATCTCCCCACAAACTCAAAAAAACTTGTCTATCAAAAAAATCCACATAATCCACAGCATCATTTACTCTGGCAAGGTAAAAGAGATGATCTGCTTTAGGTAAGACATTTAAATTGCTTTGCAGAACCTTCCTCCCAAACCTCTCTGCACCTCTATCTTCCAACACTTTTTCCATATTGCAATCCACCAATAAAAAAACAAAACAAAAACAAAACAACTTCATTATACTGGAACAACTTGATCATTTAAAGGGAAGTTCAGTGTTCAGCATGCACATGCCAGTTAAGAGAGTGGAATATCCCTAGAGTGTACACTGAAGCAACAAGCAGCTGCTTGAGAAGGTCCTAAACAAAACAAAAAAAAAAAGAAAGCATCTTAAAAGCAGATTTATTCAGTGAGAAGACACAGAGCAGTAAAGCTCCAAGAAGCAGTTTCACTAGAAAAACACATCAGTTTTAACATTCTATAGGACTGGGAAAGGAAGGGGGGAAAAAAGCAACAGCAGTTCTGTTAGCAACTGCCAATAACCACAGTAGTTTCAAACCAAAGATCAAGCAATAGATATGGCATCTGTTAGGAAAAGACAAGTTAGGTTACAGTGTTGCTTACACAACTGCTTAAAAACACTTCATGCACTGACCAGCAGAGTGTTATAGAAACTGAAAATAGAAAACCCTGGATAGAGAAAGTGCAAATGTGAAAACAATTAAAAAACGACATTTCACCAACTTTTTGATCTTATTGTCCTCCTTTTCACTGACAGTACTCCCAGTATCCTCTTCATCTTCAAAGGGATTGTAACTTGATTGTACTGACTGCACTGTGTTACTCTGGACACTAAGACTGCTAATTTGGAAAAGAAAAAGCATTATGGTGACCCTATCTGTAGAAGAGAACACTGCCACTGGTGTCCCACTAAGCAGTTTCTTAGCAGACCCCTCCTTCAGCCAAAAAAAAATTAAATAAACAACTAAACAAAATGAAAACATCTATCAAATGCAGCGTAAGGCTCAAGAAAGCTTGGGAAGTCTCACATATGAAGCATTCCTCCACAATTAGAATATCCTTTGTGGACCACAATTTCTTTTTTTCCTACTGCCTTGCAATAAAAGGCCATGCAATTTTTCTGGCCAGCTTCATTCAGTTGATGTTAGCAGTTTTGTAATAATCACATCCAGAAATTCTCATGTGACTAAATGTTTTGCCAACTAAGACCTCCAAGTATTATTGTAATTTCTAGAGATGGGAAGGTAGGAAGAGACTACCAGATCTGGTAGAGAAAGTTCAGTTTCTCATGAAGCTTGGTTTCTTTCAGCTCCCAATGGAAAGAGAGCTACAAAATGAAGAATAATTCCCAAAATAATTTGTGGAGTGCAGAGACATCACCAAAAAATGCTCGCAGATAATGATCACTGGATTGAACAGTGACTTTTTGATCCTGTAGGGCTTAGTGTATTTGAAGTCAACAATCTTTTCCAATGAGGGCTTTTAGGTATTAAAAAAAAAAAAAATCTACCTGCTGTGTTTGTTAGGTTGTGAAAGCTGGTCTCCAGTCTGATTGATGCCAGTCAGAGTCACTCCATCAGAAGCCTTCTTTTTTTCTCTTCTGCTCAGAGTGCGGTTCAGGTCTGCAGACCACTCCTAGCAATGGATGCAAAACATGACTGAGAAACTCAACTGAACGAGGAGTTATCCCACTTCACTTTCAGAATGAGTCATGGAACATGCATCTGTACATACAACACTACCAATAATCACTGAAGATGAGTCACTCTAAAGGTTTCATTTACAATTCTCACCTAGTTCCTACTCCAGCAATGCAAACATTGAATCTGTGCTACTCACAAAATCCTAAGGTTACCAGTACTTCCCTGTTTAGTATTCTGAACCCCTTGAAAAGACTTAAAATACCATACATCTGGCACACAACTGGAGAAATCAAAAGACCTCGCCAGTATAGATATTGAGATGCACTGTGAGGTCTCACAGTTCCAAATAATGCCAAGACATCTGGCTTTAAAAGGTAACTAATATTCAATTTAAAAAGATAGATTCTAAGACAGGGCTTACTTCTGCAGAAGCACTCTCAGATGACTTACAAAGAACCAGCTACTTTAAATCTGTGATTTAAATCTATAATTTAAGCCCTTAAGGGGTTTCACTCTGGATTTAGTGAAATTCATTGTCCTAAAAAACCATCTACAGGAGTTACACAAGTATTGACAAGACTAATGATGCCACTTGCAGACCCTCCTTGATGTTTTGAACCCTTCAGAGGCAGATGGGACAGGCAAGGTGAGACCTGAACACAAACTCCTGCATCAAGTCAAAGCCAAGCTTTGACATCCTGTTATACTATATACACTATACTGATACAAAGCAGGAACCACCAGAAAACAAACTGGATGCAAACAAATATCCTATTGCTGAGACATGTTTCCTCTCAGAAGTCTTACATAAAAAGTCAGGAGAGAGTTTGCTATACAAAAGATGGCATTTGAGGTAAGTATTTACATCAGAAAATGGAAGTTTTCAGAGTTGCTATTACTCCTATTTAGCACAGTCAGCCCAGTGCTTTCTGCACAGTTCTTCAAATACCTCATTATTTTAATTTTGTAAAATACATATTGGATTTCTGAATTACCACAGTTTGAACACCACTGACCTATGCATATCTGCAGTTTACAATGCAATTTCAGAGTCATTTGATCATGACTTTTTTACTTACATCATCCTTGTAGCATGTAAACGAGAAAAACATTGATTAGGAAAACAGTAGGAGCATTTAATTTGCTAATTATAATGTTTATGGAAAAGGACAGTAACTTCCCCACACAGAAGTAACTGCACTTCAGTGTTTCAGGCAAAAAAATTCCACAGGACTGTTGTGAATTTTCTTCCTCAAACCTTTAAAGCTACCCAGTGTTTTAAAAACAAGTGCTATTTTCCTTTATGGTTAAAAAGGGAACAGTGAAACACTCCAGAGTCTGTGCTTCACTCCATTCATTTCATGTCTAGAGCTTATTTCAACTAAACCCATGATTCTGGTCCAGCTCCTTCCACTTCCAGCTATCCTACATGAGCAGTATGATCTGCACTGACACATTTTTGTACTTATTTCTTGTAGTACAAGAAATATGTTAACAGAACACTACTGAGAAAAAGTCCTTTCTTTTGAAAATGGCATCCAGCAATAAAAATGGATAAAGGTGACCTTTTTTTTTTTAAATATAGCAGTATTGAATTTTAAATACCAATTTTCAAACTTTGAACTGTTTGGTTCAGATTTTTTCAGAGTCTTTGCAACACGCACTATAAATTACCTGCTACCAGCAATGAGATTCAAATTGAAGTCTGACACCAAAAAGGGAGAAGTAAAATAAAGGATAACACATGCAGGTGTCAGAGATGTATCAACTAAACAGTGGCCAACAACTTCAGTAATCACTTAAGCTTAAAAAAAAGTCACTGTAGTTTTCTGGTTAACCCATTTTTTCTTTAGACAGGTACTCAACATAATCACCTCCAAAAAGCTGTGGGATGAAAAGAACCCAATGAAAATTGAGAGAAGAAAACTACTAGGACTTGTAAAACAAAAAAAAATCAGTGCTGGAAGCTTGAAGTTAAGAATTACACTGGAAAGGAATTATTACAAACAGGAAAGAGGAAAAAAAACCAGCCAAAACAATTCTGGGGTTTAAGCACTGGGACCTTACCTCAAACTGAGGCCAATTCATTGACATCCCTGGGCCTTGATTAGCTCTAAACCACCTCAAGTCTTCCACAGCATCTGCTGTTTTGATATTCTGCTCCAGCTCACGGTAGATATTTTTGTAACTGCAAAACAAATTTGTCTTCTAATTTAGTATGACATTTAGAATCCTGGCAAATCCCTAGACAGTTTTTTTTTTTTTTTTTAATATTTTGAAGTTCACAATAGTATTGAAAAAACAGCAAGATGGACTTTTAAAAATTAACAGAGCTGTTAACTGCCTGTAAAAAGGGAAGAGTAGTTCAACAAGTAAACTTGCTGGAAGTTCACCACATCATAAAATGCTTGTTTACCACATTTTAAAACCAGGAGTCTTGTATAATTTAATTGCCTGTCATTAAAAAATATATACACATAGGACTGTATTTAAACTACTGAATTGCAGTCTTGAAGCTTGTTGAATTTCAAAGCTTCATCTACAAGACAGTAGAAACTGGTTTTGTGCTAAGTCCATAGGACTCTGTGAAAACTTCTGTTTTATTCCAGGGAGAATTGTAAGCAATTATAAAAATAAAACCCCTGAACTTGAAGCAGAGATATATGGGTTAAACATTTTCCTATGCAGGTATAATATCTGCCAACTGCTTTTTACTGCTTTGGGTAGTCTCTGCTTTTACTAACTGTACTATTTCTATCAAAAACTGTGAAAAAGAACCTTACTACTTTTTCTTATTCCTTACTCTAGTTATTTTTCATTAACAGAACAGATACAGCTTTGATCCCCTGATCCCAGACCATGCCTCTGTAGAAAACATAACAGGGTATTTCCTGGACTGTGCTCTTTAGTATCATTATAGTTAAAAACCAAACTTTCTTTTCAAGACTAATTCTACATCTTTTATTTCTGTACTAAAAGAGGCAAAGGTAACAGTTACAGCTGCTTTTTCCCTAGTTTCACCCTAATAGTTCTGTTCTTTGTTTGATGCTTATTATGACCCCTCCTGGAAGTATCTTAAAAGGAAATCATTGCCTCTCCACTTGGTCATTTTCTGTGGTCTTCCCCCAACCTTGTCCATTAGGTCAACTGTTTCTCATTTATTTCTGTTCTGTAGTTTCCTTTAACCTGATGAAACTGAATGCAATAAGCAGCAATTCTACCATCTATCCACTCTGAGGGTAAAAAGAACTTATCTCCCACAGCAGTTCCATAAGCACTTTGAAGCAACCCAAAATGGTAATGATGTCAAAATAAGTGGGTTTGTCCTTAACCTATTGCTTGCTCTGTTTTTTTTCTTGCCTCTATGTCATCCCCTTCCTTCATGCCAGCGTTTACATTTGTGTGACAGCACAGCAAGCCAGTTTGGGACACTGCTCAAGGATAAAACTAAATTCAGTTCTTCCTTTTCTCCTTGCACTTCTGTTACAAGTGGGATGTAAAACACCACCATGGTTACAGCACTCACTGCAAGTATTCCTGTGTATGCTCCAAGGATTCCTGTGCCTGGAGCTCCCCAGCAGAAGTTTACCTTTCTTGGAATACAGTGAGGGCTCAGGCAGGAAGAACAAAATACAAAAATGCAACAGTATAAAGAGCAGACTTTGAAATTAAGATGGACAAGAGTTCAGCAGTGGTTAACTTATGGATCTTAAATTTATCCCCAGATTAAGGTAATTTCATTACTGAGCTCTAATATTTTAACAATAAATGTAGTGACTACAAATTTTGTGCTGTCCTACACCAATAAATTCCACTTTGTTCCCCAATAAACACACAAGACACATAATACACCAAAACCCTCCTTTCCCAATTTTGGATCCAGCATTTTTTGATTCTAAGTGCTGAATCCTTTCTAATTGGAACATACCTGATTATAAAACACCACAAGAATGAAGGTTTGTTGGTTCTGGCAAATGTTAGAGATAGCTGCTAATCTCACTTTAGACAAAACAAAGACTTCATCTCTTTCACTTACACTTTCAAACTGAAGAGCACATTAGAAAGAAAGCACAACTCCAAACTCTGATCTACTTGAAGCATTTATTACCTTTCACAGCAGAACATACTAAGCATTAATTTTGAAATCTTACAGTTTTACCTGGCAACGTTGGACAAGTCAAGGTGTTTCTGAACTTCCAGTAACACTTCTCTGAAGAACCGCAACCGTTTCTCCTCAAACTGCTGGCACTGCTCAAACACCTGCTCCATGTTCTCCATGTACTGAGGAGTGGCATTATCTAATTCTTTCAGGGATTTCTCATACTTTTCTTTTGTCTGCAGGTACCAAAACCAAACTGTTAGTATTTTATTACTGCCCTACAATCCAGACTTATCAATGCAGTGATGGCCGAGGTTTGGACTGGAAGTTGCCAAGCTGCCACATCTCTTTTCATGACCACTGTCCCCACCTCAGGGCACAGAGTTATCTAAGAAAACTGCAGAAACAGTTACAAAAAAACAATGACCACTGTCCCCACCTCAGGGCACAGAGTTATCTAAGAAAACTGCAGAAACAGTTACAAAAAAACAATGACCACTGTCCCCACCTCAGGGCACAGAGTTATCTAAGAAAACTGCAGAAACAGTTACAATAAATAAACCTCCAAGCCTCTTCTCTGGCTTTTTAACAGAAACCACGACAAATGTTAATGTAACACTGAAGATAAAACATAAAGGAGCTACAGAGTAAAGCAGGGCAGGAAGTCTTTCAAGTTATTGAAGGTATTTGGAAAGCTTTTTAAGTCCTGTCTTTTCTCCTTTAGTAATTTACACAGTGCACTGTGAGTTATGACCAAAACCCCAAACATTGAGTACGTCCTTGTGAACATAAACTGCCTTCACTGTGAGCTCAGCTAACAGATACAACCTCACACTCTGCACTCATCTACAGAAATATTCCACAGGCAGGAATTAAAGGATCCCAACTGATGGAACATAACATTCCAGATGCCAGAGCAGCATTCTCAAAGGAAAAAGACATCCTTGAGGAATCACACGTTAAAAGCCTCTCGGTAGCAGCCCACTGAAGAGATAAAGCAAACTAAAAAGCATTTATTTAAGTGGATTGTGTCAGCTTCTTTAAAAAAAAAAAGCATTCTGCAGTCAAGGATGATGACATACTTAGTTGTCAGCAAATTTTAGGCATCTATTGCTCAGATTCTCAAGTGAAATAGTTCAGCCCTCACTAGTAAATAAATAGAATTCTGCCTCACTAGTAAATAAATAGAACTAAGCCCTTACTGTGCTTAGTTCCCTGCTGAAAGTACTCAAATAAAATAGAGGCCATACATTATTCATCTTCAGAGAAGAAAAACTTGGCAAGAACACATCCTTGAGAGAAAACTAACTTTGGTACAAGACTGTAACTGATGGAGACTGAAGTGAACTGGTGTTCACAGCAGGAGGAAAAAAAAGAGCTGAAATATGCACAAGCTATAGGTTTTAAAAAAAAAATCCAGTATACCTTTAGTACATCTTGTTTGCTTCTCTCCACTTTGTCTTGTAATTTCTTGAGCTGTTCAGGATTCAGTGCTGGGTCAGCTTTGCTATTTGTTTCTCTGGATATAGCCAGTTTCTCCTCCTTGCAGGCAGCATGGTAAGCTTTCTTTGCAGCTTCCACCTACAAAGGAGATTTGAGTCTTGGCATCTGGAACAGTCTATAACAACCATTAAATCTTAGCCATAAAATCATGTTGCAATGAAGAAATGGTCAGGCTTTGTTTCAGGATGTTTTTTCTCTTTTTTTTGGGGGGGTGGGAATTGTTTTCATTTAGGCCAAAGAATGAACAACACATAAGAATCAACATAAAGAAATTATCTGAGCATTCTTTCACCATACAAGAAATGTCACTCATACAGCTTAGAGAAGTGTTGAACAGACTTAAGAAAAGGTTTACAGAAAGTCCCCACCTAAACACTTTTCCCTCATGCCCATGGCTCACCTACTCCCCCTTCTTCTACCAACCTGTTAGTTAAGAATAATGTTATATGAGAGGGGAAAAAACCCACAAACCCACATTTTCCCTCATTTATTTGAGCAATTAGTAACTTCCAGGTACTGAAAGTTACTAATCAAGATACTGTTAAAATGATAGCTTAAATTCCACTTTCTCCAGATTTTCACTGAGCTCGCCAAGATTAGGAGAGACCAAGAGAAAAATATTTATTTTCAGAAGAGGACAGAAAGCAAGAGATCTTTAAGAGAAAGGAGGGTCCAGCAGAAAGAATAGGGAGTTTACTCCCTTATAGAGATTTGAAACATTAGTATATGATAACACAGGATAACTAATACATAATCTACTGCTGTACCTCTTTCAGCTTTTTTGCCCAGGGTTTCTGAGCTTTCCTAAATCCATCTTCTGCTTCTTTGGTTTCCTTAAATCCTCCCATCATTTGCTTATGAAAGGCTTCCTTCTGCCAGTTCTTGATTTTTTCAAAATCTTCATTCATCAGTGAACCTTTTACTTCTAGATGTAGTTCACTCACTTTTTCAGCTTCTGACATAAAAGCACACCAAGCCCTTTCTACTGTTCCATACTGTGGGCCTAAACACAACAAAAAGTGTCATTCTCAGTAACCATCACCCACATGGAACTTATATTCCCAAGAAACTACCTGAAACTATTGACTTATATTCACCTGCAAACAGCAATGTTGATGCAAACCTAGAAAAGGGAACAATTTCTTTTCATATAAATTTAGAGTATTACAAACTTTTAAGCCAGAAAAAAAAAAATTATTTAGCCTGGAATCCTTACCCCTGGTACCACAATTCTCAGTATTCCACATGTGAGCTCCCCTTTGAACTGCCTTCAGTTTCTCAACATACTTTTTGAAGGGTGAATAAGAAAGGATAAACTATTGCAGAATATATTAAATAGCATCAGCTTAGCCTTCCATGAGAGCAATCCCTCAGTCTAGAATTACTAACCTTTCCCCCACAGTCACTGCCCCCTTGTTATTCAGAACCCCTTTTCAAACTGTGCAGGTAATTATCTGGAAACAGTTCTCTAGCACATCACTCAGTACTAGAGGCAAGATTCATCTGCTTCAGCAAGAAACAAGTGAACTTGCAAAAGAGCAGGGCTTTGTTAGGTCGGGTTTTTATCAAAAAAAGCTTGGTCATTTGTCACATTACTGAGCCTCTTGCAAAGACTCCATCAGAGGCTAAAAACATCCTTTATTTCTACTTCGTACTTACCAAAACAAAGATACACACAAACATTTTTTTTTTCCATTTGAGAAAGCTGTCAGAGTTCAAACTCAGCATTACCTTTCTCCACAAGTTGCTTCCACCTTTTAGCCCATTCTGTGAGCTGCTGGGCATAGACCTTCTCTATCCTTGCCC
Organism: Trochalopteron elliotii; assembly: GCA_024734555.1. NCBI lineage: Eukaryota > Metazoa > Chordata > Aves > Passeriformes > Leiothrichidae > Trochalopteron > Trochalopteron elliotii. The sequence goes on along the minus strand of JANPWX010000151.1, from coordinate 261,247 downwards.
GTTCATGGATACAATTCATGAGATCATTGCACAGCCTGTGGCCATCATCAATTCTTTTTACTGTCCTCTTGTAATTGCCAACCTACCAAGAGACAGAGACTTAATTTCTGCTTGAAGGCTCTGAAAACAAAGATGAATCTCTAACTCACAGAAATACTATAAGCTAAGAGTAAGATAATACAGCAGGCAAGAATCAATTATGGAATCAGCTTCATTCATCTTAAATCAATTCATCATCAAACTTAACTGCAACAATACAACAAAGGCCTGTACAAGTTCCCCTGTAAAAAAAGTTGTTGATTTTAAAAGTGAAAGCTTTATTGCATTTTTTTAAGTCTGCAATGTAATTATGGGCAGTCACCACAATTGTTCTGCATTATTATTTCTTGGTGATGTTCTAGATAGTGGAGAAAATTAAGAGAAATAATAGAGTATTTCTTTCCCTATTTATTAGGGAATAATAAATTATTATAATAATAATTTATATTATATAATATAAATTATTATATTATAATGTTTTTTATCAAGTGTTTATTATCAAGTACCTAACACCTTAATTTTATGCTGTTTTTAATCCTGCAGGATGAATAAAACTGCAGAGACATGCAAAGGAGCATTGCAACATCTTTATCAACCATAATAATAGTTTTTAAGAATGCAATCACTGCTGGCAAACCAGAGAGCAATTATTTCCAAAGTATACTCTAGAATTTCATGTGGGAAGATACTGACAACAATGACACGGGGTTACCATACTTAGAACTGTAAATACTAAAGAAAAAAAACAAAAAAAACAACAGTTGCTCAATGCACAAGCTACAATAAAACGAGGACATGGAGCAAAATGCACACTATATAAGGAACACCCATTATAGAATTAACACTCCCCTTTCAGTCTTGTGCACACACCAACATGGAAAAACAAATCTAAAATGTCTGAAAGGAAAGAAAGCCTTACACTGCTCCCAGGGTAACATTTCCACTCAATTCAAGGTCACTCAGGTTGGCTTTTGTAAACATTAAACAAGAGCTAAGAACTCTGTTAAGAGAACTTGCACAGCCTATTAAATATCACAGCCAGTTTCTTATCTGCCCAAACCACCTGACTGAAAAACAAAGATTAGCAGCAAGGCAGCAGATTAAATATTCAAATACTGAAAGCATGTTAGTCATTCTTACATTTGAATCATATCTGCCTGACATCTGACATACAGAAAAACAAGCAGCTTTGAGGTTCACACTTATTCAGAATTTTCTCAGCAGATGTACATGCAAGCCATTTGCTTGAGAAAAATGGTAAACAGGGGAATACCCTTAAAAGGGGGAAAAAATCCATATACTAAATGCTGGAAGAATCAATTACTATGCTGATAAATACAGACATATGCTAGGTCTTCTCATTAAATCTGGGAAAAAAATAAAATCAAAACTATCAGTGACATGACAAAACCATTTCTCTTAGACAGTGGCTTCAAAGAATCCATCTGAGCATGTGTTTTGGTTTGGGCTAGATCCACTTCAACAGATCAAAGGAATTTAGTTAGCATCTAAGAAAGGCATTAGTTAGCAGTCACTGATTTATCTAAACCATGTAAACAAATGCATACACACACCCCCTGGACATTTAAACATAAGCCACAATAGAACTGAAGATAAGGAACTACCAAAGGTAATCAATAAGGCATCCATGTCAACTGATTGTGTCTATTACCAAGAAAGCATGAAAAATAACCTTCTATTTTCAGGCAAAATGGAAATATTACCAAGAAAGCATGAAAAATAACCTTCTATTTTCAGGCAAAATGGAAATGGAGAAGTAGGCAGTCATACATATGTAATCAAAGTCTTAAGGGAATTAAATACCTCCAAGAATATCTGCAGCCTTTGTGATGAAAGACAAATCATTCATCTGCTCAAAATTACTCCAGCTGTAGGTTCACAGTCAAGCAGACTTCCAAAACAGGTTATGTCAGCTTGGCACAAGCACTGAAGCCTTGTATTAACATCAATTTGTGTCTCCAGTTATGTGCCATGGGATTTATGTCCGTGGCACCAACATTTCCTTCCATAAATTTTCCCTATTAAATCAGCATTTGAAATGCTAATACTGCATGAGAGCTGTCTGCCTCGTGGTGTATTTGATCCTTTCATTTTGCAAACTCTAACCTCGTGGTGACATCTAGAATTTGCCAAATTTCAGGTGGGTATTCAGAGAACTGAGCTGAGCTGTGGGGGTCCATTCACTGCTGTCACATAAGGGCACCTTTAAAGAGCTGCACACCACAGATAATTCACCCACTTCCTCCTCCTCCTCCTCACAGGAGGACTGAAGGAACTCAGCATCACAGTTTAGAATCAATACAAAGAAGAACCAGGCCTACAATACTAGAAAATCACCTAATATTGCAAAGAAAGCCTTTTACACTGAAATTTGCCCTATGAGGAATGCAAGAATTTTGGAAATACAGCATTTTTTCTGTGTTCTGTGACAGAGAAACATAACTTTTATAACTTGGCATGTAACATTTTGAAAAACTAGTGGCTTCTTAAGAAAAATTGCATTTTAAGTTATGGACACTGCAATGACACATTTTAGAGATGTGGAATGTGCAGCCCATCACTGCAGGACATGAGATTTGAGACACAAGGTCCTTAGGCCACAGAGCCAAGTAAAGGGAAAAGAATTCCACTGTTTATGTGGCCAAGGAACTACTAGATTAACTGTAGGTAAGTGAAAACAATAAATGAAAAACTTAGAAACACACTCAAGACACCATGAACTCTGAAAAACGTGATTTTATACATTGTTTATTCAAGATTTTTTTTCTCCAGTTTTTGAGGTAAATGGCAAACATTCTGCAAGACTTCCCCCCTCACCCTTCACAAGAAATATTTGAGCAAATTAAAAATGAAGAATTCTTTTATTCGTAGCAACTGACCAGGAACAACACAAGCAAAAAAAAAATAAATTCTTGTGCTTCTTTGTTTCAGTCAGAGCCATTTTACATAATGCCTGGCAATTTTCAGCTTTCTCAATTAGTCCTGTACAGCACATGAACATAGAGGATTTTGCTAGTTAGAACAATTTCCTGATCATTCTGAACATTGGGCTATTTCCTGCTAAACAGACAACTAAGACACGAATGAAGTTACAACATGAAGTTATAAGTTTTCACGTCCTACAAATAAAGTATTTGGTTCAGAAGAGTAAATTGCAAGATCACAAACTTTTCTTACCATTTCAAGAAGAAAAACATGTATTTAAAAACGATATCCCACTTTCATTTTAACATCTACATTACCTCCACCTGAAAGAAGTAGTTTATTACTTGATATCAAATTCAGTTGCTGTCTACCCTTAGTTGGCAGAAACATTTCAAAAAGAAACAACCAAGAGTTTATTTCTTAACAATACCAATATAATGGTCACTTTCTTGATGCAATCAGTTCATTCTGGGAAGACTGTGATTCATAGTTTTGTGTCGCTCTCCCTGTCTGCTCTAATTTGAATTAACCATCAGTTTTAACCCTTTTCCACTCCAAAATGAACCTCAGTTGATCCTATTTTGCCCCATTTCTCTCTTACAGGCATTATAGATGCTGTCAGGTCTCCATTTAGCTCCATCAAGAAAGTATTCCTTCTGATTTTATAACTTTCCTCTCAGACATGAGTACAGCCATGTCACCTCAAATCCTCTGCCAAATCTAAGATTTAGGGACTCTGTAAGATCCAGAAAAAGCCAGAGGCACTGATCATCCTACAGCTGGCAGTGCAGGCAGCTTTCCTTACACCAAGGGAGCCAAGCACTGTCCCTGACAGGATCTTTAGTGGGGATAACTAAGAGTTTACAACCTCATTATTCTACAATTTCACAGCATTCAACACAAAGGGAGAGTCTTAAATTATGTAGGCTCCTTTACCTCAACTGTTAAGACTTTTTTTTTTTTTTTTAAGGCATATTTAGAGAGCAGCACAAAAGCCTGGAGTGTTAAACACACTGCAGGTTTTTCTGAGACAAAAAAAAAAAGAAGAGTATTTGATTTGTTAGCAGCCCAGAAGGTGGCAAACATTCAGCTAATGCTAAACTCCTGTCAGGTAATTTCATCATACCATGATAAACATTATACCACAAATACTTCAGGAGTTTCACATGCCTGAAGATAGATTTGATGTCAACTCTTGTTCCAAACTGGCAGAGCTCATTCATAGCAAATCAGCCTTTATGAGCTGCAACCATTCCAAAGAAAGCCAACAAGGGTATTTTCGGGGGCAAACACTCCTAGGCACGAAACAGAATAATAAACTCTAAAGGTTCATAGTCAAAGCCACACACACCAATGGCCAACATGGGGACACACACTATTTCCAGCATTCCATTTAACCAGGAGGAAAATTTCTTTCCAGCTACGTCAAACAGGAAGTTTCCAAACATTTCAACCAGCATTAACCATCTATAACCACTGTGTGGTTTTTATAAATAAGAATAATCATCTTGGTGCATAATTAGCACGGACAGATCAAGTACCTATGAGTACTAGCTCTGAGTAAGTTTAAGTTTATGCACATAAATTCACCCCTGGTTACAAGAAAAATCCTGAGGAAGCTCTTAAACACACAAAATCTTAAGCCAAATACACCAGTCAAGCAAACACTGGCAATATAAATGAAAAGTATTCCATTGCTCAAAGTTAGGAGATGTAAAAAACGACTATGTGACAGCAGGAATCTACTACTGCAGTGTCCAAATACTTTTTATCCAGAGTGTTGCATTTGGGCCTTGCTTTGGTTGGTTGGGGTTTATGTTTTGGGTAGGGTTTTTTTTAGTGGTTTGTTTTGTGTTTTTTTAATGTGGTTAGGAGGGGGCAGGGACCAAATTTGATCCATCTATACTACACACAGAGGATCAATTTCCACTTTGTGAGGCTGAAAGTCTTATATTGCTGATGGCTTCTCACCAAATCCTTCAGAATGCAACAAAAGCCCTGTGTTCAGCCCTTCAAAATGCACACCAGGTCCTGTCCTCCAAGGGAATCACTGACAGGACTAAAATAATCCCAGCTGCAGGTTTAGCAGCTGTTCAGAGTGACTATTTCTGTTTGGGTAAGTAGGTGTTTTAAACAGCCCTGCAATAAATGGGCTCCACATTGCTGATGTTAGCAGGAAGGCAGGGAGATAAGGAAACACACCAGGGGATAAGAGGACACACAGTCTCTGAGGGACCTGGAGCTCATTTTATTAAATAAGTGCCTCCACAGGCAGGGTAGCTGCTTCTTTTGAGGTCTTACCTTGCAAGATATGCACGCACACTTCCACTTTGATCTCTAGGAACACTCACTCATTGGCTTTCTTCCCTTCACAGGTATGTAACTGAACAAGAGCATTGGGCTCATCTTGCCCAAGGCATTTTTCTTTTAATACATCCCTGATAGTGCTTACCCAGCATAAGGCTGGAGCTTAACAAGCAGAAAGCAAACTTTATGATGCATTCTGTTAATTATTAACATACCAAATTCTTTCATGGGCATTCCAAAACTACTCCAGCAGGACAAGGCCAATAGGTCTCATGCCTGCTTCTCATATTTAACTAAAGTAACACAATTGCCAGGGTCTGTTCTTGGATGCAGAAAGTGCCCTAAATGATTATGATGCATTTAGAGCAGTCATCCAAATGCTTAGACTCCATATAATAGACAAGAAAGAAACAGAAAGGCTTTCAAATTGTACATTTTCCACTTTCCCTTGGAAAACCTGCTGCCACCCTGCTCCAGGCTACCAGCACCAACCTTTGATTACCCAAAGCATATCATCCTTGGCAGAGAAGTGACACAGATGAAGGAATTCCTTTCTTGGAGCATATCAACAGGATTCCTCAGTCTCTAGGGAAATACTTTTACTTTTGTAAAAGGATTTCTGCACCCAGAGGGAGTTATGAGCTTAACCAGACACATGCAGGTACATTGAGGATTGACAGACAAATATATTAGGAGAGCAAAACTTCCATTTCTTAGGTAATTTAAGACATTACTACAACTGAAACCTTGATGAAATCCTCCACTGCTATTGTGGGAATTACCCTTCAGAAAGTCTTTTCTTATTATTTTGTAATTCTTTGTTCTCTAAGCAACCTATTTTAAAATATGTACAAAATTCTCTGACTCCTAAAGTACTTTTATTGACTAAATATCCAAAGAAATTGAGGAAAAGAAAAGGATTTGTTCTACTGAAAGATTTGTCATCCTGCTAGAAGGCAAAAAAGCCTTAAAGTAATATCTTGGGTTTACCAAATATGAAAAAAACCCCTTCAATTTAATTATGAAAGCTGCTGCTATTTCTTTGGCACACTTAACAAGCCTGTGTAATTCTGAAAGCCTGGGGATTTTTTATTCATATCAGCTGTTCTGATACAAGATACTACCCCTGCCTAAGCCTTGACCTACCCACATTTTTTGACTGCCAGATCTACAGTAAGCCATCACCATGAACACAAATCCAAACAGCAACTTCTCCAATTCCCTTTCAACAAGACAACCATTTCCCAACCACAAATCAGAACCTGATAACAATATCTGTGTTGTAATAAAAGAAATACTAACCTTCAGAGGAAACAAGTTACTGTTCATATTGTATTTCCAGCACTGAACTTAACTCTCAGTGCTGGAACTGGAAATTTCCATGAACAGTACTGAAGTAGCAACTTAATAAAAAAAGCTTCACAGATGAAGTAACCTGCACTGAGCTGCTCCATGGACAGTCTGAGCATATGCAACCAGACAAGGTTAGAGTAGTAAATCTACTACCAGGCAACTACAGACTCTAGATTCACGTTTTTTAGTAAGAAAACATAGCAAAGGCAGTGACAGTTCCAAAAGAAATCAAAGTCTTCTAGAGTCAGAAAACTGATAAAGAACATGTTTCATGTCCTAAAGACAATGAAATTTCTGTCAACAGCAATGGCAAAAGCTTTGAAGTTCACTTATCAATGTTTATTAGGTACAGTTCTCATCAGCTCAACAGAGCAACCAACTTTCAACAACTAACAGGGTTTTAGTTTCAACAGATCCACAGTGAGCAAAGAACAGTTTCCACAGTCAGTTTTTCAGCTAGGTCCCATAGCCAGCCACCTCACTCTTTCCTAAATGCCTTTAAGAAGCAGCTTTGCAGCACAGTTCAAAAGTAAACAAATCTGAGCTATTTTGGAGTGCAAGAGAACAAATTACACAGCTCACCCTGACAGACTGTCACTTCTGTGTGTCCACAGCAGTGCCCACTTCTTGTCCACAGCCAAGTTCAAATACATTCACTGCTCTCAGCTGTGGCAGTAAAACATATCAAGGTGGCCTAACAAACTGCAAGCTGACTTTAAAACAAAGAAAAAACTTATTGTGTCAAAAATCTTGAAATACCTCTAACAAGAGTATAAATGTCAGAATCTGTAGTAACAAAACAACTTCCAAATTGATCAGGAGCTCTTTACTTGCTGTGACCTGAGGCCTGAAGCACTCAGCTGGCATTCCAGAGGCACCACATCTTTTCTAATCAAATCAAACAAAAACACATTGATCAAAGCTGTTTAACCCTTTCGAGAAAGATTAAGACCAGAATTCAAAGTTGCAGAAACAAAACAACCAATTCAGAACATATAAAAAGGATGGAGTTTAAACTAAATAGCAAAATCAAATTTAGTTTGGATAGATGACTCCAAACCAGAAGTATCAGGGAATGGCTTGGGTTGGAAGGGATCTTAAAGATCATCTTGTTCCATTCCCCTGCCATGGGCAGGGACACCTTCCAGTATCCCAGCTTGCTCAGAGCCCTGTCCAGCCCATCCTTGAACACTGCCAGGGTTGGGGCAGCCACAGCTGCTCTGGGAAACCTGTGCCAGGGCCTCTTCACCCTCACTGGGAAGAGTTTCTTCCTGATACCCAACCTAACCCTGCTCTCTGTCAGTGTGAAGCCATTCCCCCTTGTCCTGTCACTCCAGGCCCTTGTCAAGAGTCTCTCTCCATCTTTCCTGTGGGTTCCCTGCAGGCCCTGCAAGGCCACAGTGAGGTCACCCCAAAGCCTTCTCCTCTCCAGGCTGAACAATCCCAATTCCCTCAGCCTTTCCTCCCAGCAGAGCTGCTCCATCCCTCTGATCCCCTGGTGTCCCTGCTCTGGCTCCAGCAGCTCCCTGTCCTTCCTGTGCTGAAATCCCAGGGCTGGATGCAGAGGGGCAGAATCCCCCCTCCCCTGCTGCCCTGGGGGCAGCCCAGCACAGGAGGGTTCTGTGTCCCAGCACACAGGGCTGGGGCAGGACCAGCTCTCACCCACAGCAGCCCCAAGTCCTGCCAGAGCTGCTCCCTCTGCTTATCCCAGCCTGGATCCATCCCACACAGGAACGTGCCCAACACAGGTGCAGCACCAGCACTTGGTCTGGTTAAACCTCAGGAGATTCCCATGGGCCACTGCTTGAGCTTGTGGACTCCCAAATCCCCCTGGATTGTCACTGCACCCTCAGCTTGCTGTCATCTGCAAAGCTGCTGAGGGTGCCCTGAATCCCTCCATGCCATTAATGAAGATATTAAGTAACACTGGTCCCAGTATGGACCCCTGAGGGACACCACTTGTAATCAGTGTCCATTGGGATTCTGAGCCACTCACTGCTTCCCTCTGGATGCAACCATCCAACTAATTCCTTTCTGATCCAGCAATCCACCCACAGAATCCACACCTCCCCAGTTTGGAGAGAAGGATGTTGTAATTCCTTTTGGATCCAGCAATCCATTCACAGAATCCACAGCTCCCCAGTTTGGAGGGAAGGATGCTGTAATTCCTTTCTGATCCAGGAATCCACCCATGGAATCCACACCTCCCCAGTTTGGAGGGAAGGATGTTGTGGGGGACCATGTCAAAGGCTTTACAGCAAGCCACATAAATGACACCTGTACCCTTTCCCTTGTCCACTGACAGAGCCACTCCACTGGAAAAGGCCACAAGGCTTGTGTCATGCAAGATCTGCCCTTGGTTGTCTCAAACCATCTCCCTGTCCTCCTGGAGCCTTATCAGAGCTTCTGAGAGAGTCTGTCCTGTGACCTTCCCAGGCACAGTGCTGGGTTTGACAGGTCAGTCATTCCCAGGGCCCTCCTTCCTGCCTCTTTAAAGACAGGTACCATGTTTCACTCTTTCCTGTCACCTGGAATTTCACCTGATTGCCATGGCTTTCCAAGTATCCTTTTAACAACAAAGAACAATCTTTGTGGTTATACATCAAAAAAGAGAAAGCATAGAAGGAGTTTAGCATAGAAGGTTTCCTATAAGGAAACCAACTGATTGCCATGCAAAAGTCTAACATACCCTTCTTCAAGGATAAAAGTATGCTCATGCATTATACATTAATTTATTTACACTGCTTATGAAACACACTGCAGTCCTGACCTTTGGGAAAGAATACCCAGACAAGTCCAAGGAAACAGACTTAAGTACTAGTGCTTACAAAATGATGTAAAGTAAGTCACCAATAGCACAAACACAAATAAGCCACATATAATAAGCATCAAATGCATTTAAACAAACTTTCATTAAGGCCCTTATTTAAGGTAATTGCCATTTTCTGATCATTTTTTATTGGATTTAATTCTTTTGAGTTCAGATTTGTCCAAACATAATCATCCTAGTTTACAGAAAATTTCATCCTTATTCACTCAGTTTTTATGCTTCCAGACATGATTATTTGATGGAAGACAACAGCTTGGTACAGAACAGGCAGCCAGAAATCATGTTCTGCTGCCAAGTACATGATGCCCAACACACATCAAAACATCCCTTTTGCTCCAGAATTATTTTTTTCCTGCCTGCCTCCTTATTTTATTTTGAAACACTTCTAGCAAGGAAGCTTGCTCAGGAAGTTGCCTCAGCATGAAACAAGCCACACAAAAAACCTGAGGTTGGAAGGACCCTCTGGAGGATCATGTACCCCTACAACAAAGGGGGTCAAGGCTTAAAATACAGTGATTTTAAAAGAACTTCTTTATAAATAAGGCTGACATATTTAGCATAATTGTAAATTCATCTCCCCAGAAAACTGTACCTATCTACTGAACCAGAACCTCACCAACATTAGGTCTTTTCTAAAATATATTAAAAAAAACATGGGAGAATTGCATCAAAATATAATATGCTGTAACCACAGACAGCACAGTTTAGTGGTCTAGAAAAGCTTGTATTTCAAAGGAAGTACAACATCAGGTCACCAAAATCAAGCTAACACAGGTCTCTGGTAAATTCAGACAGGTTTCATGTTTGCTACAGTTCCAACTCAAAAGAGCTCCCTCTCAAATGGCAGAAGTTTGTCCTACTGAATACAGCTAATTTGGACTGTACTTACCTCCAATCGTGTCACTATTGACACTGCCAAACCTTTCTTTTTACTCGAAGAAAGAGATTTGTTTTTGTAAAAGTGTTTCTGCTTTGTGAAGTTTCCTTCCTTTAGAGTTTAAATTACCCCAGCACCTGAAAGTCTCTGTCTGACTGGGGCAGCACAAATTGCTGATATTACAAAGTGCTTTATATTATCTTTCTGAGTGTATGTTTTTACACTGAGATAAGAACAACTTGTCTCAAAAAAGTTTATATTTATATCCAGATACAAACAGAAGACAGGCAGTACATCCACACAGTATCTTTTGTAATTTATGTACATTTACACTAGCTTGGAACAATTACTTCAGATTTAACATTGATCATTTTAAAAGCTACTCACACACTGCCTTCCTTGACAATAAAGACTGACAAAGGTTCAATTCTGAATTCTATATCCTGCTCAGGTGGATGATCCTCAAGCTTGTGCCCATTAAAGCCCTCAACAGAAATAGGTCAAAATCCAAAATTTTTACCCTGAAGGCTTATTTCAGCAGATCACAATAACCAGTGCGTCTTGTATTGCAGCTCTCTCCACAATTTACAGTGCACAAGAATCAGATTTTCTACAATACAAGTCAAAAATAAAATCAAAATATTGAATAAAAACATTTGGATTACCTCCCAGAAGCTATCACTAGAAACTTCTACTCCAACAGAATCATCATATGAGCCAGACATTGCTGTGTGTGAAGAGCTGGTAAGTATTCAGAGCTTAAACACCTTCAGAATCTGTAAAAACAGGGAAAAAAAAGCACTTATGAGCATTATTAATGAAGTAGAGTTAGGAAGTTATGAGAACAAAATTATGTTGAGCAACTTCATTCAGTATTCGATACACAGAGATGCCAAATAAAAACAAATTACCACACAGGGCATTTTGGAACAGAAAACTTCTGCCACACAGTTTGTGGCTCTAATCATTGGTTGTCCAGAAAACACTCAATGCATCTGCTTATATCATATTTCACCAGACTGTTGAGTTTATTTAATAATAAAATGTCCTATCACAACCAAAAGAAAAGATTGAGCAGGGAGATGTTTACTCATTAACTACTCCACTTTCAAAGCATTCCTACCAGACAATCAGCTGACCTTTTGCTTCTGCAACAATAACCTGCACTGATTCCTGTTCCTTTTCCACTGGAAATGTGTTATTCAACGAAACCCATCAGAAATATTTAAGGCCAAAATTTGTTGATTTCAAGAAAAAGAAATGTTTTCTTGTCACTGTTCTATTTTAGCAAAACAAACAGAAAACCCATCAGCTCTGAATTCTCAGCTTTATTAGAAATAAGTCATTACTTTAACAATTCAGGCATTTCCACTTTTATAGACACAACTGCAAGGAAGACAAATATAACCTATCCTCATTGAAGCAGATGACTTTATGAATCACTGGGTATGAAAAAGGTCAGGGTTACCCTAACCTAACATATAAGAGTAAGATAAAAAACATTACTGAGACAAAAATCCAGGCACTTGCATTCACAAATGCAGTTTGTGGGCTGGATACCAAGAGGTAGGAAATAAAACAGCTGCCTCCCAAAACACACACACAGATCCCTGACTGATCTCTGCAGATATTTCACCAGGTTTTTCTGTTTGGATGTCTCCTGCCAAGTTTATCTCTAACTACTACCAGGGACACATACAGGTAAACAGATCTGACCACCCCTTGTGGGATGAATATACTTTTATCAGTAGACTGTAAGTTGAAGCTCCCTCTTTTTTTTTTTTTTGCCTTGTCAATCTTGTTTCCATTAAAGGACCTTTAAAAGGGGGCAGAAAATGTCTCCAAACCTGACCTTGCTGCCCAGTGGTTCTGACAAACTGCTGGGAGAAATGGCACTGAAAGACTCCCAGGCAAGGAGAATTCAACACTAAATTAGCATTTCTGGGATACACTGAAAATAACAGTGCCATAAGGGCAGGCACTTGTCCATAACAAAACCCAACTACTGAAACAAAACAGTTCTTTGGACAGTTGCAGCACAAACATAACAAAATTAGTCTGGCTGGAGTTACATCACAAGATATTTCTCCTTATCAGTTGTTCACCCAATTCATTTATGTAATCCAATTCACAAAAAAGCTTACATAACCCTTAATGCTGAATATGGAACTAAAAAACCACAGCAGGAACATCAATTGTTACAATTTTATTCTTAAAAGACAGCCAAAACATAAGAAGGGTTCTGCAAAACTGCAAGCTAGAAAGGAAAATCACATAGGCAAATTATTATTACATATCAGTGTAACAATCTTCAAATTATGTTATTGGTGATTACAAAAAACCTCCAGCTTTTCTACCTGTGCTTTTACTGAGCCAAGAGGGTAAAGTCTGAACACTATTCAGTTGTCAGTTTTTCTAGCAGCACATCTTTACATGGAATGTGTTCTTTCCAGACAAATTCTGCCCCTTGCAATTTTTACAATACATTAAGGTCAGCAAAGATCACATTTGTATTTGTGGTTTTTCGTGTCCTTCTTTAGGCAGCTATAAGCAGCATAAGCAGGAAACCAAAGTGCAAGAAGCTTGCAACTAGCTGGACCAACTCATAAGGAGAGTTTAAAATTCAACAGGCAGCCATGCCATGCAGAACAAGGAAGGAATGAGGTTCCAAGGGTCATCAGGAAGGGTTAAGGACATTTTTCTCCACTACACCCAGATCTTTCAAGCAAAGAGTTCACTGCCATTTGGAAGAGATCTGGAGTTCAGCATCTTGGAAAAAGAAACCCTGAAGTAATAAACTTTCCTTTAAGCTTCAGCCCATCCCATCCAGTCACCCACCCCACTCTCCCAAACCACACTAGCAGTATTTTTTCCCCTCCAATTACAGATAAAAAAGACAATGAAAGTGTTCTCAAGTAATAATACAGTGTCCACTTACCTTGAACCAAGTGGCTTAAACTAAATCATTCCTGCAAATTTACTCTGAAAAGTTACATGGAAAGACTGAAAAAGCTCAAACACAGGAACGTTTTCTTAAATGAAGGAACAGGTTGTGGTGACTGGGTTTTTTAAAAAAATCCTTTCATTCCTCCTCAACTAGAACTACATAATACAGGGAGTTATCCTTTTTTTCCATAGCAGCATGAAAACTACCAGCACTCAGGAAATACTGATGGAATTAAGGTTTTAATAAGCCAAATACTATGCTGTGAGAAAGTATGAGCAAGCGTATTTAGGGAAATATTGTGAAGTCATGGCAACAACTGGTACAGAAAAACACTATTTTTACAGCCCTACTCAAAAATAAACCGTATACTGAGATAGGAACATTAAGTGGTGTGAGTCATGCTACCCTGACAAAATAGAATTATTACAGCAGCCAGGCCTTCAGCACATTTTTTGTCAGGGTTTGGTCCTCCCATCCTCCGAGTGAATTTGCAGAGGTTTCACAAGTAAAATTCATTGCACTTTTTGTTTTGCAGGGTCTTCCATTTCACTATGAAAGTAAACCTATGGACGACTACAGCTGTCACATAAAATCTACAAAATTTAGACAGATACAACAAAGAAAGATGAGCTCTGCACAGATTCTCCACCTGCATCTCACAGAGCTGGGGGTTCTTTGGTCAGCTGGATTGCAGCAGACCCAATAACCCCACAGGAAAGCACAGTGCACACACACCCACCTCCTATTTTCTCACAGCATTTTGCCTTCATCCACTCTTTTTCTTCTCATTCCACAACTCCAGGAAAAAAAAATCTCTTTATAGCACCTTTTTCTTGTCCCCTGACTGTTAAACAAACAGCAGCACAGCAAAAAAAAGCAGCCCAGAGAAAACCTTACCAGCTCAGAGCCCCTGCTGCCTTTTGTCACAAGCACACTTCAGCCAGCAGAGCTTATATGGGCTAAAAATAAACCACAAAGTCCAAGTGCACAAAGTAACTCCATCCTAAACAGCACATACTGTAACAGCTACGGAAATGATGCAAACAAACAAGGCTCCAGTTCCTTGGCCTTGGCTTTTAAACAATTCTTGTAAATTAGGATACATTGATCTTTGCTACAAGGAAACTGACTTTAATAAGGAAATGTAGTTTTGGTTTCTTTTTTAAGGTTTTTCTTAAGGAACATTCTAGCCATGCTTTATGCTAAAGACCTTGAATTTCTTCCTCACTGCTAAGTGCCCCACTGTGTGAAAAGAAGTGCTGTAAACATCCTGAGGGCTTAACACACAAGGATTTCAGAAAATATTAACTAATAATGAGCAAGCAGACCTTCAGATACCACACACAAAACTAGCTGAACATAAGATGCTGCCTCTGCTCTCAAGAAGTTGGTTTTGATATTACTTTGAAAGCAATTTGCAAAATTTCTTTGCTTTGTTCATGTTGAAATACTTGGGTTCTTTTTTTTTTTTTTCTCTGCAACAAATGCAGACTATTAAGAAGCTTAAAAAAATCCAGTAAATCCCAAAATTTCTCTTAAGGTATTTTTCCAACAGGAAGATGAGGAAAAGCTTTTAAAGAAATCCTTCAGTTCAATCCCCTCAGGCTTTTAATAACAAATAACTTTGATGAACTCTTACTGTGAAACAGGTAAGGTTGTTTAAAGTGACATTTTGACCTTCTGATTTCTTGCAGAAGATTA
This sequence comes from Trochalopteron elliotii, assembly GCA_024734555.1. Classification (NCBI taxonomy): domain Eukaryota; kingdom Metazoa; phylum Chordata; class Aves; order Passeriformes; family Leiothrichidae; genus Trochalopteron; species Trochalopteron elliotii. Next base: position 246,247 of record JANPWX010000151.1, on the reverse strand, counting down.
TGTTTATTTTGAAAATGTATTTCACCAGGCTCAAAAAGATGGCATAAAAACCCCAAAATCTTATTACAGTCCCATGTACAATGGGCTGCTTTAAAGCATGGCAATCACTAAACTGTGGCCCTAAGTGACAAACTGGTCCACAAGAGAGAAACATCTCAGAATCACAGAGTGACAGAACCTCCCAAGCATCATCAGCCCAGGTTGTTCAGGGCTTTTATACAGATTTGGATCTTGAAAACCACCAGGGATGGAATTTTTTTTGCACAACTTTTCTGTGCAACCTACTCCAGTGATTAACTATCCTCCAAATGACATACAGAAGAAAAAGAAAAAATTAATCCATATTTAGAAAACCAAATGGTGTTGCCATGCATTGTCTCCAAGGACTCTAGAGATGCAAGCTGAGACAGTCTATCAGCCTTTGCAAGAGAAAAGCACCAGGTCACATTACCTTTTAAATTTATTTTTGGAATGACAGCATTTGTTACCATGGATCTGACTCATCAAGAGTCCAAGTTCCATGACTAAGGAGTGAATTACTTATGTATAAAGACATGACTCAACTTCACTTAGCTGCTCCTAAGAACTTTCAGCTCTAATATTTTTCCTTATTATTCACTGAAGTCTCAGGTTTTGTTCCACACAGAATAGGAAGGAAACAAGACTCCCTTGTGCTTTAAATGTGAACTACTGTGGTTTGCTACCAAGTATACATGCCATAATACACTCAATCTCATATTCCCTGGTTAAATAAAGCAATTTAGGTATTACTTTCTTTTCCATTTTGTCCAAAGAACTTGCTCAATAGGAATTTCTTCAGGGTTGCAATCTGTTTACTGTTTGCACAGAAAAAAGTGACATAACTTCTTTAGCAACATTGTGAAATGGTGTAAGAAAAGCTGTTAAGAATCACAGCTACTGACACTGCAAAGTCCATAAGTCAATATGAAAAGTAAACAGATGAAAAAAGAATTTGGTTTACACATTCAAGTGACACCAAAAACTTCCAGCCCCTGGGTGCAGGGAAGAAATGCATCAAGCCATGACTAATCACTGCTACTCAGGGCTGTGAAGTCTTTTAATTGCAATCAGTAGACATGACTGCATTTTATCAACACAAGTTAGGCCACAGAATTTTAAAGGCAGAGTCTCAAACTGTTCACTTGGGCCTAGTTCTTCAATCTATGAAACAGGGAGAATAACACCCTCCTCCACAGAGATTTAAGATAATCCCTTGGTCTCCATCAAGAAAACAACAACAGCAACAAACACCAGAGAAAAGTCCATAAAAGGAAAGGAAATCAGTGTTTCTTGGGGAATTCAGCCTCTATGTTATAGTTGGCAGAGCCATGCACCAAATGATTTTTGGAAAGAAGTTGACAGCAACCTATCTGGTGAACCGTGAGCAGTAAAGGAAGGAATCTAGGAAATGCATGCTGTGACAGACTCAGCAAGCTGATTTCCTACCAGGCACACTCCTCTGAGGCTGAGAGCAATGCTTATTCCTGGATTTTTTCGTTTGGATAACTAACTTGCCACCTAGATAGTTTTCAGTTAGCAAATAACATAAAATGGCATTAAAAACCAAAAAGCTGCCAGTTCACAGTAGTCATTCATAGCCCAGACTAACAAGAGACTCTTTGCACTTCTCAGTTAAGGAAACCCCCTGAGCTCAAAGCTGCTTGGTCCACGACAACCTCCTTGGTATTGGATTATATTTATGTTTTTTAGATGCTGAATGTGAAAGCAGCACTCACTCACTGCCCTAAATACACCAGCCATGAATACACATTCAAGCCATAAGTTTCAGCACACATCACAAGATCACTGAAGAGATTCAACTTCTATGATAATTACCACATGGAAAAAAAAAAATCCCACACAGCTCTAGTGAGGAGACAGTCTCTAAAATTAAACTCTTCAGGCACATTAACACCGTGTGATGCAATCTCACAGCAGATACATTTCACAATGCACAATGAAAGGAATAAGAACAGCCATTTTGGTCCTTACTGATTATTTTATGAAACAAATGAAACTAAAAGTCACTGATCAAACAATGTGAATAACACACAGCACAGAAGTACACCTGAAACATGAGGCAGCGACTCAACATCCTCAAAAGGACTCTCAGCCTGCACATTTTGTTTCATCCAGGTACAAACACTACCACACTCTCACACTCCAAAGGAGACTGGCAGAGCCCTGGAGTGAGCAGCTCTTATCTCCTGCCCTCCTTTCCCCATAATTAGTGGCCAGACATGCTGGTTAGACATGTTGCTGTTACACATGCTGGTTTTTTGCACATTCACCACCCAACCATCCCTAAGAACTCCCACATGCTGCCAGCACAGCTTCTTTCTGTATTTTTCCCACTAACCAGGAGATACCTGAAATAGCAAAACACTGACTTTGGGGGGAAAAAAAAAAAAATTAGTTCTTATTCTCAGCATGAGCCAATGTGTGTAGGTGTGTTATTTCAATTGTGCAATTTTTGTTCTAACCAGGGAAGCTATTAATTGCCTTCAGAGGCTTTGCAGAGGTTTCTATTTAAAGTTAAATAGACACTGACCACAGAAATTATTAACACTGCAAACTACATGCTTTAAATGCATGGATATAGCAGCTAAGAGGAAAGCTGATGAAGTGATGTGGGGAGATTTCAAATATTTGCATCTATTTAAAACAAACCTTAACATTTCCAGACTATATATTTTGTTTTAATCTGGAGGTATGAGGGAAAAATCCACATTAATGTTTCCTTCACTGCAAGGAAAAAAAGTGCATAAAGTCTAGCTTTGAGTGAATTTTGCCAGAAAACAAGCTGAAGAACTCAGAATTATTTGTCAATTAAAATAACTTCAAGAAATTTACTTTGATTTTTCACATCAGATGTTTTCTACTGTTCAGGATCAAGTGATTAAAATGATAAAGTGCAGGAAGAAGTTTGATTTAATTACAAGTATTCACCCTTTCCCAATGTTCACTTCTGTAATGCCTGTGACATCACACATTAATTCACATGTCCTGTCAAAGTCTCCCAAAATGAAATTAACCATTATATCTTGGCATCCTTCCTAAATAAATAAAATTGAGATAAATATGTTTTTAGGTCTGTTTCAAAAAAAACCATGAAGGGGGCAAAAGACCACACGTCTTCAACTTGCAAATTCCACTTTGTAAGCATTTAGTTAGCAAGAAATCTTTTAAGTGTCCAGATATTTTAAAAATAAATAACTGACCCTTTATCGAGTGGAATTAGATGGCTTGTCATATACATTCATAATGAAAACTTATTTTCATAAAATGTCAAGGGAAATATTTAAAGCATATACACTTTATAGTCAGCTTCAGTAGAATTTTACAACAGTGAAAACTCAAGGGCAGTGCAGAGGAGTGATACTGATGGATTCTCCAGGAGAGAAACTATGAAACAGCATTTCCAGCTGCACTGACAAAGCAGATGCAGAGAGAAGTGACATGCACACAACTGCTCTAAAATGGCATTTAATTAAGAAGCAAACCAGAACATTACAAGAAGCACTGCCTCAGACATCAAAACTTCCTGATGTGACCACCCAGCATGAACACTGCTCTGCTTCAAAACAGAAGCCCCACAAAAGGACATAAATAAAAAGCAATACAATAACCATTCTAGAAACAGATGCCTGTTGTGGACAGCAGGCTGTATGAGCCCAGAACCATCACTTCCAACAAGACAAACATGCTCCCTTACATTCCAACAAACATTGCAAAGTACCACACTCAGCCAAAAATACTTTTGTATCAGCCCTGACACAGTAGAATACATTTTGGTAGGAAAAAGCAACGATGACAATTATTTGGAGAAGTCATTCCACATTCTGTTTACAAGCTATTTACCTGAAAAGGCATGCCTTAATTCACTTTTTTTTTCCAGCTCTGGAGCTGGGCAGCATAACTACCCAGATAATCACAGCACCTGCACAGCACTGCCTGGCCCCCATTTCCACAAACACAATTCTCTCATCAGAGTGTACTTTAGCACTTCCTGTAGGCTGATGAAAACCTTGTAGCTCAAGCAAGCATTTTGAGTGTTACAGTGTGGAGGGAGGGGAAAAAAAGACTAATGTCTTTTTTTCCCCTCCCTCCACACTGTAACACTCAAAATAACACAGGGTTTTCAGTCATAACATGATTCTGCATAGCTGTAAAGCTGAATATTTGGTGTACTATAACCTTTAGGAAAGGCCATGGGTAGCCCATTTGAAAAGAATGTGTTTTTAATCCTACAAGTGGCTTCAGTGGAGGAGAGTGTTTTTAAACATCTCAGTGAAACAAACACGTAGGCACAACTCTGCAGATGCGTCACTTAGGAAACAGATGTGTTGTTTCAGTGTTCCACAGTCAAGAGCTGTACTTTTCCATCTCAGGAAATACAGGGCTGTGATATTAATTAATGAAATACTGACGTGCATTGGATAGAAGCAGATCTAAACCCTCAAATGAAGGTGAAACAGCACTGCCTTCCCAAATCTGAAGGCTGCACTGAGGAGCTACTGCTCTTTACCTCATGAGAGAACAAATTCAGACACCTCACTCGAACCAAATTTAGCACAGACTTGTTTCCAAAGCCTAAAGCACTGTTAGAAACTAAATCTGTGCATTAACAACAAGTCAGAATGCCCTACCTCCTGCTTACCTTAGAGAGATACAGATGACTGTCATTGGCAAAAACCAGGAGGGCTGACTGGGCCAGGGGAAGCTGCATGGGTGAACCCAGGAAAATCTGTGCACTCTTCAAGTACTAGTGAATTTTTCTGTCACTTTCTGGAGATATAAATAAAAGGAAAAGGGGAAGTGATGATTTCCCTACCATGGATAAAGAGAAAGCACAAAGAATAACAGACTTTCCTATGGAGTGTCTCAGAAGGACATTACTGAAGGTGACAGAGAAGATCCCCAGACCCAGTAAAATAACAGACCACAATGTGCTCATGTTATAGCTGATATTAACAGCACAGAGACATCACATTTCCACACAAAACTCCTTGGAGCTGAATAGATTATTCTCTAGTAAGCAAATCCAGCAATTTTCCAGGCTAGATCCTCAACACAAGCATTCTGTAACACCAGAAATTATTTGCTAGTACAGCTTTTGCTCAAGGGACAGCCAAAGCCAGCAGAGAGCTGTACCCCAGGACTTGTACCCTAAAGCAGAAATTAAATGACCACTTCCATAAGTGCTGCCTTAGATCAAAGCTGTGAAAAGGCTCTGAACAGTAAGTTTCCATAATTACCAATTCTTTCAGCAGGCATTATCCCCTCACTGCCATAGTCCTGCTCACAAAAAGCAGATCAAACCATCATGAAACATTCCTCGACTCTCAAAATACACTCAGGGGTAGTTCAGTGTTTGGGGAAACACTATCAATGTAAAAACTGCTAAGGAAGATAGCTTTACAACTTAAAATCAACATTTTCAGCCATGATTATCATCAGCTTCTGCACCATTTCATCAGGTTCATTTCTGGAACTGATATAAAATGTACAGATCTCTGCAGAATGCAGTTCATAAATGTAGAAAGAAAACCACCACAGGCACATTTAACTTCAACTATCCTTCTCTGCAGTAAGTTAAATAAGTAATTATTCATTTAGGAACAATAAAAGATCTGTTCAAGTGTTTCAAAACCAATGCTATACTGCAACAGTACAAAAGAGCATGTGACTGTATTTCATATTTAAGATTAAATAAGATTAATTCAGACTTCAGAGCAAACTGAATGCAGCTTCTAAAGAACTATTAGGAGAATTTAAATTGCTTGCTTGTGTTGAAGTTGGAGAGATGGTTACTCAATATTTAGTTTCATTAACATGGTCACTGAAAAAAGAAACTCTTGAATTCCATTTAAACAGATTTTCAGCTCAATGAATCTGAAGTAAACTTTAGCCAGGACTTCTCATATTTCTAGGCAATTAAATTTTCTGGTCCTGAAATGGTAACTACTGCAACAAGGTCAGAAGACCTCTACTTACAGCTTAGCAATCTAGACAACATGAGCAGCTGACTTTGTAGAATTAGCCACTCCCTAAAAACATGTAATTATTTTTCTGTAATAAATACAATGAACTGACTCCTTATCATATAGGAAACTCATTAGTCTGAGCTATCTGGAAGTATCATTCTTAAATATTAGGATCAGAGATCATATTTTATGGCCTTCCCTGTACATGTAATTTGACAAGCAAAGACAGGAGTTGGAGGGGATTGTTGGTTTTGGTTTGTTTGGGTTTTTTTTTTTTTTTAAACACATAAAGTACACTTACATCTGCTTTAACCCTAATGCAACTGAAAAATCAAGAGTTTTCAGTGTGCAAAACAAGGTGCTGCTTTAAGAGAGGCACATGAGAGAAGGTGAAAGTTTTCCTTTGGTTCACAAAGGTTTCACTAATCTCATTAAAGGTTTAGAAAAGAAAGCACAGCAGAGCAGCCAGTCTTCCCCATGATTTTCAGTGTTATGTGACCTTACACAGCTCTCAAACACACAAATCACTCAAATGTAGACTCCCTAAACATAATCATGTGAAATGATTAAATTAATTTGGTCAAATAACCTCACAAAAAGTATTCTTTTCTACCATGCTGCCTCTTTTCAGGAAAAGGAAAGCTTCTCATGCCATTTAAAATTAATGCTTGATGAAAGTACAAGTAGGTCAGCAATCTACTCTGCAACCTAAACTGGACTGAAGTTCAAGGAAAATGGGACAGGAGGCCCCATGTGCTGACAGTTCTTGCACCCACCATCAGCACTGTGTTTTTGCAGCTAATAAAGGTGTCACCACTGGCTGTGGAGCACTGAAACAGCAGCATGTAACCTGCATATGGGGAACAACCAGAAGACAGAAAAATAGAAAGGTAGATAACCCCAACCAAGTTCAATTTAGTGCTCCTCTCAAGAGCAGAGTCTGAAAAACTCTGCTGTTGAAAATTCAAGCACACAAGATTGATAATAATAAAGACCAAAGTTGATCACGGTATTGAAACAAAGTCTTAGTGAAAGCAGGAATTATACAACAGCTTTTTTTTGTCACATATGCTGCTAACATCAGCATTTTAAAGGGTTACACAAGGATTCTCACTCAATTGCTACTGCACCTTTTTTCTTTTGAATTTAACTTAACTCACATGTCAGTAACCCCTACACTCACAAAATAGCAGCATGATAGTTGTAACAGCTGAGAAGAGCAGGCACAAATAGCTTCACAATAAAGTGATCAAATTGCTTAAGCCATTTCAGTTTACTGCAAATCATTCTACACATGATCATAAAACAGCTTAATGTTAGACTCCAGAGAGTCTGGAGTCGTTATATTCAAATTCAACACCATCTTTTAAGTGAAAATAGAATTCTACTGGTATTTTTGCATGATGCATAATAACATGAAGCAATGTCAACAGAAAAAAGTAAGTATCATGTAATAAAATCATTCTGGAATTACAATATCCAACTTGCACAGGCTCATAAGGAACAGCTTGAGCTGGATATCTAACATGTACTTTGTACATAAACTACATATATCATGGTCTATATGCACACAAATATATAAACCCATATATCAACTAGAGTTTTAGCTGTTTAACACATTGAGATTTTCAGCCATTTTATAAAAGGCACTACCAGGGTCCACCTCCAAGGGATTTTATTTTAATGTGTCACTAGATTCCATCCCACATTTGTCCCCCAAGGTTTGTGTTTGAGCTGACAGCTGAGATATCCCCACACTCCTGCCAAAGGACAGGGTGGGCTGACAATGAACACAGACAGAACTGCACCACGACACTGCAGGCAGGGCAATAAATATCTCAATATATAAAAATAATAATAGTAATAATAGTAATAATAGTAATAATAATAATAAATATCACAATAAATATCTCAGCCAGTGTTCTACAAGACTTTGTGGTGACTGAAAGGAGTCACCTGTCTACATGTGACTGCCATTATAAAGCCACATCTCCATGTGGCTCCTCAGTGAAGAGGGTGAGCAGCAAAGGAATAAAAAAAAAAAAAAAAAAAAAGGATTAAATGGTTCAACAGCTGAAACAGCTGCAAGATCAAAGCTTCAATTATACAGAAATACCTTCCAAGTTGAACTGAAAATAAGATTTCTACTTCCCCAAGAATAAGAAAACTGAGTCATGTGCTTACTCAATGAAGAATAAATTTCACATTTAACTATCTTTATCATATGCTAGAATAAAATAGATATATGAGACTTTGAAATACTGCAGAAAAGAACATTAGACAATGAAGAAAACATGACAGAAATTTCATACAGAAAAATACTATTTATAGCATTTTACAAGCAACACACATGATACTTTTCATCATCACACCCTTCAGCATCACAATTCAAGTCAAGAGCATTTCAGCTGAGAACACCTGTGAAACTTAAGTACAGACATTTCTCACTTCTGCTTCTGAAGGCTTAAAGACTTAGTATAAACATCATGAGAAAAAGCAGGCCCACCTCTAGAAAATCTCCTAAACCCACAAAGTTAATGCCACCTCCAGTAATAAATAGTACCCAGGGCAACTCCTTGGTCATTTGAAGCTTTCTGGAGAAGGTGAGAAGTTTCTCTAACCCATGAAAAGAATCCCTCCAGAAACTCCAGCCATGAGCTCATTAATTAACACTTGCTCCTAATAAAGGCAGCTCAACAGCTGAAGAGTCAGGGTCACAAGGAACCTTCTCACAATGGAGTCATGTCTCAGACCACAGCTGTTCCAAAGTTGTTTTGTCCTGACTCCTAAAGCTTAAGGGTACAGAGCACACAAAAGAACAATTGTAAAAAAAAAAATTTAAAATATACTTTGGAGTATCCACTAAGGTTATCTCAGAACAGGCAAAGTCATGCTCAAGAGAGATGTGTAATTTAAAAAGAGAAGATTAAAACCACAAAAGAGATGGTGAGTGTAGCTGTAAGGCTTGTCTTGTCATTAAGTATTATTAACTTGTGGTACAATATCTGAAGGGTACACACATAAATACTCTTATAATGGTTTCTTTCCTTTTGTGTTTAACTTGAAATTCATTTTATACTGAAAAAACTTATGCAACTGTCCATATCTGAAAGATAAAAGAGCTGCTTTACCGAGGCAAAATATCTAGTTGATGCTTCAGAGTCACCCAAAATTATAAAAACAGATAATATACTTAAAAACCAGTTATACTTTACATCTAAAAAATAGAATTAGTAAAGAATGTGCTACGTAGAGTATTCAAGAGCTCAATAACCTTGATTCATTAGACAACATGCATTTATTCTCTATCTTGTGATTTATGAAACTGAAAGTGAAATGTCCAATTCTTGGCACCTTCCAACAAATTGCCTGCCTTTTCCCCTTATAAGAGCTCTGAAGAATTTGAATATTCAGTATATTTCATGGGAAGAGAAAACACTTTATTGTCTACTTTATATTTGTCACACTATTTTAAAAAGCCTGAAAATGCCAATTTCAAACCAAGGAAGGCTAATGTTTATTGATCCTGTCATGGACCAGTGACACTTTAGCATTGGAAATTCTGCTCATTTGAGTCTCACAATTGATGGTCTAGTTAACTGTGACAAGAGGACAGTCTAGCAGACTTTGTTTTCATCAGGAAAAACATCCATTACTTGTCAGGTCCACAGAAGATAAACGTTAGATCTGTTTGCATTTTTAATGCTGGATTTTAATTGGGAAGTCGACACAGTAACTGATTAAATTGGGAAAAGATCAGATCATGGTGAGAGTCACAGGATCCTGAAAAGCCCAGGGAGCAGATGAGGCTGGACTTACTCAACATCTCTTCAAAGAGTGTTCAACAGCCACACTTGGCTACAGCAGTCAGATCCCAGAAGAAATACTTCAGCTGAGTATTTGTCAGCTTGTAATGACCACAGAACTGTGCTGCAGCTTGACCTCTCCTGTGCAGTCCTTCGTGGAAAGGGAGCCTTGCTGAGATTATCCAGCACCCTGTCCAGTCACAGCCTCAAAGTGTTCAGTGCTGGGGACTACACAATCAATCATCTACCAATTCACAAGACATCACTCAGCTTCTGAAAGACAAAAGTTGAGTGTCACTCCCACAGCCAGGCACATTTCATTTGCTTTTTACCTTCTGTACACACACAACTCTAGTCCATCTTTTTGTCTTTTGCTCAAGTACAAGGCTACTTGTTGAATCTTGCACTCAAAACCATTCACTTAATCCTTTAACTAGGAATTGTAATATGTGAAGAAAAATTTCATGGTACTGGTACAACACAAAGTTCACACTTAATTCATGAAATGCCAAAGGTTTTTCACTATGGCCCATTTTGCACGACACAAATTGCAGATACTCAAGTAATTAAGCTTGAAAAACCACTCATTTGCTACACACACACTCAACAGTTAGTCTTTGTACTGGCCCTGGTACACCCTGGTATAACTACCTGCTCCTTATCTTATATTGTAACATCCACTGGCATGAAATAAAGCTCTAAATCCAAACTATTTCAGACTTGCATTTCTACCACTGGCACCTAAAACTCCTTTCAAAGGAGGGCAGCTATTCCTTCAGAAATATCTGTCTGTCTATTCTTACTGACAAACAAATTGAAGAATTTTAATGACACCAAACCAGTGTAGCCAACATTTTGTTAGAACCAACATCCACCTGCAGTTCAGCTTTTCTTCTAAAAGAGATGATAGATGTAGTAGCTGCCACAGAAATCTTCTGTTGCTCTTCACTCTCAATGATGATGCCTGGTACCAACTGGAACAATTCAGAACTGCAGCATAACTATTATGCAATATCAGAGGAGTCCTAAGGTTTTTTTCCAAGTTCTCCCTGGATGCTTGCATGAGAATATGTGAACTACATCCCCACAACGTTCACTAAATAAAGAAGTCTCTAAAGATAGCCTCTTCAACCTAAAAATAGTGCAGCAATAAAGAAGGCCATTGGAACAGGTTTAATGCTGGCTCACAGATATGACTAAATCCCAGCAAAATTAGCCTTAAAATTACTTTTACTGACCCCCCCCTCCATGGTTCCAATTGACAATCCAAAGGCATCACCACTGCCCATTTTCTTGTGTCTGGAAAGGCAAAAATCAATGGAAGACAGCACCAACACAGGTTGAAAAAAGCTCCTCCTAAAGTCACTGATAAAGTAATCAGGACACAATGGTTCCTGCAGCTAGGAGAGAAACTTCTGGCTCAAGGGATCCAATATATCCAAGTACAAAGCCAGCACTTCTGTCTGTAAGTGAAAGGCACTGAAAACTTATCCAAATTTTGAAAACTTCTAAATTCATATTTTGCAGTCCTCTAGTTAGGGCACTTCAACAGTAATACTCAAGAATATATTCAGTGATTTCAGGATTTGGAGGCAAGTTAAGCCTTACTTAGCTTAACACAGATAACCAGTAATTCTGTATCAAGTTCTGAACTCTAGACAAAACCAGAAAAAATCAAATAACAAATCATTAAATGAATTTTCAAATAACTAACTTATCAAATAACTAACTGCTTGAACATTTAAGTTTCAGCAGCCTAGCTTTAGACAAAACTCCAAGCCATTGCATTTTCATTTTATGTATTTGACACATATATGCCAAATCCCTACTTGTGTTTGTCTTTCACCTGAGATGATTTCCTCCCTCCTCAGGACAGGGAAACCACTGGAAACAAGATCTAAATGTCTTTTTAAACTTATGCAGTTGGCCTTCCAGCAGCCCTTTTGGTATTCACAGCTACATAAATCCTAATGTCAAAGCCTAGGTGCAATTTGCTATTCTTTGCACATTCCAGTAATTCTCAGGAGCCAAAGAAAGTAGCTCCAATTTAATTCATTCTGGGAAGCAATGCAGAGATTCCTGGAGGATTGCAACAACAGTTGACAAAGCAATTTAACAAGAGCTGTAAGTTCTACATTGCTTCCTTCTCCCCATTTGCAGGGTTGAACACTGCACAAGTTAATTGCTGTTGCATTACAAAGAGTGTTTCACAAGATTTTCATAAAAGCTTTTTTTTTTTTCCTGAAATGAGATTACATAACTTTGTTCTCTAACTACTCACTGCAATAAAAAAATGGAAGGCTTCGTGTGATACATTTTTCCTTGGCAAATTCAAAACATATTTTGAGAAGTGTGTTTATAAAATCTTCAGCTTTAAAGAGCCAATTTGTATGACATATTTTGATGGTATTTTTCCTACCTAGTAAATTGCATTCCAGGGAGCATGCTAGATAAATGAAATACTTTACACAACCCTGAAAATTAGAAAAAAAACCAAACACACTATACACTTTAAAACTGAAATAATAACATCATTCACAACTCAGACAAATCATATCAAAAGATATTATACTGGGACAGCAATATTCACTCAGAAAATGTAGCATTTTATCTGTATGTATCAAATAATCCATAGGTGAAATAAATACTGCAAGTGCAAAAACTCAAACAACACAAACCCAATGAAATATCTTTAGATGTACTTGAGAACTTTGTAACCTGTTCATCTCTTCCCTGCTGTGCAGTAAGATACCTTTGCAGTGGCATAACAACTTCCAAAATTATTACTGTAAAACCAGTCATTCTGTTCAGCAACACATTAATTACATGCTAAAATTAGCACTACTTTTCCTTAATTACACAAAGTGTTTCTGCAATGTCTAACAACGAGCAGAAACAAAGGTGCTTCCCATCCAGCCTCTTGTGCAAGAAAGGGGAAGAGGGATCCAGGGGAGATCTCCAGTCACAGTTCTAGTGTCTGTACAGGGCTAGTAAAAAAAACCCCCAGCTATGTGGATCTCTGTAGAAAGAGAAACAACATCCTATTTTATCAGAATAATCAAAGTCCAAAGCATAGAAACTATAGGTTATCTTGTACAGCCCAATACAAATTGAGAATCACTGCAACGATACTTCTCTCAGCTCTTTGTGTTCCTCAGTTCTGGAACTGTTTGGGAATGACCTGACAATGATTAACAACATTGCACAGCAAGGATTTTACTCATGACACCACACACCACAGCATTTACATTCTACCACAAACTGTGGACTAGCCTATGCTAAACCAGGAGCTAAAAACACAGTAATTTGATACAGACTAAACCCACATGTTGTGCTCTGATACAGGGATGCAACAAGCCAAAGCAGAAGCAGCTGTTTATATATTAGTTTGGACAAAGAATTTCTTAGCCAAATTCTACCCAATTTTAGGATCAAATCTCTTATAAAATGAATTTTAAGGTTCACATACAGATCATTTAAAACTATATGGATTGTCCTTTAATCTCCTCAAATCTGTGGGTATAAACATAAATAATAAATTTGGTCCTAGCTCAATGAACAGACAGGACATTGATGATATCCCAGGCACCTTTCCCAGTGCAGACAACAATTACAGAAAACCACAGAATGTTCTGCAATACTGTTCTAAGATGTTCTCTGCTAGCCAATCTAAGTACCTGCCTGAAGAAAAATAAACCTGGTGGAATAGTAGTTCACTCAGAAGAGCCAAGAAAGCAGATTGGACAGTATCACAGAACAAAAGTCACAGGAATCCAACTAAATCTACTTCTTGAATTCCAATAATTCTAAAAAAAACCCCAAAACCAAACCCAACCAATCAACCAAAAAAAAAAAAAAAAACCCTAAAAACAAAAACACCCCCACCAAAACACAAACCTCCTCCAAAACAAAAAACCCCAAACAAACAACAAAACCCAAAGAAAAACCCCAAATGAACAAAAAACCCCTCACAAAACCAAAAAGCACAAAAAAACCCCATCCATAACCAAAAACCCAAAGAGGTTTCAATAAGGTAGGGAAGCAGTTTTTCAGTCTAGGAAATGATAGCAATGGCATGGGGGATTTGTACACCTAGATTTTACCCTGGGAAAAAGAAAACAAAAAAGGAAAGAAGATATTAATATTATAAAAACATACGTGATTCTTTCCACAAAACTGCATCAACTTTGTAAATTAAATACTGAACTGAAATTCAAAGCTACTTCTTCAAAACTTGGTTTAACCATAATGTGCTAACAGATTTTATTTTTTTGAAACTGCTAGGAGTTTCAAAACAATTATTTAGCATTCCCCTTTTTTGTCTATGAATACTGTATTTCACTACATAAGAATAAAACATCAGCATTAAACCTTAGAAAACACCTATATTATTTACAAGTGAATATCTTAAAAGTAAAAAGGCAAGGACTTTTGGCTCCTTTCTACTTAGATCTTGCTTAACTTTAAAAAGTATTTCAATTGTCTTCTGGTCCTTCCACTCCAAAATATTTTAAGCAAAAAACAAATCAAGAAAACACCCACAAGTTTACCTTTAAATTGATGAATATAATTCTGTACTTATTTTGTGTTCTCCCATGCATTTAAAATTGGTAAAAATCAAGAAGCAAGTTGAAGCACATTTGCAATTCTCTTAACTACAGACAGTGTAAGGGCAGAGTGTGAGGGAAGAAGTGTCACATTTTCTCAGTTGTATTTCAGCAGCTCAGGTGGAACAGCTTCAGCTGCCAGGGCAAACAGCAATGCTGCATTTCTATCCATTCCATTTCCCTTCCTTTATTACACCTGGCCATCTTTGGCATATATCTGATTATAAAAGCACTTAGATGGAGACTTGTTTCCATTCAACATTCACTTCACAGCAATTGTTCACTGCACTACAGAGCTCAATAGCCTGATCACTCTGTTATGGCAGAAATTCATTCCACTGACAGTGATTGATATTGCTGTGCCACATCCCCAGCCCTCCCTCCTGACCCACCCCTAGCCCATCCATTCTGTTTGGGAAGTCAGGTGCTAAGCTTTTTTTTTTCAGGTGAAAACGACTCTGCAAAAAATAAAAAAGTTTCTTGCTGGAGCAGAGAAGCGACCCCAGACACAGCTCAGATAACCACCTGGCAGCACAGAGCAAGAACAAATAGCTGAGCACCAGTGAAAAACTTTGATTTCCTGTTTTAGTCACAACACAGACTATCACTGCTTTTTGAAGTAACTTATCACTGCCAGTAGAAGCAGCAACAAAATTTGGAGGCAGTTTAACAAGCTACAAGACATTGTGGCAACACAAAGAACAGGCAAGCACACAGACCATACACAGGACAGCCTTCAGAGAAAGGCTGACCAAACCCAACCAACCAATCAACCAAAAAAAACCCCCAAAACCAAAAAAAACCCACCAAAACACAGCCCCCCTCCCCAAACAAAAAACCCCAAACAAACAACAAAACCCAAATGAACAAAAAAACCCTCACAAAACCAAAAAGCACAAACAAAACCCCATCCAAACCCAAAAACCCAAAGAGGTTTTTAACAAGGCACCCTGAAAGAAAGGCAAAAAGATTTTTTCATGGCTTATGGGTAAGCAACAGGCACACAAGTAAGAGATTATATTCCTTTGGGAACATAGATCGAGGCCATTTAATAACACTGAAACTTCACTGCACACGTCACACAGCTGAAGAGTTTGTGTGTGGTTACGTAGGGAGAGAGGACTGGTCACTGACACTTCTGCAATAATATTCATCACTCATTTGAAATATCAGCAACTTTAAAGAGCACTGAACACTTCATAGAGGCTTTGCACCACGAGCACCAAGTGGTATCTACCAGAGGCCACTAATGCACACTGAACACCACAGCACACAGCAGCTGCTGTGGGAAGGAGAATGGCACATTTTGGTCTCACCCATGTGTGTGGCATGTTTCACCCTCCCAGCTCCAAAATCTGTCTGGGATTTATAGGTTGCAGTGTCCTGACTCAAAGAGCACACTGCATTCTTCCCCAGGGAACTCCATGCATCCACACCTCAAAAGAGAATGGATGACAGAACTGGAAGTGACTACCTGTCCTGAGAAGCTCAGCTTCAGCAATCTGATAAAATAATATTACTTCAGTATTCTTTTAATATTACTATATCATGTGAGAATAACAGATAATCACACAAGACTTTTTTTTAACAGCTGTCCCCAAAGCCACGTTAGAAGAAGAAAACCACATTACCTAAAGAAACACCTCTCTGTGAAGTGGAAAAGAGGGGAAGTTCACAGCAACAAATATAACAAAACCTAGAAATGACAGAAGATAGAATGAACATAGAAATAGTTCTGTTGGCAGACTGCAAATATATTTAAAGCTCTTTTATTATCCTTACTGTAACAACCTTCACAACAATGCCATCACTCACTTTAATGCAGTAATGATGGCAGAGGATGAATGCTCACAAATAATCTTATTTGAGTGATATGATTACTAGCCTTCAAATTAGAAATTAAAAGGACTTAAGAGCCCAAATCAGCTTTTGTCCAAGAATTTTAAAATATAATTTGGGGTGCTCTGGCACACTCGGCACAAAGAAACACCCTGACAATGCCCAGGCACTCCCTCCCTCATGCTCCTGAAGGGAGCCTTTCCCTCCATCCCTGGAAAATTTCCTGAGGTGGTTCAGAACAACCTCCAGGTCCTGCCCACGCCCCTCCTGCCCACCACATAAATTAACCTGTCCTGGCCAGAACCAGGACAAGTCTGTTAATAACAAACAGAATGAGTGAGATTCCACCTGAGTTTACCAAGTTGATAGTTATTATTACACAGTAAAAAGACAGACACTATACAACCAAATTCTCAGCATGACTTGCTTTTTATGAGGATATCATCCTGAGTGATGGTGACTATGCTACACTTCAACACAGCACTGAACTTGCTTTCACAAGGTATTCTGATCAAGACACAGAATAATACAAGCTCATTCTGATGTTACATTTATTTTAAGCCCTGAAAAGAAAGAGTCAAGAGATATTATAAATCTGGATGTGCTCACCAAACTACTGCTAAGTTATTAACCATTATTATTGGTGACCTGTGAACAGATCAGGAATCATGACTGATCTACTGCTCAGACCAGTTCAAAAAAAGCCTCAGGAAATGTAAAATAAGACCAAAGTCAGTGCTGATAGACCTATCTGGACTGTTTGCTGAAATGAGTACAACCTAAAGATCCTAATTTGCAATTCACATTGCACTGTACCAAGACAAAGTTTAATTTCCCTATCTTATAAACATGAACTAATATTTTTAAGCATCAAGTTTGAGGAATTCTGAAAGGGAGCAGAACACTCATTGGAACGTGCTCAATCAATTGTAGGACATAAAGTGCTGTTGGGTAGGCAGCTAGAATTATTTATTATCTGACTATACATCAGAGAGATTGCCTTGTTAGAGGCAGCAGGACTAATTAGCTAACTGGACACCTAACAGGGTTGTGGTAGACTCTACATCTGTTTTATGTGAATGGGAAATTTTCTGTGTGGATGTACCAAATTCCAACAGGGATGCACTCACACAAGTCCTACGGATGGTCTTTTACAGAAAAGATCAGATGATTACAAATGGTTCCTTCCTGGATTAAAATCTATTAATCATTCTTTTGCATTTCTTCTGCATACTATTAGCAACTGGATAATCAACATAATTACATATTTTAAGAACAGCAGCAATTAAAATCTGCTTAATGAAATGATAATATCTCAAAATGTCTATAGAATGCTAATGCACAATCCACATGCCAAAACTGCCTGTTCATTAAAGAGCTGTCCCCTGTGGGGGGGACCCCACTCTGGAGGAGAGAAAGTGTGTGAAGAGCAAAGAGTAGCTGAGATAAATGTGTGAAGAGCTGACTGCAACCCCCATCCCACCACCCTGTGCCAATCAGGCAGAAAAATCAGGAGTGAAACTGAGCCTGTGAAAAACAGAAGGGTTGGTTGAAGGTGTTTTAAGATTTGGATTTATTTCTCACTACCCTATTCTAATTTGGTTTGCAATAAGTTAATTTCCCTGAATCAAGCATGTTTCTTGCCCATGATCAAAACTGGGGCATGATCTCTCTCTGTCCTTATCTCAACTTCTGACACTTCTGTCACAGTTCCTCTGCCCTGTCCAGGTGAGGAGAGGGATTGAATTGATTGTTGGGCAGCTTGTATCCAACTATGGCCACCTCACCACAGGCCATCAATGACACAGTAACAGAAAAAAGCTTTTTTTACACTTAACTTTCCATTTAGAACTCTGTTTGCTTAAGACAGCATGGAAGTGTGCTTTGGGAAGTGGCACTATGAATCAAAAGTTATTGGTTGATCATACTTTATCCATATGTGCTGGTTGTTACCACTTTCAGTTGCACCAGCTTTCAAAAATGACAAAAACCTCAACTCTCAGAGGCCTAAATCAGTGAGAAGGCAATACTCCCAGGCGTGGGTGTAACAGTTTCTAAGAATTTAACTGCCCAAAAGAAGAAAAGCTAACCACTCAATTTATTTCTAGCTGTATCTGAATGACACTAAACTGACAGCATTCTTTACACAGAGCTCTCTCTCTATAAAACACAACATAAACTCCATATACAACACAAAAAAAACACAACTAAAGAAAAGTTGTGTAAAGGAAATCCAGATTCCCCTATATAAAACTGTGTTCACATTTTGGAATGGAACCATAACCTCACTCAACAGAGCAAGAACTTGGGAATAATTTCCTCCAAATGAATTCCCTCTAGACCTTAAAGCAAGCTGTTCAGGAGCTCCTAAAAGTTAAGCACAATTGTATGTTGACCAGATATCAGATTACTTTGAGTGCTTAGATTATTTCAGGTAACTGAAAAATGAGTTTTGAAGCTTTTCTCTTTAACTATTAAGGGATGAAAAGAACCTGAAGACTTTGGAAAAAATGTTTTTAAGAATATTATTCAAGGACTGTGGAAGGAAGTATGCCTAAAAGTCGATGCTGCATACATGTGGTTCTACTAAATACAGAGAGCTCATTTAACAGCTCTGTACCTGTTTATTATCCATTTATCATTTCTCCCCAAAAGAAAGCAGCATTGTTCCACTCAGCAGGGAGGTAGGGATCTGTCAACTTGCCAAGAAAGCCTCAGTTAAGGGAGAGGATGAGAGGTGTAAGTCAAACCAAAACCACGTCCCGTTTGTCCTGTGACTCACTGCAGATTATTTATTGAAATCTCTACTTCACATTACCCCTTTTAAAAAGGCCACATTAAGCATATTCACCCTGCACCTTTTATTTAACTGATTAACTCAGAAATTAGAAAAAACACAGCTCATGATATTCTTTGTCATATTATTTCAGAGTTAATTGAGTATGGTTGTGTATCTGCTATTGAGAAAAAAAATATACATATATATATATGTAAAAAAAATTCTTATTTTGAAATTCAGCCACTTAGCATTACTATGCCAGCTAAGAAGTTTTGTGCAAGTTGATTTTGTAACCCAAAACCCTGGCTGTGACATGGCAGGCACAAAAACCCTGCTAGGCCTTTCAGAGCCCAGCCAACATTCACGTTTTGTTGCTACAATCACCAGGTAGCAACACATTTACCTGGTACATGGGAGAGATTCATGGACAATCACACATGAAAGTCAGATTTATGAGCCCTGTCTGTGCTCCTCATGCACAAAGACACAATAAAATAAGACAGGAAGAATATCACACTCCTGCAACAAGGACGTCAGGATGAACAGTGCAGTAACACCAAGGTCAGCCAGTTTTATTAGTAGCAAATGACTTATTACTTTATATCAAAAGCTAAGAGCTTGTAAGTACAGCAGCATTCCATGATATTTTAATCATAAGAAGATACTTAGACTATCCTTTCACATTCATAGTGTCACTTAAAGTCTGAGTGGTGCCCATTTTCAGGGCATTTACGATGTTACATTTACAAGTTTATGTCAAAAGATGACATAAAAGTCATCCAGCCTTTTTGGTTTCAGTACAACTGTCAAAGAAATATTTAATAATACCATACAGACTGCTCATTCTCACAATTTCTGCTGCTTATACTGTAGTCTGGGTTGTCATTCACTGCTCCAGGGTATATGATAAAAGGCAAAGAAGGTTGTTTAAATTTTTGGCCTATAGATGCCCTGGAATTAGTTCTTAAAGCAGAGTCCTACACAAGCAAAAAGAGTTAAAAATATGCACTGGCCCAAAGCCAAACAGTTCAACATACAGGTTTCCAATATTATCAAAATATTTACAATACCTTGCGTAAGCCAGAACAGTTTTTAAATATTTGCATCATCTAAAAATTTGAACCAAACCACCTTCCTTAAAGCCTCAGAGACATTTTCTTTTTGCTTAAGAGCTCATTACTGTGCAGGGTTACAACAGCCACGTTAGTTCTACCCCTGTTTGCTAATTAGGGCTGGGAACCTCCTCAAATATTGACACATCCTGTCCACCAAGATCCACAGGACTCTAAGCCAGGGCACCAGTGGCTCAAGCAGAATTCCTCACACTCCAAGGAACACTCATCAAGGCAGATTCTAGACCAACATCATCAGAGAAATTAGGATTATTCTCCTTGCCTAAGCGAGGCACCTTAAAGGAGAACACAGAAAGGAACAACATTCAAGTCTTGTGATAAATTGGGACTACACAGGCTGTGGACCAACTCCAGAATGCAGCAGCTGTTTTACTGTCATCTCCAGGTTATTCTTCTCCACCCCAGTGAGCCAAGCAGCCACGTAACATTCATATTAAATACAGCATTTTATTCAATCACACAACACTCAGCTTGGTTTACCTCAGCACAGTCACATCATTCTTTTATTTCCTACTTCTTCCTTGTCATCTCCTGGGAATAGTTCATTGTTACATTAAGTCAAAAATCAGTAAGTGGGTTTAGTTGAAAGGAACAGTGTCACCTCCTGAAGTTCTGGGGATTATGACAGGGTTTGAGTTAAATCCCATGTTACAAAGAAGTTGTTAATCTCACAGACTAGTCTTAAATTCAAGCATTAGACACATCATTACAGGTCTCAGGCAACAAGAAAGTCATTAAATCATAACATTTTTTTAAAAAAACAGGGAGTCTAAGAATCAAAAAGGCACTCATGTCTTCGTTTCTATGGGTGTTAAAAATATATATATTTAAGAAAAAAACAAACCACAAATCACCTTCAATCTGCATCTACTCTTCTCCTGGCTTAATGTATGAGAAGATGCAGTTTTTCCAGAGGCTGCTACACTAAGAAAACCAGGCACCAATTCCCAAACAGAAAACTACCTTTTAGCTACTTTGCATTACAACACAGATTTGTACAATCATAAGCAACTTCTGACTGGCAGCACTCTCAAGCAGTTCACCCAATTCCTGCAATAAGCATGAAATATTCCTGGCCTGCATTTATATCAACCCACAAGTCACCTTCAAGCTCATTTTAACCATGATCAGGGAAGCACAGAATTGACATATGGACATCTGAGCTCACTCAGCTCCAGAGCAGGAAAAGGTGCCCATGTGCTCCACAGACAGAGCATGAGAATAAAACCTCTCATTCCTGACACCAAATCATCCCAACGTGTCACCTGGTAAAAATAACAGCTTCACTGATTTCAAACCAACATTCAAGTGGCTTGTCACAAGAAAAGCAAGCAGACCATCTACCCACTAGAAAGACATATCATTTCTCTCTCTATCATCATTTTCTGAAGGCACTGTTTAAAAACATTCATAAACCACAACGATCTAGACCACAGTCAAAAAAGCCATTTTATTACGATGGTTATTTCAAAGACATCAAAAAGAAAAAAAAAAATTGATCCAGATTTGTAAAAAACGACTTCCCAAAGGGAGCTTGGAGCATTTGAACACAGAACAGTCACATCGACGTGGCACCTGCACACCTCTCCTGCTCACCACACTGAAGCTGTGGGGTACAGAGATCAGGATCTCTAAAATGATGCTGCACTGAGCTCAGCAGACATGCTCCTTATGCTCATACGTGCCCCTGTTTAAGCTGATTCAGTCATAATTGGCAGAATATAACTACTATCTTTCAAGGCTAATTGCAAGTTGGATAAAATATAATTTCAGGCAGGTACAGGTATAAAACAGCCAGCACATGAGTGCTCAGTGTTAATAGCCTTAATAGTAAAGAATGCAATTAACAAGTTTTGACTATCTGAAACACAGCTGGCAAACTCTTTTAGTTACTGCTCACCTTTAAGCAGAAATAAAAGTCATAATGCACGTGTGCCCACCCTGCCCAAGAAAGCAACCAAGTGGTGCTTTTCCACTGGCCTCAACACAGACATACGAGAATGATCCTTTTGTTGCACTAAAACCAGAACGAAAACTCAGTTGCTTATACAATTCAGCCTTCACTATGGCCCTTATGATAATGCACTACTATTGTTTTAAGTTTTAAAAGAAGGGGAAAGGTTTTCAGCTTTTATGCTGGCATTAAATCCAAAATAGCAGAAGGGAATCCTTCACCCACTCCCCAATACCAAGAGAGAACAGCCTTTTAAGCAGGTCGTGGAGCACAGAAACATGAGTACCCAGCACATCCACGGCTCGTTTTTTTAACCCAGTCTGTGTCAAACGATCAAACTTTAACAAACAGGTACAGGAAACGCGAGCAGTGGTGTACTAGTTTTAAATTATCAGAGCTAATCTACGATTTTAATCAAGCAATCCAAGCGTTTAAAACTGCATGACTGCATTTAGTTTTCAAACTGTTTCAGTTTACAGCGTATAGCACTTGGTGTCTCTCTGGCTTCCTTCAGAGCTCAGGCAAAAGGATGACGGCTCAGGAGAATGAATCTATCACTTCTGAGTCACTCCGAGCAGAGACAGCTGAGACAGCTCAGACACCGCACACAGCCTGCTCTTCCCTAACCAGGTAGCCCCAGCGCACATAAAGAGGTGTCTGTCTCTCACACAGACGTTTCTCTCTGGGACACGAGGAGATTCTTTCCACTGGCCAAAAAAGGGAAAGTCATGATAGAAGGCGGCAACGGCAAGACCAAGAAGCTTTGACTGAGCTCATTTACCAGCACTCGGGAGGCCCCGAGCTCTTGGAAACCTCACTCTCCCCCGCAGAAACACCTCCTCCGACCAAACCAGCATCGTTACCTGCCATCATCCGGGGCGCCGGGATTTCAAAGTCGGGAGGAAAAACCCAGCTGCTCAAGTTTAGCACTCCATCCTCGCCTTCTTTTCCTCCCCAAATCGAAGCCGCCGCCACCACCACCACCGAGTGGGTCACTAAACTTCCCCGAGCAGGGAGCTCTCCCCTCCTACAGGAACCGAGCCAGTGTCGTCATCCCTCGCAAGCCCCAGCCCTGCCCTTCCCCGCCTGGCGCCGAGCAAGGAGAGCTTCACCTTCCCCGCGCCCTCCGCAGCGGCAGCCCCGAGCGGCGTGGGGCGGACGACTCGCACCCAGCGGGGTCCCCGGGGGTCGTTCCCCGGCTCGGCCCGACCCCAGCACGGGCAGCGCCGCCGGCCGGGCTGCGGC
>JANPWX010000151.1:198418-217995 GCA_024734555.1 Trochalopteron elliotii | reverse complement strand
GCACACATTCTTATCTTAGGTCAGTTTGGAGACAATTACTGTAAAAGGAGTCAGAAATGCATCTTCAAGTCCTGAGTCTGGTGGAACAAACCATTGTACAGTCTTTAAACAATGAAGAAAATATTCTTCACATCAGCTATTCCCATGCATTGACTCTGGTAGGCTGATGTAGTGCTTATATATTATATACATATAAAAACCCCCATATAATTATATATATTACATTATAATATACAGTCTTTAAACAATGAAGAAAATATTCTTCACATCAGCTATTCCAATGCACTGATTTTGGTAGGCTGATGTAGTGCTTATATATTATATACATATAAAAAACCCCCATATAATTATATATATTACATTATAATACAATATAATATATAATTATATATATTACATTATAATACATTACAATTATAATATAATTACATTATAATTATATATATTACATTATAATATTTACATTATAAAATTGTAGACAACTTATTGCTCTATTTACATATATTTTACTGTATTTCCATATATACACTTACTATACTTTTTATATGTATAATATACATACACATGTATAGGTACAATAAATTTAGCCCTTGTGGAAAGGCAAATTCCATTCATATGGAATTTGAACTGGTTCTAGCTTCCAAGGGAATGGAGATTGATCAGAAATGAGGCATTTACACAATGTTTTTGTACAAACAGCTGGACTCAAATTTTAGTACAACCTGAGAAACAAAAATTGTGTTTTCCAATGTTTCACTTAAACATCTTTATAATTCAACTGGCATCTTTATAGCTGCTATGAAACATATTTATAAATGCTATGAAAGAATAATTTTGAAGATAAAACAGCAGGACTATTACCTAGAAAAAATAAAGCTTACCAAAAGGCAATTTCTGTGAACATCTTCATTAAATATTTGGAGGTTTCTCAAGGTGCCACTTTAAGGAATAGTATTTTTGAGCTGCTGGATATTCTTTTCTGCTTGGAGGATGTTTTCTATCCTTTTGACACTTAAATGAAAAATGCCTTCCAATTACCTTTGGAAGCCAGTAAGACAGTAACAGTTATCAGAGTTTTGAAAATACATTTCTGAACTGCAAAGTTTTTACCCCATTCCAAGTGTAGCACTTGAAACAATTTGGAAGCAACATTATTAGAGACACCTCAGTATACTTTTGTAAATCAACCCTATTGCTCCTCCTGTGAAGAAAGCAGAATTTGTCTGCACTGGGGTTAATACACATGCAGGTACAGTCATTTGACTGCATTACTTATAGTAAAACAGTTTAATGTCTGTATAAATATATACAGGGCTTGAGGCTACATGCACTGAATAAACACATATAGGCACTGGAAAAACTGCTTGGGGAAATACACCTCACTGGTTAATAAAGTACTGTTTCTTTCAATTTACCAAATGTAAATTAGCTTCATGTATATCCAAAGATTAAGTTTTTCTCCTAGTGAATTAAAAGAGATTAGTGGTCTAATTATATCTATCATCAGTGATGCAAGATCCCAGCAAGATGACACTATAATGATGCCATGAATAATTTACTTATGTAGAAAATCTTTACCATATTAATCATTTTGATTTTAGTATTTTGATTTTTTTCCCTAAATATTAAAAAGCAGTTGTTCTCTGCACATTTTCAGTTGCCTTAAAAATGTGACATCCAGTGAAAGATTACCTTAATCTTTTTCCTCAGAAGAACAGCTGGCAGTCTGTCCAGCCCCACTGGTGAACATTTGATTCAGACTCTTAAGGACAGGACAGGAAGTTTATGGGGGAAAAAAAAAATCCTCTCATTTTAGATAAGTATCCCACGGTTATTTTTACTTTTAACACAATCTATTTTTAAATCTGCTTCTTGTTTCTTCTGCTGTCCTCAGAAATTCCATGTGTCCTTTCAGGCACTGCTACTTTCCCTGTAAAGACCTTCTGTCTCTTGCCTTCACTCAGAACAAATTTTGTGTTTCTTGACTGCTGCCACAACATTTCAGCATCCTCTTCAAACTCCTTCTCTCTAGCTGAGAAACTCCATGAGTTATATTCTTTATTTACACTTTAAATGTAAATTTAAATCCTGAACTATATTTTGATTGCAGATTTAATGCCATTAGTGACTATATATGCCAAGCAATGACAAAGAATTTTACATTATTAAATTTAATTCCACTCAAATCAATCAATTTCACTGTTTCACTGCCCAACTTTCACTGGGAAAGAACCTTTCAAATAAAAGCCATGTTCTTGCCTGAAATATTTCTTGTTGTCTCCTCATTCTTCACATGACTGTTTTTAATGACTGTTTCATTCTGTCCAAGCTTTCTATTTTACAACAATTGTCTGTGACTCAGATATGAATGATTTGCTTTTAACAGATATGAAATTGGAGAGTAATTAAGGCATAGAAGACTTTGTGTCAATAGCAAAGGTATCTATGTGATCTCATTACTGGGAAAGTTCAAGTATGGAGAGCTTGCCTAGGCTTTGATGGCAACTTAAAAAAGGTGGGAAAACAGAGTCTAGCCCACACAACTTCCTGCAATTCAGTATCAACCAACCAATTTTTCCAAGATACTCATTTATGTTCCTATTTCCTCTTAATAATCGAATTTTTAACCAAACTGTGGCTAAAGTCAGCTTTTCCCTGCTACCCACATTTGTTTTCTGTGGAGTAGACAGGAATAAAGTTTCTGGGTTTATTTTTTTTTTTTAAGAAGCCCTGCAGGTCAGCATAAATGGATACCTCTGCACCATGGGGGGGCACAGAATCCTTCCCACTGACCCAAAGGTTGGAGTGAACCCTTGCCATGAAGCAGGGACAGAATGTCAGCTCCCTTCTGTAATTTCCATCTAAGCCAACTGAACAGCAGCTGCCTGAGCAACAGCACCAGTTTAGAGGGACACAGTAAAGCCCTTCCTTTACCACAGATAAATGAGCTCTGCCTGACATGTTCTGCTGATGAAATGCAGGACTATATATCTCCTGTGAAATGTCTATTGTTTTACAGCAGGAAGTGAATCAGGAGACAGGGACATTTTAGGCAGAAGTCCTATTGTAAAGCCAACAGTAATGAAGTAGCTTTACAAATAATACTGTTTCTTTTATACTAATTAAAGTTCCTCAAGCCATGTACAGAAGCTATTCTCTGGGAATCTTATTAATTCCTTCCATGTCAAAGAATTAATAGGGAGAAAGGTTAGTGCCCAGGAAGCAAGCCCCACTTATTCAACTCTAACAATACACTCCTTCTACACTGATGCCATTGTAACTATTCCTGTAGCTGTTTGGAGCTTGTCCATTTAATTCTTCATACAATACTGTCCTTATGCCAGGCAGCACTGGAGCACATGAAGCAACAGTGTTTTAGGACTGAGAGACACATTGATATCAGCTCTGCCTGGCAGGTTATTACACTAGCCAAAGTCAGAACTTTTGAGAACTGTTATTTCTGATTTATTTTGCTTCCCCTGAAAGCCAAAACAGTTTCTTTGTGAGATACATTTGGAGGATGACTAGCCCAAGGCCACAATTAGTTACACAGAGCTTGTCTGCTCACAGTCGCTCAGATTTCAGCCCTCTCAGTCAGAGCTGAAACAGTCTTTCACCTTCTGGAGAATGAGACTGCAGCAAAAAGAGCTGCCTTACCTCTGAATGAGAACATGCACATGAGCCTTGTCATCTTTTATTATACATGTCAGCATCACTCCTATAGTCAATTCCCCTCAACTCCTGCAGCAGACACCTGCCCCAAGTGGGAACACATCTCCCTCATCACCTCAGCCCCAGCTCCCAGCAGAGCATCCCCCAGGCTCTCACCAGCCTGGGCACCACCTGGTACCATTAGTTCTGTCCTATTACACCAAGAGATTTAGTTAAAGATGCAGAAGAGACAAGGTGAAGATTTGACCTCTGAGTAAGCAATTAAAGTTTTCCTTTCCAGTTTCTCTTCCTCCTAACTCGATTTTCACCTTTACCTTTCAAGACCAGGCACAAAGCAGCATCTCACAGCACAATATCCACATATCACCCTCTTCCTCCTCCCACAGAACTGTTAATTATGACTGATTTTGTTCCCTTGGCACCCTCCAAGCCTGAAGAAAAGCTTCTTTAGGCACACTCATTCCAGCTAACACAGATTCCTTCCTTACTCCAATTCCTTCAGAGGATTTTTCAAAGAGTCTTAAAAACAGACATTACGTAGAACCAGAACTTCCTAATTTTGAGTTTCTCAAGAACATTTCCCTGACGTTCATGAGGCCTCAAGTTCTGCAGAGAAAAGGAAGAATTGCTGCTCACTTACACATTTTCTTTTTCCTGGGGTTTGTGTTGTGGTTTTTAAGCCCAGCTGGAGATGAAACAGCACCCAGCTCACTTAGCTCCCTCTCTTCTACTTCCCACACTGGTGGAGTGGGGAGGAGAATTGAAGAAGAACTTGTATGTTGAGATAAGAACAATTTAATAATTGGAAGTAAAATAAAATGCAATGATAATATTACTAGTAGTAGTAGTAGTACTAGTACTACTACTACTACTAATTATAATAATAATCATAATAACAACAACAGGGAAAAAAATCACAAGTGATGCACAACACAACTGCTCACCACCTGCAGACTTCCCTTCCCAAACCCAAATCAGTCCTGTTGAGTAACTCCCCCAGTTTAGAGACTGGCCATGATATTCCATGGTGTGGAATATCATGGCCACTTCAGGTCACCTGTCCCAGCTGTGCTCCTTCTCTCTTCCTTTTGTGCTCCTACTCACAGGCAGAGCATGAGACAAGACAAAAAAACAGTCCTGGACTTAGGATAAACACAACTTAGTTCAAACCCAAAACATCAGTGATTTATCAACACCATTCTTATTCCAAACCCAAAACACAGCACTGCAACACAGCTACTGAGAAGATATTCACTCTATCCCAGTTGAAACCAGGACAGTTTAGCAGTGATAATCAGAAAAACAATCTTTGTATATTAGAATTCCATGTTATTTCAGTTTTGTTCCTTAAAACTCCCTTTACCTACATAGGTTTTTCATATGTTAAAAGTGAAAATACAGTCAGGCCTTCAAACTTCAACCTCTGCAAAATGCCTGTCAAGAAAAGGAAATGAGGAGAAAGCAGTCTGAGGTATATAATCACTGGACTATTGTTTTTAAAAAGAAAATGGAATGGGCTCAGGAAGAGAGGGTCACTACATTTGCAGTGTCTTTGAATTCTTGCTCTTTAAAGAGAACATTGCATGACTAAATTCATGTTTGGGTCAGCAAGATAAATTACTAGCAATACATTGCTTGGAGACATAACTAAAATGTGGTATCAACATCTGAAATCTTAATTCTAGTTCTGAGATTATTTACCACATAGTCAGAGATTCCTATCAGATTTTTATTTTCTTTTTTTTTTCCTCTAGTTGGTAATGTTTTAATGCTTTTATTTTGAGGTAGTACAGGTAATTTACTAGATATTTTACAAAGATGTTTCATCCTCAAGGGGTTTGAAATATGCTTTCCCAATACTACAGTGGGCCAGAGAGAAGGATTTGCATGTTTAGAACTGATACATCTGCTACAAAAACATTTTCCATACAAAATACTTCCTTACAAATACTTTATTTTACTTCATGTATCTGCTATACACTGGGACAGAAATCTTTGAAAGCAACAGCTTTCCAGTCCTGACTTTTGAAATATTGAATACTGAGGATGCCCGTGAGCTGACCCTTTCCACGTGAGTAGAACACCCCAAAACAATTAAATCAGAATATTCAGCATTAGTAATATTACAGATAGTGCCATTACTATTTTGAGTTGTTAATGTCTGTGCTCTGGAGGTCCTGATGCAAGTCACCGCCTGCCTGTAAGAACCTCAGAGCCAACACAGAGCACCACCAACAAGCTAGCTTGGAAAAAGAAGATTGTTTAGATGCTTTTATCAGTTTTGGATCATTGTGAAATTACACCTAAAAGTATTCCCTGGATTCAGTCTTCACAGCCTTCCACAGAAATAAATCCTAAAAACCCAGACCTGGTTTTGCTGTCATGTTAAGCCTTCCCAGAAAGGAGTGCTACTGTTGCAATACAAGAATACCACAACAACACATCCTCTGTCCCAGCCACTGCAGAAATTAATCACAAGCAGTGAGAGAAATCTCCATTTTCCTTCTATCACAGCACCCTTGTTATGTTACCTGTCCATCAAAAATATAATCATACTGCAAAATACTGTTTACTCTAGGTCCACAATCCCTGGGGCTGTTACCACTTCCCACTTTATCCCTAAGAGGCAGTTAGGGGTAAAACCAGAAATATCTGCCCACTAAATGTCGTGTAATTAAAACAACATTACTGATGATTAACACATCTGCCTACACCTCCACTTTAGAGCAGCTTGCCTGTCAAGGCTCAAATATACAAGCAAGACTCACAGTCAGGAACTGAGAAAAACCAAATCGACCCTCCAACACCACCACCACACCAAAAAAACCCCAAACTGAAAACCCCAACCCCAAAATATGAGACCTGGAATTTAGGTGAGCTTTACCACCTTGCAGTGATCATCTTGTCTTTGCCTTAATTATTTCAAGAGTCAACTACAACATGCTTTTGTAGAGGCCAGTGAGAAGATTCCAGTCTGATGAAGAGAGAATCAGATAGATTTTATTTCAGTGGAATATACAGGATTAATGAAGATCATGCTTGGAGTGACTCAGCCTACACATTTTGCTCTTTATGCAAGGATAAACCCCAGATTCTGTGTAAGGATATTGGTCAGCCCAGCCCACATTTGCCCTCCCTCCCCAACACAAGCTGCCCTTGCCAGTCTGTGTTCAGCTGTCCCAAAGACCAGAGGTTTGCTGCCCTCTTCTAGAAGGACCTTCCAGAGCAGGAGAAGTGGTGCAGCTGCAGCTGGTCTGGTTTAGGCATTCAAGAAATTAAAAACTTCTGGGAGAGTTGAACTTTACCAAAAAAATATTAAAAAAAAGGAAGGAGGGTGTAAGAAGGAGAATAAACACAACCAATGCACACTACCATTTATAGTATTTATAAATAACAACCCAGTACTTGGTTGGAAAGTCAAGTGGAAGCAACAGCCAATCACAGACCCCACTAGTTTATTTATAAGTTCTGCTGTTAGAAGACTGAAATACCCATTTTTATCTTTTGCTCCTTAGTTCTGGTAGCTAAGTTTTGCATTGTAGTTTTGGTAGCTAATCATCACAACTGTTCTTATCACAGCTACCAGAAATAGCTTGCCATGTGCAACAATATTTTTGTTAAATAAAATATACAAAAATATACAGATGTTTAACTTATATACATGCATAAATACACTGAGAGATTCTGGTGCAAATAAAGATTTATCATCAGCTTCAAGCAATGAGATTTATCCCAGTATCTGGTTGAACTGTCTGTTTTTCACAGACAAGCACTATCTCAAAATAAAAATTAATGGGGAGTGAAACAGTCCATCAATATACCATTGGAACACTCCTTCAGTCCATAAAACTTCCTACCTTTAAAGAGTTAGCAGCTCAGAACACTTAAAGGAAATAAAAACCCCTAACCCTCAGCATATCAAGACTTGCTTTTCAGTTTGTTAATACTGGTTATAAACCAACAGCTGCCTTAACTGGCAACAGCCTCTAGTACATACACTGCTAATTCTTTCTAGTTGCTCTTCTTTTACTACAAGAATCTGGACCATCACTGTGAAAATACTAATACTTACCACCACCACTCTTTTATAGAACCTACAGCTCATTTATTATAGGCAGGAAGGGATAGGCCACTAGAGGAAATAAATACTACCCAGAACAGCAAGGAATTTCTTTCAGAATACGCATTTGCAGTTGCCAGTTTTACAAAGAAAGTTCTTGATCATTAGAGAGAATTAGCTCATACAAATGATATAAACCTAACTGTGTATAAATACACACTCTATATGCATTGTTGTAATAATCATCAGGTCAGTATATGTCTAGCACAGTTCCTGGGTTTTGAGTGCTTGTTTCACTTTTGAAAGGTTGTTTCGTCTTCGTTATTACTTCCTACATGCAACCTAGCAAAACATAGGAATCTGTTCCAAAACTTCAAGCTATTCTTGATGTCTTCCTACCAAGAGTGCAGCTGTTTTTTGCTGTCACTTCCAGGTGGTCAGGACAGGCTTTCCTGAGTCTCTGGCACGGCTTCCTTTGACCCCCGGGGACTGCCCAGGCCGACCCCGCAGGTCGCGGTCGGCGCCGTCGCTCTGCGCCATCTCCTCGTCATACCTGGGGGCAACAAAACACACTCAGTGCCTCGTCCTGCTGCACAAACAGCACTGGGGGCTGCATATTCTATCCCTACATTCTATTCTGATTATTATCTAGAGCTGGAGCTTGATACAAGAGCTGCCCTGCACACAGCTTCATGCAGACGCTTAACCCTGGTTCGTGCCTGAGATGTTTCGGTTTTCTGAAAATGACTCCTTTACTCTTGGGATGTGTTTCTCCTTTTATACTGTTCTATACAGACCAGTTTGATTGGTGAAACAAAGACAAACCTCTTCAATCACATTGGTCAGACCAGAGGGACATCAAGAAGAAGTCCCTCCTCGGGAAAGGAATGTAAACATAGTACAGTTACAAAAACATGTCTCTTGTCTACAGAAAATTCCCTGGGAAAGAAATTTCAGAAAATCAAAACACCTCAGGTCCAAACCAGGGCTACACAGACATAGCATGACATGCAGCTGTGATTCTATAATATTACAATACAGATCATCTGAAATATCTTCAGCCCCTGTTTGAAAGAAACAAGTCATCTGGCAGTTTTGGTTATTAAACACCTGAGTTTGAAATTTCGTGCCTGTGAAGTTCCCCATGTAATTCTGCAGATCTGTAGTTGGGTAGAACAATTTAAATAACTCCTGACCTATTGCTTCAAAGGGACAATTGTTAGCTGCAGTGTTAGAACTCCACTGCTGCATCACAGAGAGAGAGAAGGGAAAGAATGAGGTGAACTAAACAGCCACATGAGCAAACAAAATGCATTTGATGACACATATTTGGTAACACTTAACCACAGTGATGAGTGGTTCTGTAAATATCTAAATCCATTACAGCCTCAGATAACCTCAGCATATTTCAGCTGCTATGCAAATCCCAAGCAGAATTTGGTTATAGAGAGGTAATTGTAATTAACAAAGATAATATTAAGAAATTTTGTAGAAAAATCATAATATATACTTAGTTATATGGTTACATGGGTATCCACAGCTACCATGTGCATAATATTCATTAAATCTTAAATCCTAATTCAGACCACTTATATTAAACTGCTTTTACTAGTATAGAGAAAAAGTATTTAAGGTAAGTATGAACTAGTAGATCAGCTATACATGAAGTGCATTCCTGACATACTGAGCAATTATACCACTAGTGCTAGAGAACCTATCCAAACATGTTCTCAAAAGAGATGAGAAACTGTGTCAGCAATATGGTATTCAAATTAGTGTTCTTCTGCATAAAACCAATCAATACAAGATAAATCTTGCAGACACTCCAATACAAAAATCTCAGTTTCCTTCTTTTGTCTCCTTATAATACAGATGGAGGAATTTTAAAAAAATCTGAAAATTTTCTTATTTATTATTACATTCATCACTCAGAGGACTCAAGGGGCATTATTTCTACAAACTGAGAGAAAATTTGCATCAAGCAATTTTTAAACCAGAACCAACTATTTGAACTGTTTAATTACCATGCATATACTAGCCTCTCACAATTAAAGTCCTGCACAAGCAGAAGACAAACGTTCTCTTTGTTTCTGTCCCTCAGTTCTAGCTGCTGGAAGCTCAGAAGGTGCAAGCAGAGGCTTATCAGACAACATTCTCTCTGGACAGGAGGCAAGGGAACTCTGCTTTAATGCACTCCCACCTCCAGTGCAGCTCCAAAGAAATGAAGTGGTACTTTTTGTGCCCATTTTTCACATCAGAATAAAGCTCACCTTATCTTTTTAGTCTACATCACACATCAAAAAAAGTGAGGTGACAGAAAAACATTGACCTTTATATTGATATAGATTGCTAAAACTTACAAGACTTCATAATTGCCCAGAACCTCTTTTGGTGGAGATTTATTCCATTTGCAGTCAGGAATTTCCCCGTTAGGCACAGCAATGTTAAGTGTGTCATTAATAAGATTATACTTCAAGATTCTATCGTTAGCAGTGCTGGAAGTAAGAGAAGGGGAAGCATTAACCTACAAAAGGGAAAAAAAAAACCAAAAAAACCCAGTCAGTATCAGTTTTTGGAGTGTTCTCCAAACAGCATGTGTGATGTCTGTGTGTGCCATAAGGGAAATTGAGCCTTTCAGTTCCTCAGGCACTGGAAGGAATTCCCCACTGGGCTTTTTTCTCTTTACTCAGACAGCAAAGTACCACTCTGTCAAGTGTCTGCAGCCTCAGCCTCAAGATTTCTGCTGGGATGAGCTTCACCAGGGTGAATCAGACCACACAGAATTCTTGTTTCATTTTCTGTTTACATGGTTACAAACCCCATACATTTGGGTGCTTAAAATTTTTCCCAGTTTACACGAACTGCTGTTACACACAGAAATCTGTGACTCTTGTGGGTAAACAGCTTTTCTCTAAGTTCTTATCTGAGTTCTCCCCTGTTACACTGAGAGCTGGAGAGTGCTCTCTATTCAAAGCACTACATTGTATCTTGTTTTAATTAAACCTGGGATTCATTTAACAGATCTTTGTTCCACATTTATTTTGGAGAAGTAGCATCAGAACAATGAACAGATGACTTTTTTTTTAAATGAAGTTCACTTTGAATTAGATTGAGAAGGAAGAGGGATGAATAAAATTTATATTGAACATACAGATCTAAAGTCAATACACCAAAGAGAGATTCATGCAAAAAATAAAAAAGCTTTCCAATTTCCTAATTATCCTTTGTATGCTCCTTTTGTTTCCTCTCAACCTGTAACATTAAGGCCATGACAGCATTTAAAAATTAAATTTGATGTTATGCTCCATCAAGTCAATGCCCATTTCCCAGGTACTGATCCAGTATTTAACAGGGCTGCTAACATTCAGACTGCCTCTGAAGTGCAGTTGCATGGATGCACTGGATTTAGAAACCAAAACAGAAAGCCACAAACAAATAGAACCACCCAAAAAATAAGAAAGAAAAGCACGTGCTAGCTTGGTCATCACATGATCTATCTCACTTCCCAATGTTTTTCTTAATCCACTTACCTGATAAACCAAAAATACTGTTTAAAAAGAGGAAAGACTACATGGAAGTCTACTTAGTTTCATTCTATGAAATGAGAAGGAAGGTTTTTTTCCCTGTATTTTATAAAACTTTACCTCAATTAGCCAGGGTTTAAGCTTGTCATCAATGATAATGTCATAGCCATAACACTCAAAGCAGTGTTTATCATTATTCATTACAGGCTGGGGAAAAAGAAAAGACAGTAATATGTATTAAAATCTACTCTTCAGTAAGCAATTATACACTTTCTTTGCTAGAAATCACATGTGATGACATTATGAATCTTCTGCAACACTTTTCAGTGCTGTAACTCACATATAAGCTTGCTAACTAGTAAGTTAAGCCTTGCCTCTTTTTTTGAGGCTGTATGTAAATATTTCAGTACTAATGATTGCATTGATGCCAAGTATAAAGTTATGTTAATCTCCCATTATGCTTCCAAAGTGAAAGTAAGTGTTTTTATACTTTGCAAAAGTAGCAACTATATTTAAAGCCTGCATGCATCAGGAGGAAACAGAAAGTTTGAAAATTTACAGCTTTGTACAACTGTGAATTCTTTAAACTTCAGAAAAGCAATTCAAAGACATTTCTTTTATTCTGCTGCTGTAACTATGCAGAAATTGTAGGTCAAACTATTACAAAACACATTTTTAAATTATAATTACTCAAGGTAACTGCAACACCAAAGCCAAGAGAGACCATGAATGAAGTTGTGCTTAGATGCACATCCTCTAGAGAACCAGGAGCTTTCCAGCATCTGCTGAACATTTGCAGAATGCATGGTATAATACTTTCTTCTATGTGAACCTCATTAGACCTTCTAGAGAAACCTTTGTGAAGGTTTCTGAGATGTTTTCCCCATTACTAACAATGAAGCTTTTCATTTCTCCAGGGACTGAAAGGGGGAAGGAGGAACAAGAATTTAATTACATGTGCCATCGTCAGGAGGACAAAAGAACAACAAAGCTCATTTTCACCACTTTCCCTCTACCTTAGGTTCTGCTAACATTTGATTCTATCCCTTTTCTTCTCCCAAGTACCTTCAGATATGATTGCACAGCAGGTTAAGCCATGCTTCCCCACCTCCCACTGCTTCATCCCAGCTGCATGACCTTGTCCCTGTTTCCTGAGCTGATTCTGGTGTTCATCAGCTCCTTCCGTGACTCAGCTGATTCCCCTGGCAGAACACCAAGCCATCAATAAAGCCAGGTAGAAATTGTCAGTGCCCAAGGGAGCTGATTCAGCTCTAAATGGTGCCAGGATCAACCCAAAAGAGATGACAAGACAATGTACTTGGGAGCAGGAGAGTCCTTGGCATCAGTGAGCTCCTCAGTTACCCCAGCTGACTCCCAGAGTGATACCTGTCCTCTAATGTGATCATAGAATATCACCCAAACACTACAAAGTCCCTCAAGAACAGAACTGACTGCTGCTTTTTTTTTTTAATAAATTTATGATAATTCTATGACTTGTGTATAAAAGTGTTGAGAGTATGTTATGTAACTCTGATGAACTAATAGCCTTAGGCTTCCTTTGATAAATTGTCCTCCAGAGATTTTCTTTTTGCTTTGACACATTTGTTATTGCAGGAACGACGTCACACATTTTGGCAGAACTTAATACTGTTCACAAGGGCAGTATCATATTAAATAGTTCACAAATCCCTCAAGGAAAGAGATTTAGTCACTCCTTCAAACATCCTCAGACAGCTTCAACCCACTCACCCACCCAAAATTCAGTTTCCTCATCTCAAGAAATATCAAGAAATGACGAGACAGAGCTGCAGAAATCAGAATGCACCATCAAAGAGCAGGAAGGAGATGGAGGGGTTTGAATGGCAAGCTCAATTCCATGGCTATGGGAAGCCTTACAGCTGGAATGCCATCCCTGGCAGCACTCCAGGAGCAGCAACTCACCGCAACAGCCTTCAGGGACTGCACTATTATCCAGTGGATTTCATCAAATAATTTGTTGGTGACTTCCTTCCCACGGGTGCTCTCCAGGTACAGGCGTAAGTTACTCACTGTCCACTTGCCTCCGTGGATGTGGTTGTAATCATCCTGAGGAGTTAAAAGAGTTCACTCTAAGTTAAAACTCTAAAATTGTGAAAGTTGTTCAGCAGGTCTTTTTCATGCCCACAAAAAGTGCCCTTATATTTACAAGTGCTGCTCTAAAAACAAACTTGCCTAATTGCTCCTGCAGCTTTATGAAGACCTCAGGTTTGAACTGCCCTTTACATAAACAACTGTTTTTATTATGGCTCTAATATGTTTGTATCACACATTACAAATCAAGTAATTAATCTTTCTTAGGAGAAAAAAAAAACAGTGGGTACTTTGACCGTTTTACAGTAAAGTATGAGTTATGATTTGGAAATAGAAGTTTTAAAATGTGTGAGGAAAGAACTGTATGTTTTGCTCCTCTGGGGATAAGGAAAAAAACAATTAATGAGCAACAGCAGAATTTCACTGAAGGCAGCAGTTGTAAAATGCAGCACTTGAAAATGTTTGTGTTTATTTCTTTAAAGTACAACTTGTCTGTTCCATGGTATCTTCTTAATGGTGCTACTGATAATAGTTACATTTCAGAACATAGTGAAATGACACCTGAATTGTTTCTAAAAGTTAAAATTTTCAAGTAATTCAGTACAAAACCCTACTAAGTGTTACTGAAACTGAACGGGGAGAAACAGGAGGTTACCTTATGTCGTCTTTTCAGGGATTATCAAGACTCTGCATTATTTCTCTTTAAATGGAAAGACAAGAGCAAAGTGAGGGTTGTTCATACTGATGGACAGGCACATGTTCAGCCCTCAAGGAACTCTCAGGACAAATGCTTTGTCCCTTTATCAAGTGTTCTCCTCAGAGCATTTCTGAGAAATTAATGAGTGCATGCCTGCTAAATTACAAAACACAGAAAGCACAGAGCAGACAAATTCTGTCATCCTCTAGGACAAGGTCAGAGAAGCATCTATCTTATTACTAGGCTTTCTCTTACAGCTCCCCCATGAGTAAATTTGGAAAACTGGACTGTACAAATAAAGACCTGAAACATGGCTCTCCAGGATTTGCTCCATGGGAAAAAAAAAAATGTCTTGAGACCAGATTCCAGCAAGGGAACAGAGATCAAAGTTTCAGCCCTCTTTGCCCTTCAGGACAAGTACTCAGATCAAAACAGATTGCAGCTGGGTAGAGCTTTACACAGCCAGAGTTGTTTGATTAAAGACATTAAAACGATGTGAACACAATTATGTATAAGAATTGTTGCTTTGTTTGTATTACAGCTGCATTTTCCAGCACCTCATCATAATTTTTATAAATTACTGACAGCTCAAATTAGGTACAGTTTTAGAAGATTAAAACTGTACAGTCTAAATGCCTCCAAAGTTACAGGTACATTTAAAACAGAACAGGAAAGACAGCACAGCTTAACATTAAACTTCTCTTCTGCCTCTCTGCAAAACTGAACAGGTATCAGTGGTTTACAACTTCTAAAAAGCTTTTCAAATATTCTAGCAATAATTCCACGTTCTTAGGCTGCTACTTCTATATCCATTTCTGTTGTCCTTTATTGTAAGTGACCTCACCACCCTGGTCACTTGTCTTATTTGGGAAAAATCTCTAAGGGCATTCTTTGAAGGCCATTCTTAAAGTGGTAGAGAAGATGGAAGGGTGCACAATGACAAGGCAGGCAATGCCTCACATCTTCACTGCTACTGGCAACAGCACCAGGATTTTTTCTCTAAGTTGTATGGGACCTACTTTCAACATAAATAATTCTCAGTGTGCCCTGTCAAACCAAAACGTGTTTGAAGCACTTCACAAATCAGCACCTGAGCAATAAAATGTTTGTTGCACTGAAAAAAATGGCATATTTGACCATTTACCCTGGTTTAGAACTACCAACATTATCATTTACATTGCTGTTACAGCAACATCCAGACAAAAACAGTTCTGCTATGCTGCACATGTTATGGAAGAGTAGCAGAGAAGGCACATTAAGCAAGGTCTCAATTTAAGAGATATTGCACAGATCTTGTGTATGAGTGCTTGTGTACACCTACATTAATATAATTAGTATCATGTGTGTGTTTGTGTCCATAGCTATTATTTTCCATACCATTAAAACAAAGCTTCTGGCATTAGGAAGTCCAACAATGGAGTTTTAATGAGTGTACCAGAGGCATGGTTTGTAAATCACAGACATCCGCTGCAAACACCAAAGTGACAATCATTATCAAGTCATTCCCTGAGGGAACAAGGCTTGGGAAGTGACACTTTATGCCCATCTCTGTCACCCCTGCCCCACTAACCTCCCCTCCCCAGTGCTGAATTTCAGCCTACTTTGACATAAGGAAGGGCTGTCAAAGCTCTCATCTTTCCACATGAATATCAACAGCAAATTACAGGACAGAACTGTTCTGCAGGCAGTGCTCCAGCTTTGTCCAGGCAAGAGGAAGCCACCAGATGGTCAGGCAGCACTTATTTATCTCAACTTTGCCACTGCACATTCCCTTTGTTTCCTACAGAAGGAAGGCAGGGGCAGGAGGCTGGGGGAATGCTGGAGGAAGCTGGGAAGTCCTGTGATGAATAAGTGCTGGAAATAAGAAATTAAATTAACTGCATGCCAGAGAGAGAGGGAAGGGGAGATGAGAAAGGAGATGTTAAGCCACTTTTATAAAGCACATATCCACATGTCCCAAGCTTATTAATTTCATTGTTCAATTCATAAGTGAGCATATTGGCTTTTAAATGAAAGGAGACCCCTGCTCTCAACTACTCCGAGTGAATACTGAAAATATCACATTACAGAGCTGCAACTTATTATCTTGACTTTTGAGTTGTGGTTCTCTAAAATGTCTAAATCCTAAAAAGTATTTATTTGTTAGTGCAAGGTGAAGTATTTCAATTGCAAGATGATGAAGAGTATGACAAAACCTTTTGACTCCAAGTTTTTGGGACAATTTAAGAAAACCAGCCTTGCTACAAAAGAGCATCTAGACAAATCAGCACACTTACCCCATGCTTCTGAATGGCAACGTTTGTAAGATGGACAAACATGTTATCCAGTTCACTTGTGCTTGGTGTGTATTTCACTGTGCAGAACCGGCAAAACCCAAGCTTATACCTCAAATGCAAAAAAAAAAAAAGTCATTAAAATGTGTTAAATCCCTGTAAGAAAGAAGGAAGTGAGCATCCCAGGATACCATTTACAGGCTACACTTCTTTGTGCCACGTGATTTTGGCTACACTGGGCATTATCTCTGAACAAAACACAGAGACATGCAACCTTACATGTAACATCTCAGTGGGCGATAGGTGGACACCAAAACGTAGAGACGAAGGTCAAACTTCTTCCCCCCAATTAGTAAAGGATTGTTGATGTAGAGGGAAATCACATAGGCTTCTTTGGAAGACTGAGACACAAACCTGAAAGACACAAACCATGCCTCACAATATATCTGCAACAAGACAATCCCTGAAAGGCTTTCACTTCTTTAGAACTGTTCTGTAAATTTTGAGTTGACTGAAATCTTGCAGCTTTTGCCAAGACAAGGTATAAAGTTGTGGGGGTTAATAAGACACACTTGGCATCAGGTCTTATGTACCAAAAAAAAAAAAAATAGCTGAAAATACTGTACAGATGACCAAGATCAATTACCTATTTAAACTCACACAGTAGCTGACCAAGCCATTCAGAATGCAGCTCTACAAACCAGCCTTTTTTCCTTTAAGAGAGTTTAGAGCTTGGCAAGGTCCAGACAAGCAAAAAGAATGTGGTGCATTACCTTCATTATTCAAGGTCTTGTACTACTGGAATATTTGCAATTTCTGCTTGGTGTGCAATTGCAAACCACTGTGAAAAGTTAATGTAACTTTCAGATTGTGACATTCTTCAGATTCCAAATCAATCTGGGGGAAAAATACTTAAATGATATTCAGCCAGTCACTTGATCACAGGAAAAAAAACATTAGGTGTCTGATCAAAAATTCTAGTCAGAGAGAAACATAAAATTGCTAACCTATTCCATCCATTTGGAAGGAGATCATCAACATGACATGCATTATTTTGTGTCCCAAAAGGAAAATACATTTATTTCATAGAAATGCACTGTTCCTTTGCACTAATTCAAAAAGTGATTTAATATATATTAAAAAATTATTGAAATTGCTGAGGGGAGGATTTTTCTCTTGCTTCCTGTTATTTAATACTGTGAAGCAGAACAAATCCTTTCTCTACAAGTTTTTCCCCAACAACACTGAAGGAAATTTTATAAAGAATATTAAGTGAACAGTTCTCCTCATACCAAAACAAGTTGTATTACAACCTGTTGAAAGAGGAAGCCAGATAACAGCTGAGATTAAATGCAAACATAACTATAAAATGAGAAAGCAAACAGTAATAATGGAATGTTTTCCCCATGCATCAGACAATCAGCAGGTTGATGCAGTTCACAAATGACAAAAAGTACAATAAAAGGGGGAGGTTTGAAGAACTTACGAAGATGTTTTGCTGTCTCGAGACCATTTTTTAATTTGGGAGAGTTTATTGATTAGAAATATTCCTTTTCCTTGAGCTTTGCCACAAGGTTTCATAATCCACGTGCTGGAGGGATTCTTTCTGAATTCTTCAACAAAGAGATTATAATCGGCAGGAAGCATAAAAGTCACAGGAACAAAATCTGAATTAAGGGGGGGAAAAAAAGGTGCTCAATTAAAGACACTAACTGATGAGGCTATTGACACATACAGACTGAAAAAGAAAAGCTCTGTATTTTCAGTTTTCCACTCTGGCATGATCCACCTTCATTAAGGTGGATCATTCAGGTTGATTTTTATCTCATTTACATCCTGGTTTTTACTCAAACAATTGCAAACTGTTGCACATTGCTAATTTCACAGTAATAGATTCTAATTCATGTGAATAGATTTTCTTCTTCCATTTATATGCTGTGCAATTACAGTAGTAGATACCATTCCAACTGAACAACTAAAATTTCTCAATTTCCTGTATCAACTTTCACCATTTTTTATCATGCTCTGTGCAGGCAAAAATCCCCTTTGGCTGTGTAATTTTTATTTCCATGTAATTCTCATTATTCTTATTTATTGTATTTTATTCTGAACTCCTATTATTTTTCTTTGCTCCCACACTCAGTTTTACCATGATTACTGAAACCTAAAGAAAAACATTTTAGACTTTTTTGCTATTAAATTATCTTCACTTCCATCCTTAAAGAATTGCCTTCTTATATGGAGGAAGTGTTTTCATTTCATTTTTCCAAGATGTAATTCAACTCCACTGCCTCACTTCAGTGCTTTCTGACCTCCAAATCAACTCTGCTTTCCTCATTCCTGATCTATTCTTGGTTTAGTTTTGGGGTTTGGATTTCTAAGGTTGTTTTTTTGGGGGGGTTTGTTGGTTTTTTTTTTGTCTGGTTTTATTTTATTTTATTTTATTTTATTTTATTTTATTTTATTTTATTTTATTTTATTTTATTTTTTCTAGCAGTCATTATTACTTCCCCAACTTCTCCCAAATTTCCCCTCTGAAGTGTTTCTTCTTTCAGTTCTGTCTAGAGCCTAACTGCAAAAAGTTTTAGTTTTTGCTCCAGTGTAAGATTTTCACAAAATGGTTTTTCACCTTTGAATTAAACAAACTTCAACCCTCCCTCACATGAAGCAGCAGAGCCCTTTGGTTTCACGACTAACTTAATTGCAAAGTATCTTAAACCCACAATTTCCCCTCCCCAAAATAATTTCTGTGAAAATCCAAATGAATGAAACCTAAAAGAGGAACAGAGCACTTCAAGGTAGCCACTTTTATGTCATAATACTCCAGAGGTTCAGTGCTTCATGCATAAAAAAGCTGCTTTGATTCCAGTTATTGACTCCCTAAGAAAAAAGCTCAATGCTGATAATAACAACAACAACATACCTAAATAAATATATTTCCCATTTTCATCCTTTTCTGCAAGAGGACTCCCTTCTTTCTCGAGTTCTTTCCTGTATCTCTTGATGTTCTTCACCATCAAATCTTTCCTGGTCAGCTCATAGTGGTTTGGGAAGTGGTTGACAATCTGGTCATCGGAGAGGCGGTAACCGGTCTCCACACTGAACACATTCCTGATGGTTTGGACACTCATCCTGAAACCAAAGACAGCCACCACATCATTTCTCTTCAGGATGACAAATTAGAGATCTTTTCACTCCAATTTCTTCATCTTTTCTCACTCTCATTTCTCTGTATATTTAATATTTTGCTGCAGTGACGGTCCAACAAATCCCGAAGCTCC
>JANPWX010000151.1:173038-190169 GCA_024734555.1 Trochalopteron elliotii | reverse complement strand
ACCCGCCGCCTCACCTGCACGCCCGGCCCCGCGGCGTGTCCCGGGACGTTTCGCGGGCGGCACCGCCGCCGGCGCTGGCGCCGAAGCATCTTTGGGGCTTCGGGAGGCGGGATCGATGTCCCGTAACAAACGCGGCGGGCGGGGTGGATGCCGTGCCTGCGGGCGCGGGAGCGTCCGGCCTCGGCTGCTCAGCCTCGGCAGGGACCTGTGCCCCTCCGAAGGATGCTGCGAGCGCCGGTGCTCTTTGTACTCAACTACGGTGTTCTAAGCAAATGAGGAGCGGAGTGCGTGTACTTTCACTTACCAAAGCAGGAAATAAGCCCGCAAAATAAGTCCAAGATATGTAGCAAAATATACCAGAGTTAAACATGTATATATATATAA
This sequence comes from Trochalopteron elliotii, assembly GCA_024734555.1. Taxonomy (NCBI): domain Eukaryota; kingdom Metazoa; phylum Chordata; class Aves; order Passeriformes; family Leiothrichidae; genus Trochalopteron; species Trochalopteron elliotii. Next base: position 189,785 of record JANPWX010000151.1, on the reverse strand, counting down.
AAAAATCTCTGAATGACTCGTTTACTATATCTGTGTACGTTTAAAACGATGCTGTTGATAACAGGAATGATCTGCAACAGCAGAGATGGATACAGAAATCTGTACAGCAGCATATACTCCATAATGTTTAAGTCATTTCACAAGGAGTGATTTAATCGGCGTGGTGAGTTCTGTGATTAAACAGATTTCGGGGTGTTTAAGTGGAAAGTATTAGCCTGAGATTGCTTCTCAAGGCCATAGCAGAAAGACAGACACGTGCATAACAGGAAGACAGAGTAGACTCCATTGTCATTTTATGTCACAGGTACATGGACCAAGTTATTTTGAATTAACGTATTGTGGGCACGTTATTTTTTTTTCATTTAATGCATGTCGACTGAGTGAGAATTAGCACTGAGTGTAATGAAGAAAATCAGTGTTTATGCAAGGTGTTTGATATCTTTTGATGTAAAAATGTCATCTCTGTAGAGACACAATCTCTCTGAATGAAGAAATTTAACAAAATTGCCTACTTCTCCTGTTTGGTAGGTGTCTGTGGTAGTTCTTTTTAATGATTTCTGTATCAATAGGCCATTGACCAGAAGACTATTTGGAGCAGACTAAAAAAAATCTGAATGCACTCAGCTTCTGCAGAGTAACCTGCTGGGCAGAGCAAAAGCTGGTGGGAGTAGAATAGGAACTGTGAGCTTGACCCACTACAGGAAATCTAAGTAAAACTGCAAACAGTGTGGCATTTGAATTCTCTATGCTGATGTTCAGAACAAGGACAGCATCAATACTGAGGTAAATTTGAGTTCTTTAACTCACAGTCACACTGTTCTTGCATACCAACAGTTTCTATCACCTTCCCAATGTGGCTGCAGTGACTGGGATTCCAGAGGCACCTGTAGAAGATGCCACCAAAGGTCACAGAAGATGAGTTTTCTGACCAAGAGTCCAATAAAGGGTCCCTAAATAGGACAGGCTGGAGGTGCAGGGTGACACTGTGGGTTCTGTGCTGTGCAGGGCTAAGGGGACCAGGTGAGGGAAGACACAGCCCATAGCTCTCCCAAATGTGCCAGCCTTTTAATATGATGACATTTTAATATTAATAATTTATATTATGAGTTCTTCTTATTATTATTGATTATAATTATTTGGTCCATTGAGGCTCATCACCTGCCTCAGTATTTTTATGGGTTGTGACCTTGGTGACCAGCATCCTTGAATTCTGCCTTTAGTATCAAGGCATGAATCCCATAATCTGCCTGCTGAGGATGCCAGCAGCTTCACTGCAGATATTTTACCCTGCAAGTGGACGGAGTGGTTGAACGAGGTCTCTTAAGTACATCAGATTTTATTTTTTAATTGGATTGAACACATCTTAAAATTAAGAATTCAGGTTTTACTGTGTAACTGTAATAATTATGAGGTTTGCACAAACTTTTTTGAACACCAATAACAACTTTTCTGTCTGCATCGTTTATTTTAGGAGCTTTCTCTCCTAAAAATACAAAAATCTAAGACACAAAATTTTGGAATAAATGTGAACAAAGAAATATTTTTCCTTTCACAGATTATTGAACCATATATGTAGTCATACTTACCTGCAACAACTTGGCTATGCAATTCAATAATCAGTTTTAAGCAAGTTCTTACTTATTGTGTAAGAATCTTGACCTTTTGGTGAGACAGAGAAGTACAAAGGGTAGAAGATGTTTTGAAAAGGAAATGTAAATGTTAGAGCAGAATCTGACTCAATCTAAACCTTAACTCCTTATAAACAAGTACAGCAAAGGTGATATCCCTGAGATAGGTGGTGCTGTCACAAAAATAAAACTAAAAAACCAACCCAGAACAGAGCCTGGCAGAATGTGTGTGTGGTTTTGGATTTTTTTAATAGAAATAGTTTCACTGTGGTATCAATATATTCCTCTCTTCAATGTTCTTAGTTCTTCCCATGAAACCTCTTGGGAACTGGATGTGTTCATTTTGATAAAAGCAAGACATCCCTTTTTCAGTTTAGAAGCCATTGAAATAAGTTTGTGAGCACTGAAGGAATCAGTAGACTCTTTAAGGAAAATGATCCTTTATAGGTTTAGCAAATGATGGCTTTTTAATGCAGACATAACTGTGCTGTCTGCTTTTTAAGGTGGAAGTCTCTTGTTCTCTACAGTAACAGTCTCTGTCACAGTAAGGGCTGGTGCTCTCTGAGTGCTCTGACAGACAACATGGAAATGCTGATGATACATAAAAAACTTGAGATTCTTGAAGTCTTAACTCAGTCAGAACCCCTTAAACATTTTCAGCAGGGACTGAAATACAAAGTATCTGTAGGTGCCCTTTGCTGTAAAAGGTTTTCTCCATTTCCAGTCTGCTGCATGCATTTCTTTTGCTACTGAGGTTACAGAACTTGCTTAAGGAACACTTTTTTTTATGTTTAAATATAATCAAATGCTCGATTCCTATTCTGTTTTGAGGTGAGAAAACCTCTGTTACATTCCCAGTGGAGGCACATTATCATAGTAACTTACTGAGCATAAAACCAGAAATGAAGTAAAATGTAAGAAGTACAGCATGTATTTTTTAGATTTACAAAGTGTCCCTTAATAGCTGTTTGAGGCAATATTAAGAAGTGTTTTGTGTAAACAAGTCTCCAAGGTCATTGATGTTAAGCTGACTGAGAACATGGTAGGAGACAAAGAATTAATTTATCTTTGCTCCTTGACCTGATACTGATTGAAGAGTTCATATAGCAGCACCCTGGGTTAACTAACCTGCACAAAATGAGTAACCATGACTTCACCTCTCATCTTTTGAAGGGAAGCTCAGGTTGCTGATGGTCACCCTGCAACATTTTGCCATGAGCTGTGGTGGTTCCAAAGGGAGTGTCCCTGTGAGGGAAGGAGCAGGGATCTCCTGGTGCCCACGGGCTGTGTGCTGCCCCTGGCTTGCAGCATCTGCCCTGCAAGGGAACTCGAGGGCAACTGCTGCTCATTGGAGAGCCCAAAGAAAACCAAACACAAAAAATGCCAGAAATTTTTAAAATGTATATTCCTGCATGCCAAATATTCCTGTTTCTCTGAAACCTTAACTAGCTCTTAATAATCTTCAGTCACTATGTCCAAGACTTGTCCTTGTTTAATAACACAGAGATTTGTGCTTGCAGCAGTGAGGATGATGTCATGTTTTGAAAGAGGTGGCTATGGATTGAAGATATACATGCAAACAACCAAGCCTTTATTTGTTTTTCATTTAAATTTCGTTTGCATGGGCAGCTGGTAGAATCTGAAGCAGTTTGAGACAGGCTTTGATACTGTGGGGGGAAAGGATGAGGGTCCTGTCTGTCAATCCATATTTATCTAGGCAGGCACTGGGAATTTGAGCCTGAACACTGGAATTAGGTTATCAATAGTGGTTTTCTGTTTTCACAGCCAATTTTAAAACACACTAAATCATATATTGTTATTATTTTTTTTAATAGCTTTACTGTGTCACATCTGCATGAAATATGTAAGATTGTATGTGTAGACAAAGTTCACATAAACTGCATTGAGAAGTTGTAAAACACACAAGGATAACATATGAACTATAATTAATGCATTATACTAAAGAATTATTGTGCCTGTCTTAAAATCTGTTAACACACCAAATCTAATTGAACTGACTACAAGTAAATTTCAAATCCTTTTGTTTTCCCCAACTCACCTGCTGGCTTGCCTGGTCTAGCAATGTTCCTTTTCCAAGAAGATTTTCAGTTCTCTTTTGCTAGATTAAGAAACACCCTCACAAATAAAACCAACCTGACTATGCCAAGTAAAGACATCAGCACAGTCTTTCTACTAATGATTATTCAATCAGTCTTGTGTTCATAAATTGCCATAATTTCCATCATATAATTAGCTATTTCGAGAGCTGTTTTTTTTTAAATTTGGATCTAGGCCTCTTTTCATCAGAACATGAAGTATGTATTTGACTTGAAATATATTATTTATTCTGCTGAAGGCATTTCACCATTGAAAGTAAGCTTTAAGCATGCTCAGTCAAAGCTTTACAGGGAAGCTCGAGCTTTTTTGATCTGGTGGCTTGTTTAGAAATGATCTCTGTTGCTGGCATGGGGTCATGCCAAGGCATCCTCAGAGGTGTTGTGAGGTGCTCACTTACAACTGTTGGGCTTCTGTAAACCAAAATCAGTTTGCCTTTTCTTCCTGTATAAATGAAAGAAAGAAGGGAAGGGTGAGATGGGTGGTAGAAGATTAGCCCATCCTGCTGTGGAGTGTCATATATGCTCCTCTTGATCAGCTCTGCACAGATCCAAACCTGAGGAACAGACCAGGTCCACGTTGATGTACCTTTTGTGTGCATTTCTACACTACACCCATACACCCAGATTATTTAAATGATGACAGAAATCAGTCAATGGCCTCAAGACAGGTAATTCTCAAGAAGATAATTGCTAAGCTTTGCTCTGAAACTAAATTAGACCCATCCTGTACACCTTCAAGACAGTGACCTTTGCCCATCCTGTAAAATACATTTGAACCCCTCTCCTTGCTGGATGGGCCTTGCATTTGGTGGGCAAAGCCAACACAGGAGGCTGCAGCAGAGCTGTGGAGAGCATGAGCCAACAACTCTTTTTTAGCCTGTGGGAGGAAGGCATTATCATGGTAACAGGTGTGAGGTAGCATATGTTGCACTCAGGGCTTTTGTTGTGGTATTGTATGGTTTGTTTACATGTCTGGGTTCTGTACTGTTATTATAGGTGTTTTTCAGGACACAGTTTTCAGCTCACACAGATATAGACATTTCTGTTGTATGTGAATGTGAAACTAGCATCGAGTCTAGAAATGAAGAAGAAGAAAAAAAGAGAAGAAGAAAATACCTTCTTTTTAGTATTTTTTTTCCCTCACCATGCCATTGTGAAAGCTAAAAATAGTAATACATGTGCAGGAGACAGCTGACCTTTTATGCTTGGTCTTACTACACTTTATCCACTATAGTGCTTGTTTTACTAGATAACTTTTAACAACTTTCTGAACTGTGAAGAAACATAATTAATACATTTCCATTGGTACCCACAGGCTACAGGAGTACACCACTACATCCCTAGATGTTTACTTTGTACGTGTGAGCCAAACATTTGGGTTTTTAAACCTCCAAAAGGCCAGCACTGCGTGCTTTGACTGTTTCTCTATGCAGCCTACTGAGCTTAACTGCATCCAGAGAACTGATATTTTAAATGTCCAAGGCAGTACTTCAGCATCCCTGGGATCTTCCAAGCCTTGCTCTGCCATTCCCAGTTTCCCATTCGTGGATCTAAAGGATGCCTTGGAGCTCCTGCCCGAGCTCTGGTGGAGTTCTCAAAGCAGGAGCTGCCCTGGGTCACTCAGTCCATACTTCAGTAGTGTCACATTGGACCTTGCACCAAAAAAGGGACAGGAATGCACTTTGTGGGAATGTGATCAGCCCTTGGCCTCTACATCCAGTCATCCAGTGACCCACTGGTCTAGATGTTGCCCTGGGAAGTGGAAGATCCGTTCAAGTGTCTGCTCCAGTGACTGTGGATTGATTTAATGTGATACAGCTTCACTCCTGGTGTGTGTATGGAGCCTTGGCACCTGATTCAGAGCTACAAAGTCCTTGGGGTGACTTGGGTATCTGGAAATCAGGTATGGTGCTGGAATGCACAAAGTTCCTCTGTGGACATCACCCTTTTTTTCCCATTTTTTTTTTGGATGGAAAAAGAGAGACACACACAGAGCAATACATAAAGGAAGCATTTAAAATGGGACAGGGCATCTTTTGAAGCAAATACAGCACCTAAATCTACTGTCTCTTTTTTAAAACAATATGATCTGAATTAAAAGATCCTTTTAGCTCTCCTGTAAAATAGATTCAGAGAGGTGCTCCTTTGAAAGGAAGGCTGTGGTATTTTCCCTTAGAAAGAGGGTTGGGTCACACAATTCCCCTCAAAGCCGGTGCAGTAAAATTCAGAAAACCTGATCCCAGCTTCTCTTTGTCACTGCTAAACTACACAGCTTTTCAGAATTCTGGATGTATTTAAAAATCCTAGATTCTAAACATCTTTGTAAGTAAAGCAGAAATGCTACAAATAGAAGGACAAAATTGAGAAGATAAAACAACAAACTGTAAAAGACAGAATATCTGCCAGCTGTCACTAGTCTGTAATGTGCTTTTCTCCAGCCACACTAAACACCACTAAGAGGATCCTCTGCTTCTGTAAACCCAGTATATTTTCATTTATTTAGTAGCACATTTTTGTGAGTTTGCTTATGCAGTAATGTGTACACATTAGTTATGAATAATTTTGCTTTGTGGAAAATGTAAACTTCATCAAAATACTGAAAGAAGATCACAAAAGCCCTAACCTTATCCCAAGTGTAAAATCTAAAGTTTTTACAAGGTTGCAGCAATGTAGCAAACCAAATTCATACCAAGGAGCACTATGACATTACCTTTTGCTTGGTTTAGTTTAGTCCTGAGAATTATTTTGAGTTTTATTCATTTGACCTGCTGAGAGTGTGTTTAAAATGAGAAAGAAATCCAGCCAACAAAACTCCCCCTGGTTGCTGTGGCATTACTCCTTCAACAAAAGGGATCAGAATGATGGGGCCACAAAGCAAAGAAACCATAAAAAACTGGCCAAAACCAAAGCCAGATAAAACCAGAGCATCTCTAGAAGGTTGTAACTAAGTTCCTCATCAGGCAGAGCCTTCCACTGCAGCAAATATCCAGGGACGTGTGCAGTTTGGAATAATCCCCATCCAACAGCTCTGATGTTGTTTCCCTTGATTAACCAAATACAACAATCCTAATGACTACAAAAACATCAGCTCTGCTCTCCAAACACTGCTCTCTGTGTTACACAAATGTTTGCAGTGTTAGACACAAGCCACATGTGCTGAAACCTGGTAAATTTTCCCATTGATTTTGTGGTACTGGTTGTGAATAACTTACCCACTGGACAAGCAGGCAGCTCCACTGATTTTACTGGTTCCTACTGTCTGCTCCTCCATATGGAAATCTATTAATGGGTTTAAATCTTTCTTACATTCTATTTCTGTGGTGAGTTGCTTGTAATTTCCATGGTGGTAGCCTCCAGCTGAAGAAGAAGTGTAAACTTGGGCCTGAATTAGACTTAGGAAAACCTGGTCAAGGTTGCTGTAGGTGCTTTGCTGCCTGGGGATCTCCATGGGTCAGAGTGATTTAATGCCTGGCAGGTTTTTGCAAACAACGTAGGAAACCATCTCGTACTAAGTGAAACCACTGAGAAACTATACTTGTCTACACTAGTTATATTTATTGAGATTTTCCAGTTTCTGGGTTTCTGTTTTGAGCCAAGTCAAAGTAGCAGCCAATCTAAATGCTGCATGTTTGAATTGCTGGACATCTGCTGGGTCACTGAAACTTTCCTTTGACTACTCTTAAAATAGTTCTCTTAGAAACACTTAGGTTATGACTGGAGAAGTAAAAAGAGTAACTTTAAGGGCACTTTAAACAATTTCCATCTAAACTGAAAAGACCTTGAAGCCCTGAGGTTGTCTTTCATGCCTTGTTGCAGAGTAAGATGTCTCACATCAGGAGAGCCCCCAGGCACTTTGTCCTCTCCAGCTACCCCAATGGAGCACCAGAAGAGGAAACCTACAGTAACCTCCAAACAACTCCAGACAGCACAGAGCAAATGGAGTTTGATATCAGGTATCACACTGCATTAATACTCCTCCTGTCCCCCCACCAAAGTACCAAGTGCCAGACTTTGCAGAAAACTGCTAAGCCAAGTAATCACAGTGCATAGTACTGGAAATGGAATAGATGCAAGTGTAGATAACCTGGAGTGCTTAACACTGACCATGCAAGATTATGCTGCATTAAATGTCTGTAAATCTTTATCTTGCACAGTGGCACAGATATGGCTCTTTATTAGAGACCCACCTGTTACAGCAAGCAGCTGAAGAAGCCATTTTTACATAATTCTCCAGGCGCCACTACAACAAACTGGTAGTGCTGCCTTAGGTTTTTCTTAATCCCAAACATACTTTTTTTTTCCAGTACAAGAGTCAGGGGTTGCCTTTCTCCCCCATCAGTGAAAATTCCTTTCCTTGGTGCCCTTTTTTTTTTTTTGTTGGTAGACTGACCAAACCAAGCCCAAGGAGTTTTTTCACCAAAAAAATTTCTAGAAATTTTTTTAATTTTCTACAATTAAGCTCTTAAGCCCACTTACTATCCAGCAGATCTCGTCAACAGATCTTCTCAGCAGAAATGCAAATTAAAATAAAAACGTATATTCATATTTTTTGTCTACCAGAACAAAAACATGTGTCTAAGAGAAGCTAAATCTAATTGGAAATTTTCCTCAGGAAAGCATAACCAGTTTTTAGCATCAACATGTGCCACAGATGTTGTTCAAGTTTCTGTATATCCCACGACCTCCCTAAAAGCCTTAAGGCTTTGATCAGTTTGTACCTGGGCACCACCCAGTAGCTGAAGACCCACACTGCACAGTGGAACTCATTGGAGTAAATCTGTTGCATTACAAAGGCAACATTTTTGTAAGATGAAATATTTTGAAAGGTTTGAAGTGAAGGCAGTTTCAATATTTTGGGTGGGGGGGTGGGGGTGGGAAGGGAGTGGGACAATCAAAAACTCCAAACCATAATCCCATTGCCTTGTATAAAGAAATTAAACACCAAAAAAAAATCAACATAGTTTTTCAAAAGTGCCAAACATGAAAACATCAAAATACTTCATGTATGGACATAAAATACTTACTCAATAAATCCATAAATAACGGGAAACAAACCTCCTGTAACATTTCATTTCCCTTTTACATGCCCAGTTTAGCCCAACTGTTGGGGGAATAACAGCACCTGACATTTGCAGAGTGCTTTTAAAGAATTGCTGTTGCAGGGTTCTTCTCTAACGTGCCCATCCTGCCTGCCTTGCAGCTCAGCTACTCAGATTGGCCATCAGCTGGCCCTGATGGGGGATGAATTTAACAGGAGGTACCACAGGACATTAGAAGAAACACTGCTTCACCTGGCACGAGTGTAAGTGTTACCTTATTGGCAGATCCTTTTAAAAATCATCTTAGACAAACAAGAATGTTTCTGTATAAAACAACAACAACAACAACAAAAATATTGCTACTACTGCTGCCTCATACAGAACATAGAAAAGCAAAGCAGCTTGCTTTACTAGGAAAAGCTTTGTAATAATGTAAATTGTTTCCACATTGTTTTACTAGGAAAAGCGTGGTGATAATGTAAAGTGTAAATTGTTTCCACTGACTACAGCCACTTCAAGTCAAAAAACTTAAAACAGTGTCTTGCTATTTCAAATTCCTCAGAGGCACAGTTACTTTAGACACAATTTTAAGCACACCTGAGTGATGAGAGACCTGCAGCCCAGTGTGGCATTAACATGTTACTGCATGTGCAATAACTTACCCATGCACATACGAGAAGACATGGCTGGACTAGTTTGAACTGCCTTTTATCTGCTGTGAGCTGAGGGATTGTCCTGCCTGGTTATTAACTGACATGAGACACTCAGCTGTGTCTGAAGCCCCAGGTGCTCTACCTTATTTTTCTCCTTGATTCTGGGAGGGGATGGTCACTCATTGCAGACCTACCAGAATGTAATTCAGTTACAGCTGTGCAACATAATAGAAATATATCTGTATATAACATATATACATATGTAACATAATAGAAATATATCTATATACAGTATAAATATATCTGTATATAAAATATATACATATGTAACATAATAGAAATATATCTATATACAGTGTAAATATATCTGTATATAAAATATATACATATGTAACATAATAGAAATATATCTATATACAGTATAAATATATCTGTATATAACATATATATATATGTATATATATATAGCTTTGACCTCAGCAAAGCTACGTTCACACTCCAGAGAGAGCCTGTGGCATTGCTGTGTCAATCTTGTATTGCTGCCCTGATTCTTCAGACATAAACATCTCCCATTGGGTTATGCTCTTTTAAGTTTGAAACAACCACAAAGATCGTCACTTAATCACTTAATTCTGAACCTAAATTATCTTTAGATTTCAAAGGTCTACTTCCTAAACATTTAGACAAATATACATGTGCACATACACTTTTAGGAAGGAATATACTGAAGGTTTTTGTTTGGGTTGTGTTTTGGTTGGGTGGTTTTTGTTTCCTAAACATTGGTATTTTATCTGCCACTTTTTAGAATAAATTTTCTATCCTCATGCTTTGTTTTGTTTTGTTTAACTCATCAGGATTGCTGTCAGTGTTTTTCAGACGTGGAACGTTATCAAGAGTGTCCTAAGAAGCTTTGGAGATGTGAGCAGTAACTGGACAAAGCGGATCACTGGCTGTGGAGGCTGGGTATTCTCTCTCCCTTTTCTCCCCCCTTTTTCTTGGCAAGTGGGCACCAGGCACACCTGACTGCCTTGTAATGTCAGTGAGTGAAGCACATCATGTGGCTTCAGGCTGGGGTTTATCCCTTGGTTTGCTGGTGCCCCCTCAATGCCCTGGTTTTTTTTCTCTTCAGGCTGAAATTTCTCATTGGAAGACAGAGGTTGCTGCCCAAATCCCACACAACTCACAGGGTTCTGTTCAGAGGGGAGACACCTGCCACTATCAGATGCTGGGAGGGTCTCCCTGGGGAGATGAGCAGAGCTGTAGTACTTACCCAGAGAAGGGAGGAGGATTCTTTAGTGGCTGGAGGCCCCAGTAAAATCACCCCCCTCTGCATTTCTGCAGCAGAACGGACTGTGCTCTCTCACCTCCCACACGGGCACTCTTTTCGTTTCCTTGCACCTTTTTTTTTTTTGTTGTTATTTCTAATTACCATCCCCTTTCTTCCCACAGACTTGCAGGCTTCCTGTCAGGTGCCTCTGCCAGAAGCTGGTGCCTGCAGCCTTGCTTGTTGCTGCCTGTTGGTGGGCCATGAATTATGGACTGTAGAATTAACACACACAATTACAACAGGAGGTCATTGCTGGACACTGACCAACATCACTAACACCCCAGTGGTGGCAGCTGGTTTGTTTTTCAAATTTACACTGATAAAAATCTCTTTAATATTTAAAACCTAGGCTAGTGCTGGGTCACTGCTGTTTCATATCTTTTTTAAAGAAAAAAAAAAAACTTTTAAAATAAGGAGGTTGTTGCTGGATAACTGCCTGACTTGCTAGTTTTGAAATGTGACTCCAGGTGATTAGAAAGTTTGTCTTTTTTGTGTTTATTTTAATGCAATATGAACTGTCTATTGCCTATAAATGAGTTTGTTAAAGAGATTCTGGATGTGAGAAAAACTGAAGGCATGCTGGCCATCCTTTAAAAATTTTAACACTGTAAAAGCAATAGTAAAGATTAAAACCATGATACTTTTTAAAAATTAAATTGTTGCTTCTAACCTTTTTGCAGTGTTGCCTGCTTTATTTTCCAAGACTCTGCTATCACACATTAATGCCAGTATCTTCTGCCCCTTTTCAAAATAAAACCAGGAGCTGCCCAGAACAAAACCCCAAGAATCTGATGGGGGATTTGATCTGAGAAGGGATTTTTTCCAGAGGATGCATGGCTTTTTGCAAGGCACGTGCTTGGGGGGGAAGAGAAGCCTGAGGGGAACATGAGCACAACTCCCAGGATGGAGATGGCCAAGGTGTCACCCTCCTGCACTGCACGGGTGGCCATGAGGGCACAGCTGAGCTTTTCCTCTCTCAGCATCTCCCATTTGTGCCTGGTTATTCTCTCTGTGTCTGAGTGCATTCTCTCTTCTCTTTGCTGTTGAAGCTGGTTTTCAGTATCCAGCTATGAACTTTCTCAGTGAGAGAAAATGAAAGTGCATCTCTGTGGTTTGGGTATTCCCCTCAGCACAGGGGATGCCTTCTTCTTGCCCAGACAAGCAACTCCTACCCTTGACATTATTTTTAAAACAGGAAAAGGCAATATTCAATGGATTTGTGATCTAAGCACTCACCAGAGAAGTTGGACTTTCAAGTTTGAGTCTCTGCTTTAAATGAGACAAGGAATTTAAACCCCTCTTTAGTGCCAAATCAAGCCAAATTTAAGCACGTTGAGGAACATGCTTCCTTCTCTTTAATGAATGGTGCCTAAATCCCATGATGATCCAAAGTGCCCATCTCAAAAAATGTTTCTGGGAAAAAGAAAAATGAAGCTCCTCTAAACTATTTCATTTGGCCATTTGAAATATCTTTGAATGACTTGAAATGCAGAGCAAAAGGAAAGCAGGAAAGGAAGGAATGTAAAGGGTGATGGTTCCAGCATACCCCAGAAATTCAAGCAGCAGCAGCAGCAAATATTCCAGTGTCACATTTTTCCAAAATACTCTCAAGCTGATGTGCCCTTCAGCAGCAGGTAAGCAGTTTTTTTTCTAGTGAAGCACAGTTAACACACCTGGAACTGGAGTCATACACAGGCCACAAGTTGGCCCACACAGCCAAGAAGTCAGATTAAAAGTTTTATCAGTGAATTGACTGCTCTGTTGAGCTCCATAATAGCAGTGTGATAGAAAAATGTCAAAGTTATTATTTAGTGAAGGGTAAAATTTAACATCAGGAGGGTCTAATAAACAAACTATTCATATGTAATAGAAGTATCAGCTATGAAAAAATGGACTCTTCCCAGCTGAATCAATTTAATACTACCAAATAACTATTTCTAGATAAATAACTATTTCTAGATAAATAACTATTTCTAGGTAAATAACCTTTGTGCACAGGGGGGCAACGATGAACAGGAGACTCTTCACTGCCTATTTCATCCAAGAGCTGTGTGGGGTGACTCTGCTCTTTTCCCACTCTTGTAATCCATAATGTAAGGCTTTGAATCACAAGAGAGGGGAAAATCATCATGCAGAGTGTATGGAGCAAAACAGTCTCAAGGAATACCAAATTCAATCCCAGCAAAGAAACAAGTGAAACACAAAAAGCAAAGGGCACCCAAAGCCACAGCAATCAGCACTAATTGGAGTAGCAGGGAGCAGTCAGTGCCAGGCTCCTCTTTCACCTGTGGAGCACAGTTAGTTAATCCTTTAGTCACAGCCCCACAGTGACTCAGGAGAGCCAACGTTATTTCTGGGGTTTTTTTCAGTGCACACTTCCTCATATGTGACAGCATTTACAGCACTTGATTTTCTCCCACATCCTGTTTCTGCTTTTTCATAGGAGCCATGCTGCTTTCTCACCTCTCAAACACTCAGTTTCTAGAGGCAGAGGGAATAGATGAGCAAACACATTAAAGAAATGCTCTGAGATCCAGGATTTCTAATTCCTTGGGCACTCTCTGCCCAGCCACAACAAATGTTACAGTGAGGTGAGGCTGTGCTGAAGGGCACCACATAAAATCAAGCCCTGAACACTCTTCATACAGAGGTGCAAAGACCTCCACACACTTTTTCTGCTCCTAAAAATTCCAACATCAGCACGAGAGCATGATTCCCTCTGGCTTCTGGTTTTGGAGAGACAAAGTTCACTGAGGAGCAGCCTCGGCTCAAGCACTGCACAGAAGAAAAGGAAACACCTGACAGTGGTGACAGGTCCAAATGAGACCCACAAGATTGGAATGCTCTTAGGGTACAGATTTCCCTTCAGCATTCTGCAGCTGACAAAAGTGCAAAGGTTCTCTTAATGGTTTGCAAACAAGAGATTTCTAGCATGGATTTCCCAAAGAGCTTTAATTCAGAGCAAAGTGTACAACAAAGTGAAACGAGGGGGGAAAAAATTATGGCAAGAAGGCTACAAATAGAAAACAGGTCTCCAACATTTCCTCAGAAAGGTTAAATGATTGAAAAGAAAGTCCAGAAATTTCAAAGCATTAAAATTAGTGCCACCAACATGCCACACTCAGTTTCAACTACCAAAAGCTGGTTTGAAAGGCATCAATGTTGCATTTGGTGTGGTCAGAAACTTCTAACACAGGACAATCCAGTGTTTAATGATATCAATAGGATTTAGCTGCAATACTCTGACCACTAATTCTAACTGAAGACTTTGGCAGGCTTTTTCTGAATAATTAACACCTTACCTGTAACATAGGAACATTCACTGAAATCATTTTCTTTAGTTATTCCAACCTTTTCTCATCAGCCTCTAGCAGTCCAATGGTGAAACTGAAAAAAACTCTTTAGTATTTTACTAATTGTTAATGTTTACACATGCTAAAAGTGGAATTTGTACTGTGAGGGGAGGCACAGCTGCCAGCTGCAGTCCACAAAAGAACTGTTTAATAATACAGCCCACTTAGCAATGATAATAAGGGCCAGTGTTTTTAATTCACTCTCCCTGTCATAAATGTGAAATTACAGAATGATTGGTACTGTAATTGGAAGTTCTCCTGCATTTCATAATACATTATTAAAGATGCTGTCAGACATTTGATTTAAGTAATATGTCCTAATTTTTTTTAATGTATCTGTTAAATACAACATTAAAATACCAAAATAAAAAAACACAAACTAGGAAATGGGAAGCTCTTTCCAGGATGGTTTGGGACAACCTGCTGCTCTTCAGCTCATCATTTCCTGCTTCCAGGCAATGTACAGAATATTTTTGTTAAGATTTTTTTTCCCAATGAACATTTCTTGTGTAACTTAGCACAACCAGTGTGGCACTGGACAGCTGGAGGGAAAGTTACTTCCATCCACATGTGGACAGAGCCAATAATGATGCACCCCAAAGCATTAAAAATAGCAAGAAAAGCTTCATAGTTTATTTATAGCTTTAACCTTAAGAAAATAATTTTTCTAGTAACATCATTTGCCTCACTCAGCTGCCACCTGGCAACGTGGGCACAAAGTAAGAGAACTTTTACATAGATGAACACCCCACAAGTCAGTTGAGTAAGAAAACAAGAATATCAACACACTGAAATGCCAAGAAATGGCTCCTCTAAATGCACCCTCCAGCCCAGAGCAGAGCCCTCCACAACTTGGAGCCCACAACCCCTGCATTCCTGCAGAAGATCCCTGCACCAGACAGCCAAGGCTACCAACTGGAACCTGAATGCACATCCAAAAAACTCCCCCAAAAAAACAACCAACCAAAAAAACCCAAACAAACAACCCGGGAGGGAAAGTTGCTTGCAGGATTGAGGCCAAACAATGCTACCTTGGCCTGTTTGTTGACAGCTTTGCAGTCCTGACACAGATGGAAGAGCCAAACTTTGCTCTCCCCTTTCCACACCTGAGGAACTCAAAGGAAAATGTTCATTGCAATTATGCACGTGGTGCTCTTTACAACACGAGAAGCCATGAATGTTAGAGACTTCCTCTTTTGGGAGAAAAAAGTTTTAAATCAGACAAAAACACGAGAGCCATGTGGATTTTTCTCAAAAGGTTATTTAAGTATCTGCTGCTTCCTCATCTTCCAGAGCATCTACATGTTTATATTGTTTCCAGGCCTTTAAATTACATTGTTTGAGAATGGCTCCTAGTTGATTCCCGGGCCCCACTTCATAGGTGTAAGGAAATTCTGTTCCTTGCTTTCTTTCATACACTGAGTGCATGGTCTGCTCCCACAGAACAGGTGACACCACCTGCTTCACTAACAGCTTCTCAATGTGCTTTGAGTGCATGTACTTTTTGCCATCGACATTGGAATAAACACACAGCAGCGGTTTCTGAATTTCAATCGATTTTAGGACTTCAGCCAGTGGCTCTACTGCTGGTTCCATAAGTCTGGTATGAAAAGCCCCACTGACTGGAAGCATTTTTGTACGTTTAAAATAATATTTTCGGGCATTCTCCTGCAAAAACTCCAAAGCCTATAAAAGAGAGAGAGAAGTGAGTCTTGCACAACAAAGGTTTTCTCAGTCACCCCACAAGAATCACCTCATCAGACTTACTGTGACAAAGGGACTCCTTTCCCTACCCAACACCTGAACACATGCCAGGAAAAAAAAAAAAACAAACCACCAAACCCACAGATCAAATACTTTTGTTTGCACAAACTAAGGCCGTACATAACACCCACAAAGAAGTGCAAAGCAAGTTTTTAAAACGTGAAACGCTCATTTCCACTGAAGCAATACCTGTAAGTGTCCTGCAATGACTCTGCTGTCTGGAAACAAATAGTTTGAAACTGTGCACACGGGGTTCTCTATACCCAGCGATTCACAGTGTTTACGGGCTTCCAGGCAGGCAAATTTGTAATTTGCCTCTCGCCGGCCGACAACCGAGAGCATTCCACTGGGGACAGCTTCCGACGCCTTTTGCATGGCTTCGGCGCGCACTTTCACCGCGTACAGCGCTACGGGAGAGAAACAAGAGATGCTGCGTGAATGCGAGCGCGGCCACCTGCGCGCAAGAAAGGGCAGTTGTTCACTCTTCGTGAAACGTCAATGCTTTTAATGCCGTGTTACGCGTGTTAAAGCGAACAGTGGGAAACGGAAAGTAAAATTTGTCCTCTGATTAAAAATAAAAAGCGGGAGGGGGGACACAGTGAGGACGAGGCGACGCTTTGGAAACAGCACGGGCTGGGAGATCCTAGCAGGGAGTTCCGCACGTCCCCCGGGCACCTTCGGCAAAGCCCAGGGCTCCAGCGAAGACCAGCGCCGCGAACTCCCCGACGCTGTAGCCGGCGGCCGCCACGCAGCGCTCCACGACCTGCGGGGACACAGAGCCGAGCGGCGCCTCAGAGCCGAGCGCCGCCTCAGCCGCACCGCGGGGCAGGCCCGAGGCGCCGCCGCCCCGGAGTACGGACGTCGTG
>JANPWX010000151.1:155899-172706 GCA_024734555.1 Trochalopteron elliotii | reverse complement strand
CCGGCGGGACCCCGCCGCGCCCCGGGCGCCCTCGGCTCCCCCGCGGGTTGGCGGAGCGAGTTGAGGGGGGCGATCCCGCTCTCTGCTGCCGGCGACAGCCGGGATCCCCCCGGCAGGACCGGACCTGCGGTGCCGGATGGAGACGGGCGGGGTGCGATGCTCACGGGCGGAGACGACTTGGGCAAGCGTTTAGCGTGGATAGTGCTTTAAATAAAAAACAAAAACAAAAACCCAACACTAGGGTGTTAAACTAGGAAGCATATTCTTAATTTTTATCCGGCACACGAGTTTTTCAGTGGTTCACAGCTGTGCGCGCACAGCAGAAAGGCAGAATTCCTCTGGTCGCACATGCGGCAGATGGGCTCTCCGCACTCGGGAAAAGTTTACACGCTGCTGTTTAACTGAAGGTACCTTCCTTCAGTGTTGCTGAGGAACATTCTTTAAGGGCGAAAGAAAGGGCTGTGGTTTCAATTCTGAATTTTTGAGGGATGCTTATAAATCAGCATCCCTCAGTGCCCAAAATGCACTGTGATGTAATTAGAGCGTTCAGCGGCAAGATTATTTTTTAAAAAGCGAAAGTTGCTCTGTGTCGGAGTTGCAATTGTGTAACGACTGTGCATGAAGTAAGGTTATGAAACAGTATCAAGCATTGAGTCAGAGCAGCTCAGTAAAAGACACTGTTAAGTACAGCTTGGGAGAAGGAAAATGTGCAGGAAAACAACAGCAGGACATTATGTTGACTTTTTATTTGGGCCAATTCGAAAGGATCACGGTGAGCAGGTTTTTCCTCACTTTTCTATTCTCTGTGCTATTTTGTAAGATGATTTCTTCCATTTGTGCCAGCCTCCAGGTAAAATACCCAGAAGTGAGCTGCTCAAGTTAGCTGAAATACATGGGCAGGAACATATATGTCATATATGTGACCATATCCCAGCCCGTGGCTGCCTCTACCTGTAACATGTGTCAATGAGAAGAGATTGAGCAGTAAATGACAAATTCTCCCAGCAAAGATCCTGCTCCAGTGTGCATTTCAGTTCCCTGGATGTGAATAAACCATAGATTTATTTGCACAACTTGTGCTCTGTCACGTTAAAAGAAGTGTAACCTGAGGAGTGAGATTTTTTTGTTTCCATCTGTACACCTTGCATTATAGTCTTCAATAAATACCATTTTTTAAAATCTAATATATATTATAAACATATATTATAGACTTATGAGATATTTATATTCTATTTATATTCTATAACACTTACTGTTTGAAGTGTCTCTATTACTTGAGATTAGATAGCAAAGATAAGCCTGGCTTTTATTTTTTAAATTATATATTTTTTTGGTGGTAGCTATATTCTTTGTCGTACACTGTGATATAAACTTGATTTTAGTGTTGCAGTTTCTCAGGAATTAAAACCATAACACGCATAAATAGTTTATCAATACAAATTAGGTATCTTATCTTTAATTTTTTCAGACAGCTATCTTGGGAAGAAGCCTTCTTTCCTGGGGAAAATTTGCATGCTGCCTTTCAGACCTGGGCAGAGCCTTATTTGCCCTTAAAAAATGTATGGTAGAGGATGAGAGGGAGAGAATGTGTCTTGGGGACCCCCTTCTGTGGTATGGTCACAGTTTTGTCAGTCCATCTCCAAACACTGGGCACTGGGGACCCCAGGGCTGATTTAGCCCTCCTGGGAGGAGATTTTTCCTTTGTGTTTTTAATGCAATCTTTAAGCACCATGTGATTGGGTAGCCAGCCCCAAGCTGCACAAGAATGGAAGTGGTCAGAAGTTTTATCAGCACAGGGGTATAAGAAAATGGGATGAAAGCAGTTCTCCTGTCCCACCTTCCTTCTTCCTGCTGACAGAGTGTCCCAAGGAGGGAAAGGCACCTGTGTTTCAGAGACCTCCTCAAGGCAGTGAAGTGTTTTAGCTCATTTTTCATCAGGCTGAAGCAACCCAGCTGCTCTGTCATGATATATCTAATCCCACCTACAAGAGCAGCCCATCCCTTTCTTTGGGTGCACAGTGTTTTTTTTCCAGAAAGAGGACACAGAAAGCTTCTGGTAGTTTTTTTCTTCATGTTATGCCACCTTAGAAAAACAACAGAGAAAAGCCCACTAGTGAGCAAGTTTAACTATTGGGGTTTTTTTCCCCTTTATGTAGCTGGAACCAACTTTGGGTAAGTCAGATGTTTTGAATACCTAGAATAATTATTCTAGGATGATTGTAAAATTATTCTAACATGTATGTAAAGCAAAGTGGCTTAGTGCAGCCCTCATTGCACTGCTGAAACTGCCTGAAGTCACACTAAGGGTAAATGATGAAGAATATGTTGCAGGGCAGAGATAAGCAGTGGAAAAGAAGTAAACAAGTGTGTGTGAGGAGAAAATATTTCTAACCTTGGTGGCTGTTAGAGGCAGAAATCTGCTGGGTATCTGCTGCAGAGATCATTCACAGACATCCAGCATCCTTTAGCATGAAAATGAGGGTGCAAGAATATTGTGCAAGTCACCCTGGAGCTGGGGTATCATTGAGAAAGTTTATTATTATAAACTATAATTATTATTATCGTTTATTATTATATATAATATAATATATTATTATTATATATATAATTACTTATTATTTCTAGGTTGAGTAATACTGCTGCACTCAGTGGGGCTGTGTTAGCAAGTCTGTGGTAAGTTCTCACTGATTAATTTCAGATTATCAGCTGCACACTGAAAGGAAGGCAGGGCTGATGAATCTCTGTGCTTATATTACTTGTAGAAAATGTACAGGGTGTTCTGTAAACATTGCACAGATAAACAAAGACTGCAGCACTGGCCAATGCAGACTCTCCAGTGCATCCTTGCCTTTTACTCATTCTCTTGCTAAAGATCTACATCAGACAACCAGAGATGGACAGACCTGGCTTGTTCCATGCTGTTTTCTGACTTACCATGCTTTCTGTGGGAAGTTGATACTAGTATTTAATTTCTTGGGAATGAAAACACAGGGACTCTCACTGGTGATGGACAGCTGTGGTCTTGCTGCCAGCACATCTTGCTGCATGGTTTCATCCCTCCTTCTCCTTGCAAGACACAGTGTTTTGCCATGCTTGGGAAATCCTGAGACATACTACTGGAACATACAGCACATAATTAATTAGTAGTAATAGAAGTTAAAAGACTGGAACACCAACATTCAATTCTAGCCAGTATGTTTAATCTCTTAATTTCTATTTCCTCCTCTTTGCTGTGCATGAATGGCTTCACTTCTCTTGTTTCTTTGCTTTGTGCCTTCCCTGTTTCTATTTGCCTGCCTGGTTTTCTTTCTCTTAAGAATTATTTCAGTGTTTTTCCTCCAACATCCATGGGTACATCATTTTTTCACTACTGACTGCCACAGAGCAGTATTGTTTCAATTTTATGGTATTAAGCACTTTCAGCTTATGGAACACTTTCAGATTTTGTTCCCTGGGAGGAAGCTGACAGACCCCCTGACAAAGCCCAGTTGCTGAATGCTGCAAGGAAACCACCCTTATATTGTTAACATCCAAATAAAGCATAAAGCCCTTTGGCTTCTTGCTTATCACTTTTGAAAAAATAGTATTTGACAGCCACACTGGGTTGCACTTGCCAGCATGTGTACCTAAGCCTGACCTCCTTGTAGGCAAAGCAAAAGGGTTAAAAATTAGTGAGATCTTATTAACTTTCAATTTCTAACTTAACCTTTGGGAATTACTCATTTGAAAGCAGCCAAAGAGAATCACTGTGCTTGGAGCTCTTGTTCTCATCACACCTTGTTGCTCCTGCACATCCCAGTAAAAGCAGAGCCTTTCATACTGTCAGTGGGGATGGCAAGTGCACATGGCAGCTGACAGCCTGCTTCCTTGGGAAATAACAGCACAGATCTAAGTGCAGGAGAGCAGGGGAACTCCTCTGCTCCACTTAAGATGCTTCTTCAAAAGTAGAATCCATGAGGTAGAAGTATGGCAGCAATGAGCCCTGCAGATTTTTCCTCCCTCCCTTGTCCATCCTCCACCCAAGACACGATTGATCCTATCACAGCAGAGCACCACACTGTCCTCCCCTTCCTCAGTTCTGAATTCTTCCCTGCTTGGTTTTTTTCACCCATTCACTCTTTTCTTCTGCTTTTGACTTTGACTTTTATCTCTGATGGCTCTGTCTGCTGCCTTTTTTGTGTGTGTTTCTATTAATTGCTGACTTCCCTCAAGCCCAGCCCTACCTGCCCTTTCTTGTTTACTCCTCTCAACCTTTCTCCTCCTGCATGCCTTACCAGTCCCTCCACGCTCAGTTTGCCTTCAAAACTGCTCTGCTTCTATCACCAGGATTTCTCTTGATCCTGTGCAAACTGCACTGTGGTCCCAGCCACTGGAATCTCACATTACATCTGTGTGGGCAGAGCCCTGAGTGCAGGGATTAAAACCATAATGCAAGAGCTCCCTTGCTGCCCAAGCTCATCCTCACCTCCAAACAGAAATTCACCAGAGCCATGACAGTGCAGCCTCATCTGTGCCATTTCCTATCAGTTAAAGCACATCTGTCACAAATTGGATTTCCTCTTCCCCACTCCCTGCCTCCTCATCCCAGCAGGCATGACTAGAGCAAGAGAAGCTTTGAAATCCAGGGAAAGACAGCCAAGATAGTATCAATATGGCACTTTTCTCTGAAAAGCATCTGAAATGTTCATTGATCTAAAACTTTATTTTCTCTCCTGGGCTTTCTGCAGTTGCTCTTTCCCCACTGCTGCAATCTCTCACAATCTCTCTCCTGCATAACAGATGAACAGGAATGTGGGTGTGTTTGCATATTTGAAAAAACATCTTTCAGTTCTGCCCTTTTTTTTTATTGTAGCTCTAATGTTTACATTTCAGTAAACTAAGCACAGCTCTTCTGTAGCATCTGGCTTTTGGCCAGCAAATCTGCAATGAAGCTTTTCCCTCCTTCCTTGCTTGCTGGTTTTCCAGCTGCCTGTACCCTAACTAAAGCAGCATGGCTGAGCAGAGCAAGGCATAACTTAGCCCCACTTCTGTAGGCAAATTTAATGGGCTTGGCAGCTACAATTACTGCAACCGATTGAATGAAGGAGCCAAAGTACTCCCCATGTATTCAGATCACCTTTCTTGTTTAGCAAAACATCGTTTAAGTACTTTCCTTCTCATTGTCCTCCCTGGTGTTTGTTTTCCAAGGCAGCTTCTCAAGTGTCTGCTACTGATTCACATCCCTCTGGCTCCCACTGAGCATCCTGCAGACATCATCCCACATCATTTTCCTTGAGCACAGGAAAGCACAAAGCACATGCTCTTTTCTTCCTTGGCTCTGCCATTTCATTGAGGGAATGGGCTTTTTGGTGAATGCAGAAATACACACATCACACTGTATTTATTTCTTTTCCAAGTGCAGTTCATATAACATCAAACTGCTTTATTCCTCTGCCACACTTATGGGTGAGGGTGTTCCTGTAGGTAAAATTGTGACCTGAGAGGGAAATAAAGGCCCCAGTTCCCACTGGCTCCCCCCTCCCCAGGGACAGATTCCTTTACATGTGTATTGGTACAAGATCCTTTAATTTCAGCTGCAGTCTCTCTCAGTGACAACACAAGGCTGTGGATCAAACCTGACATGCCTATTTTTAAAACCTGTTAAAAATGAAAACTGTTGCATTTGAAAAGTTCTCTGCCAATCAGTGTTTGGTTTTGTTTCAGGTTCACTGTCTCAATGGAAGTGGTACCAGCCTGGGTCCCAGCAGTAGGTTTCACACTCCTGCCACATGCAGGAGGATTTTTAGGAAGCAATATAACCAAAAGGGAAATCCCAACATGGTATGAAACTCTGCAGAAGCCATCCTGGTGTCCACCTAACTGGGTGTTTGCTCCTGTTTGGGGAACTCTCTATACATCTATGGGGTATGTTTTTCACATTGTATTCAGGCACTGAGCTGATCTCAAAGTTGCTTTTGGTATAATGCTGGACCAGAGGACTATGACTGTACTCCTGTAAAACTGTGTCAAGCTGTGTGTTTAACAGGTAAAAACATGTTTTGGGAGTTGTGTGTGGGTTTGATAGGACATGCTGGATGCACAAGTATCCACATCAAAAGCAGGAGCTTGAAAAGCTGCCATTAATTTGCTTTCCTCATTCATTCTGAGGGGAAGACCTGCCAAGCTGGAAACAGCAGAGCAAGGCAGCACTGGGTTTTCTTCTAATTATGTCCTTCAGTAGTTTTAGGAAATTAAATAAAGGGGTGGGGGAAATTAGAACTGTTCTAACAGAGCACAATAATGCAATGGATGGAACTGAATGCAAGGCTGGCACTCCCACGTTCTCTCATTTTGGTTTAATTTTCTTTCCAGAAAAGCTTTGTAGTTTTTATAACCCCGTGTCCTGTTCCTCCCTACCAGTATTCTCTTTTCTTTCTCCTCATACAGACTGTACTTTTTAACTTAAATAAGTGCAATACTTGTGTATTTGAGGAGTTAACATTTGAATGAGATCATTACTGACCTGTGAATAAAAACATGCCTTTTATCAAGGAGAAAAGAGCTGCGTGGCTTTCCCAACTTCCTTCAAGTTGATTGCACAATCTGTAACCCTCTGTCTGGATTTCTCACCACGAATCTGGGTAGCAGGTTGAATACCTTAAAAAAGTCCAGCTTGGGACAGCTTACCAGTTATTTTGGTAATAGCAGAATCAGTGTATCCTTAGGTGGATGGTCTCAGTTTGTATTATACATCCAGCCCAGTGAAAAGATCATACTTAGTACCAGCCTTCTCTAATCCATCATGCACACACATTCCTTGAATGACCAAGACATTTCATTCCTCCAGAATCTCTTAAATGTATGGAAAAGCAACAAATAACTAAAAGCAAGATTTAGTGAGCTTGCCTGCCTTTCTTGACACTTAGATTCCTAGATTTGTATATCATGATCTTGGTCTGAAGTTGAAGTTAGTTGTATGAACAAGTGCAAGTCCACGCTGTGCTCTGGAGATCACTTAGGAAACTGAAGTTTCTAATGCTTACTCTGCCCCAACTTTCTTTTGTTGTCATTACTCTCTGCAATCAAACTGCCAAAACAGCAAAGCTGCATTCTTCAGCCCCTGTGAAAGTAATGAAAGTGACTAAAGGGCTCCTCCTGCTCCCCATACTCAGCTGTGCTTTAGGATCCCACTCAATGCCACTCATTTAATCCACTTCAAAAATGGCTTTTCATTTCTTTTTCTTAGATCTTTAAAATAATGTTTCCCAGTACTAAACCAGAGTTTCTTCACTATTTGCATCTTAGACTTGTTTCCATTTCAACATGGCATTCTTTTTTAAGACAGAAATGCTGTAGGTTTTCTGCTTCTGTGCACTTTAAAAGTGAGAATTCTGGCATGTTTGGAGTTTTTTTCTTTCCATGTTGTTATCCAGAGCAGCTGATCAAAGCCTGTGCTTTGCCAAGTAGGGCCTGGATATCTAAATCTTCCAACTTCATCTAGACCCTGGCACTGAATTTATTGCATTGATCAAGAATGTATAATAGCTTTAAACAGTGTAGTGAATGACATTTCCCCTTTGCTTTCTGCAGATATGGCTCCTACCTGGTGTGGAAGGAACTGGGGGGCTTCAATGAGAAGTCAGTGGTTCCTCTGGGTCTCTATGCAGGGAACCTGGCATTAAACTGGGCATGGACTCCAATATTTTTTGGAGCTCACAAAATGGGATGGGTAAGTGGAACATTAAGTTTCTGAACCAAAGGCTCCTACTCTTATTTACAAGGTATTAGCATGAAAGGTTTGTGTCAGAATCTTTTCTCCCTGAAAATGGGTCTGAATATGAAATATGGCCTGAAGAACTTTTCTAAAATTCTCTTTAATGCATGCCAGCAGCCACCTGAGAGGATTTACAGAACTAGACCATCCTTAAATAGATTTCAAGCAGCTTTCTGCCAGCCTTTGGCAAGAGCTTTGTGTGACTAGAAAACATAAACATTTATGCCTTATTGCAATTCCTAGGTCTTTCTGGCAAACAGCAGTGATAAGCAGCTTATTACAACATTACTCAGGTGATCAACACCCCTTTTAGAAAAGACTCATTTTCTGCAGCTCTTTGAAGAGAAACAGCTCAATTATTCTCAAAAATAAGAACTGGTAATAAAAAATATAAAATATTTGCCTGGTTCTCTAGCTGTACACGCAATGCTGTAACAGGGAAAGACTCTGCAATCTGTCACAGGTTCATTCACACCTCATCTCTTCAGGTGACAGGAACAAACAGGACAGGTTTGCTTGCTCCAAGTCACTCTGGGAATGTGTCTCACTGCCCACTAAAGAGGGCATGGGTGAGAAAGACTTCATTCTCCCTCTCTGCTCCCAGCTGTAATGAATGACCTTTCTTGTATTGTTTTATACTGGAAGTGGTTTGTAACTCAGCAGAAATCCATCACCTTTTTCTGCTGGCTGCTTTTCTGAGAAGGATTTAACTCACAGAGGGATAGAAGAGGTGCCAGAGCTAGGTGGAAAGAGTGACACACAGGAAATGCAACGAGTAAAAACAACACTAACCACCTTCTGTGTTTCAGGGGTTGGTGACTCTCCTGCTTACAACTGGTACAGCAGCAGCTACCACTGCTTCCTGGTATAACATCAACAAAACAGCAGCTTTTCTGATGGTTCCTTATCTAGCTTGGCTAAGCTTGGCTTCTGCACTCAATTATCGGATCTGGAAGGACAATGGCAACAAGAAAAGACTTGAATAAGTAGTTTTCAGCAAAACCCGATTTTTTTCCCACAATAATTTTTTTATATAAAGTTATGGCCTTATTTTATCCTTAGCTGAAGTACTTCTGCCATTACTTTGGTAATTACAAGTTGACAAAACAAATACAACTTTATTAGACAAGCCACAAAGGGCTGTATGCCTGACTGGGTTTTATAGCAAACTAAAAGAAAAGTCTTAATTGAAAAGTGCTAAGTGCCATATTAAGAGTATTATATGTTACATGACAACAGCATTTTAACTGTTACCAGAAGAAAGCAGGAACCAAACTTATGTTCAGAGGAAGAAATCCAGCCACACACTGACACAGTTTCCAGAAAGGTGTTCCTAACAGTGACAGGCATGATTGTGGCCTGAATCTTTCATATTTACCACCAGGCACAGTGTTTTTGTGCTATGATGTGTCCCACTACAGCCACCAGATATTTGTCTTCTGGCCACTGTACTCTGGAAATGTTTAAGACAAGCTCTTTTTAACAACTGGTGCCTTCCTACTTTGAAGAACTGTACATGCATTCAGCTAAATGCATTAAACTACATGTAAACTTAATAACCTTGTTCCTTACTGGTATTGTTTTAAATGGTTTTGAGCAGAAAGTGAAGGCAGCAGAAAGGCTCAAAGACAGCCTGTTCATCTCTTCTCCTCACCTTTGCAATGGCCAAGACAAACCAGGGAATTCAGAGCACCTGTAAAGAAACTGTGAGAGCCCAGTTACAACATTTCTTTAATCAAAATTAAGTAAGGAGCCCAAACCAGTTCAGGTTCCCCTGATCAGGAGGTCAGCATGGTGTGAGCATCACTTCTGGCTGTGCAACCCCACTCTCCCTTCTGCCCACCTGCACAGCAACTGCATTTTCCCAAGTTTATTCCTGCACCCTGTGCTGCAGTCAGTGGAACAAAGCAGGTTCCTGCAAACCAGCCTGAAACAGCCTCAAATGGCCCTTTATGTTGCTGATCCTGAGGGATAACGTGCTGCATGTTTGCAAAGTTTGAAGCAAGGTTTAAAACACTCACACAATTTTGTAACTGTACTTTCCTCTCAAGCACATCCTGATTTCTGCAAACTGGCTTCAATAATTACTCTCCATACAATACATATGTCATGACAGACAGCAGAATTTTTTGCAGCTTGCACGTAAAATTGCTAAATTTCAGCCAAGTGAGCCTGATTTGAGGAAAGATTAGGAATGACTGATGTCAAATGGGCACCCCACTGCCAAGTACCTCTCTCTTAGGCCCCAAACTTTGGGGTCCAAAGACTGTTTGGGCTTCTAGCAGAGTTTTCAATATTCCTTTCATTCCTTTAGACTTCTGCATTCCTGTGCTGCTCCAAACATTGCTTCCTGCTCCCTTCCTCAAAAATCTGGTTTCTTTAAGGGGCAGGCTAAGGATGACAGCCAGCAGTAGAAGGTTCCTAAATGCTGTGGGGTTTCTCTTGTTTTAAATAAGAAAAATGGGAAGATCCATAAAATGTTTAGTCTCATCAACCCTACAGTTCATTGCACTGAAATACCCTATTATTATTATATTATTTCCCACCCACCAGAATGTTTTAGATCTTTGTATAGGAGGAGGGGTAGATAAGAAAGGGACATACAAACCCCAACATGGTTCAGTAAATTACAGTTTTAATGTTGACACAAGGAACTTGTGCAATGTTTTCCAGCAAGCAAGCAATCAGGCTACCTGAAAAACAAGCCCTACTCTGAGGTCTCCAATATTCAATAAACAAGACACTTTGTCAACACACCCCAATGATTTACAGAAAGAACAAAGCAAGACCAGGACAATGCAGACAAAGGGATTATCAACACAGTATATGGTATATGCATATTCTTCTGATACAATTCTTTTTTTCCCTGGTGATCACTACAGGAAAACTGTTGCATCAGCAGCTCATAGAACTGAAATATAAATCCTGCTGTTAAGCATATCTGAGAAGGAAATGGATGGAGTCATTCTCCTGTGGTCAGACAATGGGTGTCACGTGGCAGTTCTCTGTTTCATCCAGAAATAGGGTGCTGAAGACATCATTAAAAAAGGTAGGGTGGTATTGGCAGGCTCTGTCACAGTCAGGATTGAAGTTCACCTCCAAGATCTGAGGCTGCATAATTCTTTTCCCTGTCACAGCAAACACAAACATTGCTTAATACAAGTTCTACAGAGATGCCAAATCACTACCTGTCTTTAATCCAGAAATTATAGAAAATGATTGAGAAAAGCATCTTTTATGACCCAAACTGCAAACACAAACATTGCTTAATACAAGCTCTACAGAGATGCCAAATCACTACCTGTCTTTAATCCAGAAATCAAAGAAAATGGTTGAGAAAAGCATCTTTTGTGACCCAAACAGCCAGCCCAGGAGGGTGTTTTTGTTTCAGTGGGTTATTTTTTATTGGAGGGACAGAAGTATGTTCTACCATCATTATCCACAGCACAATTATCCAACAGATTCTGCAACTACTGTGTTAATTCAGTGCCTCCCCTGGAAAGAGAATTTGCAGCCATTCAATATGATCTCCCTGAATCAGCTGTTTTGCTTGTCAGTCTCAAACATCTTCAAGAACACTCTGCTTCTCCTTTCACATTTCAGTATAAACCTTGCTTTCTTAAACCTCCTTGGTGTTTAGCAGTCCTGTTCCTTTAACTGCAGCCACCCCCATCTGCCACTTCATGCCACTCCTAAAGGAAGTCAGGAAATTTAATTTTCTCTTTAAACTTCATCAGTTCTGGATCAAATGCATTCTGTGGATGTGAAATAGGTTATTTGCTAATAGCCACAGCACAGGCATCAGAAGATTTTCTATCCACACTGTGCTGGCCTCCTGAGCAGGAGAACCCAAGAAGAGAGTGAGCTCAGCTCTGTTCAACACTCCCTGGCAGTTCTCTGTGTTGGTGCTTCTGCTGCTTTTTTTCCCTCCACAAAAACCACATGTCTGGGTCAGGAACATTTACAGAACATTTCTGAGCCTCCTAGTGAGGTAAATTATTCAGTCTGGCTGGCAGCTTTTGCTACCAGTTCTCCACAGCTGCCTGCAAGAAAGGCTCCAGGTAGTCAGCCATGCTGTGGCACTAACATGAAGCAGCCTCACTCACATGGCTCTTGCAGACACTTGGTAACAGCTGAATGTCAGCCCTGAGGATATCAATGAAATGGTGAATGTAGTCCCTTCCCTGCCATAATAAGCCACTGTGCACTGAAGACACTCCTCCTGAAGCCTGGAAGCCACAGACAATCAGATGTCTCTAAGATATTCATAGAGAGTTGGGTATTTCAGACATTTGTTTGGGGTTTTTTTGTGTGTGTGGTGGCTTGATTGGGGTTTTTTTGATCCCCCCCCCACTGTTGTTTTGCACTGTTTTTCTCCAAACAGACAACAGCAGCAGCAGGGAAGCAAGGATGCAGCCCCACCACTCCTGTTATCAGCATGGCAGATGCCATCCCTGCAGATTTGCAACTTCAGGTGTCAGTGGGAGGCACAGAGCACACAGCTCACACTGCTTGAGAGAAAGTACAAGTTCAAAGAGAAGAAATAAACCTCTGAAAAGGTCCACAAACATAAAACAATTCAACATTCAAATAAAGGAGCTTCTCACCATCTCTGCTGGTGTCCCACTTAAGCATCAGGTCGATGGCATATATTGCTCTTGATGATGGATAATCACAGATGCCAAGAGGGGCAGGTTTAGATGAAGCAGCTTGGAACAATTCAGCAAATGCCTTAAAAATACTTGCCTAAATAACAGAAAAGGTCTCTGAATGAGGAGAGAGGTTTCACAAAAGCAGCACACATGTCTGCAATCACTTCATTCATGCAGTGTTTTAAAGGGTTTGTATCAACTGCACTACACAACAGATGAAAATCTGCTCAGTACTGGCTTCCAAATGTGAACTTAGACCTAATGCCAACACAGAGAAAGAACTCAGCACCTGGCAATATCCATGGACTTTTCTGGGGAGCCAGTGAATACTATGGAAACCCTGAAAATAGTGCATTTAACATTAGAATTAACCCCCTTCTCAGGCATTATAACAAGTATTGCACTTACATGTAGAGGAGAGGAAAAATAAAACTCAGGGGAGTTCTGTGAAGACCAGCAGTACAACTGTGAAGTCCTGGCTTTTTTCCTGCCTATTCAGTTGTATTCTAGCTTTGCTTTGTTCTGTTCTGCCATGAAAAATCTTCTACACATTTATACCACTAAGAAGGGTGGGGGGGGACATGGAAATTTTAAGAATGTACTACATGGGTATTTTGAAAAACAGTCAGATATCCAATCTGAAAGTGAAATAAACCAGGAAGAACACACAGATATGAGTTTTAGCACTGAATTTATGCTGCAGTGAACCATTCCCTCTATTTTCTGTACACTGCACTACTTTGGGTAACCTACAGAATGTATTTTGACATCTCCTTTCATCCCTTGTAGTCTCTTCCAGACTATTTTAAACCCTGTCATACTCTGAGTATCATTAATTGGATACAAGGGTCTAGTTAAAACAAATGGGAATTAATTTATGGAAATCAAGTGGTTGGACAATTCACGGTTGGATAATTTATGCACTTTTGAATAAACGTGCACATATAAAGGCTCAGCTATCATTCACTCTGTTTCTTCCAGCTCCTAATAAATATGGAAGAGTGAAAGAATTCAATTTTGTGCATGTTTCAGAACTACCTCTTCACATTCAGCTTTTCTTTCAAGCACGAATCACAGGAAAAATTAAAATCAATGAGAAGGCCCTCATCTGCCTTCCTGCATGTTTTATGGAACTGTAGTATTTGGAGCTTCCTTTTTCCAGTCAAAAGATGCCCTGGTATCAGAGAACCATCTGTGTTCTTGTGAGAAGTCATCTGTACAAGGAGCAGGGACAGGGCTCTGGCAAGGCTGCTAACACAGAGAAGTTGGGGCAGCAGTAGGAAACTCTGCACTGGAGAGTAGTCAGGACTGTCTGTGTTACTAAATCCAACATAATGAATTATCACAGTGTGAACATGAAGTAAAATTCTCAAACTGTAAAAGACAACTCTCTAACAATCAAGTATTTGAGGGCAAGTTACACAAAGTTCTGAAGTAAAGGTTAACATATGTTCTCCTTTGTGAAAGTGATACACATGAAATACGTCTTCTGCGAAAAAAAATCCTAACAACCCAAAACTTTGGAAAAGGTGAATAAAAAAACCCCCAAACAGATCATGAACATTTACATGAGAAATAGGAATTGCTGAGACTTACTTGTACCATTGTCCAAGGATATTCAGGGTATTGTTTTTCAAACAGAGGAATGAAGTCTTCACAGTGCACCTAAAACAGTTAGGAATATCAAAGGCTGTCTTGGTTGGGAATGACAAGAGAGTGGAACATTAAATACATTTGCCTTCATACAAATGCAAGGAGAGATCTAGGGAACTAAGACAGCTCCTGAATACCTTCCTTGTTCCAGGATTTCTTGTTATAAAAAAATCACTCTAAGGCTTTGACAACGCCAAGCTGTCATTTTTTATAATTCTTTTATTGTCTCTATTAATGTGGGTTCTATTCAGAATGTAGCTTTGTGTCACACTTCTGGACACACAAAGGACGAGGCAGACAGCAGAAGGTCAGGCAGGAAAGCTCCTATTTTATTTTTTTATAAATAATTAATAAATTAATATAATTTTTTCTTATATACACTTTGATCAGGAGGCAAAAGATTGGCTACACAGGTTGCCACCTTCTTGACTTCGTTGGTGAACCTCACCATCAATCACATTTCTCCTCCCAGCGGAGAAATATGTAAACAAAATAGATAAATTCCAAATATATACATAGTTCATATGAAGCTGCATGAGAATCTCCACTACAAAACTGCAAACACTGAAAAGCAGGAAAACTCAAGAGCGACAGGTTTGTATTACTTTAGATAACCACAGCTGACTGGGAGAAAGAGGGGAAAGAGTCTAGAAAAGTATTTGCTTAGGACTTCAGGTACTTTGAACACTGCATTGAAGTGGATGTGAAATAGGTTATTTGCTAATAGCCACAGCACAGGCATCGGAAGGTTTTCTATCAAGAGAAAGGAGTGTCTTGGGCTGTTTGCTGTTTGCTTACCTGTTTCAACGTCATGCCAGGAGCATAATTCATGACAGTGAAATGCTTCTCATAGTCATCCAAGTCATCAAGCGAGAAGGCCCTGAGGAAGAGAACAAAGCCCTCAGTTTCCAAGGCCCCCAAGCCCAGCAGGTGCAGGGTGTGAGGGGAGGGGGGCACCTGTTGGAGAAGCGCAGCCAGAAGACGTCGTAGGCGTAGAGCCGCAGGGGCCGGGCCGAGCGCAGCAGCACCACGTAGCGCACGTCGAACTTCACCAGCCCCACGTCCTCACGCTCAAACAGCACAGGGTCCTCGATGTATTTGCACACCACCTGCAGCAGGGCATGGGAGCACACTTCTGTGACATTGTTTTACACCACAACGACACAGACTCTGAGATTCAGAAGGCTGAAAATGACTCCTTTATTTTTGGGATGTGTCTCCCTTTTTATACTATTCTACACAGACCAGTTTGATTGGTGACACAAAGGCAAACCTCTTCACACACACTGGTCAGACCAGAGGGACATCAAGAAGAAGTCCCTCCTAGGAAAAGAATGTAAACATAATACAGTTAATAAACACTTCTCTTGTTAACAGAAAATTCCCTGGGAAAAGAATTTCAGAAAACCAAAACATCTCAGGCACGAACCAGGGCTACACAGATGTCCTAGGGTGACCTTATGATGCTTCTATCCCCAGTCATCTGTTCTGTGTGTGCTGTATGTTGTGCTCTGTGCCTTTCAGGCTGGTTCTGAGAGTGAAGCAGGGAAAGAAGAAATGTGCAGTTTGTTTTGAAAACCAGCGTTCACTCCTCTGCATTTTCTTTTCTTCTTCCTTGGGACAGTGTGTTCATGGGATGCACAGACAGCAGCCAGAGACAGGGTTTTTTTTTTTCCTTTTAGTTAGTTTAGCTAGCTGAGGCAAAGAAGCTTCCTGGACTGGGTTTTTTTTTCCTTTTTCTTAGGGCTGTTTAAATCTGCTCTGGACTGAAAAACCCGGAGGAGCACTGGGATCTTGCACCTGCAGCCCACCAGGGCCTGGACCTTGGCGTTTTCCAGCACCAAAGGGACTGGGACTGATAAGAGACTGAGAGAGCTGAGCCAACTCCTGACAAGGACTTCTCTCAGCTTTGCCATCTCTCTTCGGAGCAGTGAGAGGTTTTGTTGTTTCATATTATTCATTCCTTATGCTTGTGGGCATTTTGTTTGTCAAATAAATAGTTTTTCCCACTTTTCTCTGAGGAAGTTCTTTTCCCGGCCCAGCTGGGGGGAGAGGCTGTTTGGGTTTGCCCTCCAGAGGAACCCCATTCAAAGGTTTCCTCCCAAATTTGCCCTAAACCAGGACAACTTGCCCTTATTGTCAGGGCAAGTTTTATTTTTTAAGTAAGACAACATCAGGCTCTGAGTTCATCACTCCAACAATTGGAGTCGACCAATCTGCAACCAAATCTATTCTGAACTTCATATAAGCAAATTCATATGCTTGTGGCCAGCATATCAATTTTGAAGAAAATAAATTTCCTTTGTGTTGTCAGACTTCCTTCTACAAAGCAGTTTTTCAGCTCTGCCTTTTAAATCCCATTTAAAGCCATGGTCTCTCACCTTTGGGCTGCTTTCCCTGTGCCTGATGATACTGTTCAGGTTGTTGGTGATGTGGGTATCCAGGCTTCTGGCCAGGTTCCATGGTTTGCATATCCAGTGATTGTCTTCTCCTCTGGGAGACAAAGAGAGAGATCAACACCAAGTAAGTATCCACCTCATTCATCTGGCTGAAGAGCCACTTGGCTTGATCCATGTCTTCTCCTGAAAAAATACTTTATAGAGCTGTGGGCTACAGTGCAAGAATTAAGACTTTTGCTGACAGCTGGGAGGAGTAGGTCTTAGGAATGAGAAGAGGGGAGAAGAGAGGGGAGAAGAGAAGAGAGGGGAGAAGGGAGGGGAGAAGGGAGGGGAGAAGGGAGGGGAGAAGG
>JANPWX010000151.1:137708-155890 GCA_024734555.1 Trochalopteron elliotii | reverse complement strand
GAGGGGAGAAGGGAGGGGAGAAGGGAGGGGAGAAGGGAGGGGAGAAGAGGTTATTCAGCATTAGTTAATGCTTTCTTTCTCTCTTACAAGAAGAAAAATCATAGTTTCCACCCACTTCAAGGCAGCTGCAGCAGCAGAAGTGTGGATTTAAAACCCTAAAGCTCCAAAACTGCTTTAAAATTTTACTTTCAGAACCTTGCAGAACACAAGCACTTTAAACATTTTCCACTCTGCTACTATCCCCTGGAAAAAAACCAAAACACCCAGACTTGTTGCAAGCACATTTTGAGGCTTCGTGTATCTGTCAAACATAAGAGGCAAGATCCTGACTGAGCAAAGGACTTCAACTCTGTATTCAAATCACAGCAAAGTTTCTGGGTTCCAAACTGCATTGCTTAATTACTCTTACCTAAAATAAAAACCTAAAAAGCCCCAACTTTTCAGTTAAAATTCACTTGAATATAAATGCAGCAAGAGCTAACTCATGGCATTGCAACAGCTGCCAAGACTGCCAAAATGCGGGCTCCTGGTATGTGTGAGGAAAGTGGGATCAAGACAGGACAAAGCCTAAGGAAGAGGAAACACAAATCACCTTCTCTGACGTTGCTGGAAGTAGCTGATGAACTGAGGCAGTTCTGTCTGCAGGTTGAAGGTCCGAGGCAGCCACTTGGGCCCATCTGGTCCTCCAGCCCGTCTGGCAATGGCTGCCAGGCAGTCCTTGACAGTCAGGAGGTTCTCACAGGGGAACTGGTTCACCATCACCTCAGGCTTCTCCTCACTCAGCTTCCTACAAAGCAAACAAGTGTTTGGTGAAAGGGGAAGGTTGGGCAGGCTTTTGGGACAGACAGTTTTTATAGCAAAGGAAGTTTTAAAAAAAGTCTTATCAGGGGAATAATGAATCCTGTAATGAATTAACCTATAGTCTTTGAAGTGGGAGAAGTTGTAGAGGATGTCTGCTGCTCCCTCGCTGTCTGTGAATACAAAACGGGGATGTGTCAGGTTGTTGAGGACTTGCTGAATGTCTGTGAAAACCCTGGAAGAAAAGAAGCACACGAAGAAAAATATCAGTTTAGTTTCTGAAACTGTTGAACTCATGCTTGAATAGAAAAACAGCCTTTTAAGTCTGACTTTCTACATGAATTATGTTTTTCCTGTATACAATCTCTGTGACAATCTCTTCTTGATACACAGAAACAACTTAAATCAAAGTGGGATAGAATAAAAAATCGTGAGAGATTACCTAAAAATATCTATTTTGAGATACAAATCTCAAAGGTAGTTTAGCTGTGAGAGCTTCATAAAAATAACAGTTCAGAAGATGATGACTAAACCCCTGACAGAGAAGCAGTAACATGAATTCACTGTTCTACATGAAAAGCCCAGAAGTAAGAGTGGCCTTGTGAATACCTTCACTCCTGAAAGAACTCTAAAAATCAACCTGCTGTCATCCACATGAAAGAAAGTCACAGGAAATCATGGCAGCTTAAGTCTGCAGCTTCAGAAAATTATTTTTGTTTGTTCAAAACTTTAAAGAAGCCAAACATATGAAAGTTGCTGCATTAGGTATATGCTGGGAATACACACAGCTTTGAGGTTTGATACAAATTCCCTCTCAACCCCATTTCAAATCACATAAAACCCCAACCCAAACCTGACAGACATTTCAGAATGCAACCAAGAACAAGTGGTTGCATATCTTAGGAAATTTCCCTCTCAACTAAAACCAGAGACTTGGATGCTAAAATATGCAGATAGAAACAAGGGTTATATTGATGACTTTACAGTCACTTAATTCAGAATTCAGCAGGTTGACTCAAAAAGCAAGACTGTTTCTTTGTACCATTCTCGTGGTAAGAGAACATTTAAACAGAATAAAAAAACCACTAATTTTTTCCATGAGAAACTACTGCATTCTTCCACCTCTCCAGATCTATTCTGATCAGTTGTGGAACTTTCCTCTCCTCCTCCACTACTAACCAACTGGAAGATATATTCCCCTGAGAGACACATCTTTAAAAAGATGAACTACAGAAATAGCCCAGTCACAGGGGGAAATAAATTCTTTAAAAAGTAAAGTATGTAAGATGCTTTGCATAGCTCCACGTGTGAGGTATTACAATAGTTACACTTTTTATGCTGAAGCCTACAACTGAGAGAGATGACTTCACTGTGGATGAAGGGAATCAGTCTGCTGAAAGAAGCCACCAGCCTTTCCTCACTGTTGCAATATTAGTATTTCCACAGAGTCCCACTAGCATTTCTTCCTGCAATTTGTGGCTTCTTGGCTTCTCCTTGCAAGTCTGCACACTAGGGGGAAGTGTCATACCAAATCTGATGTACTGGATCAACTACAAGTTCTGCCAAACCCACAAGCTCCCTTAACATCCACTAATTTGGAGCAACTTGTTAGTCTTTGCTGGAGCAAAAGGAAATCAAAGTGGTGACCTGAAGATAAAAGGCCAGTTATATAATGCTGTAACAAAGTCCTGAAGCATCCAAAAATCTCCACACAAATAGGCAGGAAAGAACACATGCAGCACAAGAACTACTAAAATTGAAGTTGTTCAGAAAATCCCAAATTGGTTCCTTACAAACACACCCCACAAGTCACCATCCTGCAAAGAGCCAGTGCCAGAGCACTCAGGATTATGTATTTGAAGACTTGCTTAAAATCTTAAACACTTGCTTAAAAACTTAACAAAAGTAAAAGGGGAGCTCAGTCTGGCTTTGTTAAGTGCAGGAACATCA
This sequence comes from Trochalopteron elliotii, assembly GCA_024734555.1. Classification (NCBI taxonomy): domain Eukaryota; kingdom Metazoa; phylum Chordata; class Aves; order Passeriformes; family Leiothrichidae; genus Trochalopteron; species Trochalopteron elliotii. The sequence goes on along the minus strand of JANPWX010000151.1, from coordinate 153,142 downwards.
CTGTAACAATATGAGGCAGGTTGAGATTAGAGAGGAAATAGGACCATTTCATTTGTTCTAAGGTAATACACTGATAATACCACAAAAAGATACAGACAGGTAAGAAACACCAATCTCATTCTGGCTTTGGCAGAGGGCAGAACATCTACACTCCAATCCTGCACTTACCAGCCAAGATATTTTGGACCTTTCAGTCCAGTATCAGTGACACAGTGAACTAATGATGCCACCTCCCCAAATGATGGGGTATTTTCCCCCTTGTCTCACTGAAGTCCTGGTAGGGATGCTATGAAGTTTGGGATTAAAGATGACATTCAGTGAAATTATGCAAGTAAGATAAGTGTGTTTAGGTATTACTTAATTTACTCAAAATATTTAAAGCTAAGGAGCAGTTATCAACTGAGAATCAACTACCACAGCACAGAGCTGACAAGACCAACCAAAACAAAGAGTTGTCTCATAACAGCTCTTTGGATACTTTAAAACAATAATGGATGTAGCTGAAGAGAAACATGAAAGAGAAGATCAAAAGAAACAATGATGATCAAGCCCAACACAAACTGGGAAGACTTTCCCTAATAAATCCATCTTTGAAGCATTTAGTTCTTTTGATTCTTTTTTTCCATTCAGCAATCAGCACAGCTGGATAGAACTAGGGCAGCAGTTACTGTGCTACAAGACCTAATTAAACCTATAATTTTGCTGTATCAAACTACTTGTACTCACTCCCCTGCTTTTCAGGATTCAGATTAAACATTTATTTCATCTTCCACTCTCTATCTTAACTCTGCTTGGATACAAGATGACTAAGAATTCGTTGCAGGTTCTGAACTTTGCAACCCTGTGCCTTGAATTTCTTCTGAATCCCCTGAAACAGCAGCAATCCACAAAGCAGAGCACAAACATTATTAACAGGCTACACCCATCTACACATGTTCCCATCTGTCTGCCCAGGGTGACAGCCCTAAAACCTCTAGAGGAGGCCAAGAGCACTGGAAGGCTGCAGCTCCCACTCAGTTGTCTGGACTCTGAGATGCTGCTCTACTTGTGGAGGAACTTAAGTAGACAAAATTCAGAGCATGAGAAGGATCTTACAGCCTTCTATCCAGATGTGAACAGGACAAAGGAGAAGAGAGGGGAAACCCTGAGGAGTACATTGATTGGGTGTGGATTAAATTCCTTAGAAAAAGAGCAGGAAGAATTTGATGTGTTTCCCCTCCTTCCTTGCCTCATGTGAATGCCATTCATTTGAAATGTAAGATACAAACTAAAGAGGTGAGCAGTGAAAAATACATCAGTGTTTCCCAACATCCTCAGTACTGCTTTCTGCCTCTATCTGAATGCATCTGTCCTTCACTCCTGTATCTGAGTACAGCAGATGAAAAATACAAGGTTTTGCTCATCCTCACAGTCATGTAACCAGAGATTTCAACTACAAATGGAATCTTGACTATCACTGGGCAAGTTAACAAATGCCTCTCCACAAGAAGTGACTTGACTTGAGAAGAACTACTGGAAATCAAAGCTGATCAGTAACAAATCAACACAAGAAGCTGGTGTGTGAGTACACAACCAAATACATTTTAGTGCAACTTTACCATTTAAGCAAAATGTTTCAAGCAAGAACTGTGATCCCAGTGTCAGACTACAAACACCCTGGAGTGCAACTCACAGCACATGCTAAGCAATGGTTTGTTTTTCTGCAATAAAACCAGTAACAAGGCAGCCTGGCCATGCAGCACCCCTCTTTTTGCTCAAAAAAATCCCTTATCTTTGCAGTGTTCTTCCAGCTTTCCTCTGAAATGGTTTCACAGCACAGGTCCATTTTTGTAGCAAGCACATGTCCAATTGAAAACATCCCAGGTTTTTATAGGATTCCTGTTGGGTAATGCCATCTGAACAAGGGGAATAGTCTGTTATACTCACACAGCACAGAGCAACCCCTATGGACATACATGTTATAATGCAGAAGACAAGTCTTTAGTGTCTCTTCTACACCTCAAGTCATACTTAGTGAAAACAACACTGTGTAGCTTAGTGTTAAAACATGATGCAACTTTTCTTTCACCCAGAAGGTGGCACTTACTAAAAAAACCCTCAAAACAACAAACTAAATTTATTTTTTAGAAATTCTGTAAGGGACAATTTGTTCACTCTGAAGAATATATCCAACAGGAGCAACCAGTAAGTCAGAATCTCAGGCAAGTGGCTCCATATGGACACACCTTTAACTTGCTTCTGTTCTTCCAAGGTGGAAAAGGCTGTTGAGCCTGAACACACTGCAATTACTGCACATAATCCTGTTAAGAAAACATTTTGTTTGTGGATACATACTTGAAAACTTTGTCTTTGGCATAAACTGGTGGATTTATGGCTACAGGAAGCTTTTCCTTGTTTTCTGCTAAAATTGCCTAGAAAACAGAAAACCACAAAAAATTAATTCAAGGCAGAATGAAAGAGTCAATTGAATGTCTTATTGGTCAGTCCTCTTTGGTGCAATTTCAGCCAAGTTACATTTTGACAATTCCATTATTATGTTGTGTAATATGCTGTTCAGAAAAAAAAAAAAAATCTGTACCAAGAGCAGAGGCAGAAGGAAATCCTATCAGTAAAAAAGAACAAGAAATAAGGCTTTGAGACCAGGCCACATCAACACACTTGAAAGACCTTGAGAAACTCTTGCCTCCTAAACATTAAAAAAAAAAATCTCAATCCACAGCCAAGCATATACAACAGAAGACAAAGTTGCTGTATTTCCAACAAAATGGAAGAATGATCATTTAGTTGTGATGCTTTATTACAGATGACCAAAAAACTTATAGGAGTTTGGGAGCCAATTCTGCTCCTGTGAAAACGAGCAAAATGTTTTTTGCAGTCTTCAGCAGTAACCATGTCTGCAGTCTCTCTCCATCCTGTACAGCCCCCCTCTGACTGATAAAAGGAAATACACTCTTGGATCATTGCTGATGCCCTGCCAAAGGAAGCAGCTCCCAGAAAGTCTAGGATAGGAGGTGTTGATGCAAAGTACACCTCTTCCAAAAATGCAAAATCCCAACCAGCCAATCTGCCTTAGGTTACAAGACAGCCTAACTACTACGAGTGTATAACTTTATTTAGCAGAAGCTAAAGAAAGGTTAGCTTCATTTCTGACTAGATACTGTTAATAACAAGCTGGATAGAGCACTTTCTGCCTCTTAGGCATCACACAGAAACAGATAGTTGAGGTACAGGTTCATCTTTAAATGCCATCAGTAGCCAGTACAGCATCCTCACAGGTATCAGTTTCCTCATTTTTCTAAGTGAATCTCATGCAGGCATCATTCAGTAAAGGAGATTCCAAACATTCATTTCACATCCTTGAAATATCCCAAACCTTTATTACAAAGGAAACAAACTGAATGAGCACTCTGTAAGAGTGCCATCAAATTAAAAATGTACCTGCTCCAATATTTAATGGTTCTAAACCACAGCATAGCCCAATATTCAGTATGAAAAATGTAACTTTTCCTAAAATAGTAAAATAAATCTTTCTGTAATTCAAGACTGAACAGCAATGCTATAATAACAAATCCAATCAATAAGCCTATTAGACAATGTATCAAATACCTAACTGGAAGATGGATGCCTCAATATGAAGCACCTTGTAGTGTGCTTATAAAAAAAGCTATGCAATAAGAGCAATAAAATACAGAACTCATTTATGTTGCTCCAGTATTTAAACACTTAGATATCACATATAAGTGTAAGACATTTCTTGTCTCACTGTGCTTTGAACTGTTTTTTTTAGTTTAATGACTGTCCTCTGAATCAGTCTTTATGTTTTGAAAAAAAAGCAAAATCGGAATTCTCGCAGCACTTTTTTAGACACCACCTCCTCTTAAAAGAGCTAAGATATGGAATTAACTTGTTAAAATCACACCTGGTAATGCTCATCTGGTGGCTCTGGAGTAAAGCAGCTGACATCCAACACTTCAGCAGGCACCCAAGGCAACAAAACACATTTCCTGATCAGCCGGTCCGTCTCCCCGTGAGCGTAATCACGAGTGACTTCATCTGCAGCAAAACCAGGAGAATCTTTAGGAGCTGCCTTTCATTCCCCACTGAAAATCTTCAAATGTGATGGCTGCACAGTCAATACCAGCATGAATTTCATTATTTAAATGAAAAATTAGAGATAACTAAAGAAACGAGATAAAAGGAGCATGATTTAGGATGCTTATCTTCTCCACATGATGGAGGCACAGGGTGGCCCCTGATTTAAGATTACAGGAATAAATCATTGGCCAGGTGTTTCCTAACTTTCAGAGCCTGACTTTCTAACTCAAAGCTCCAAACACAGACTTTAGGGCATTTTTTTTTAAACCCCTCAGATGACTGAATTTGCAGTTTCACTAAGGCAGTGATGAAAGATTTAAGTTCTCTGTCAATAAAACAACAGCAAAGTTTTTGGACTGGTTAAAGGTATCTATCCCAAAATACTGAAATACCAGACAGAGAGAACTTTTATATTTCACAGTGTCACAAGAATGCAGCCACTTTGATTTTGAAACATTTGTTCTACTGTGAAATACTCAATGAACTGGCCCATTTCCTATTGCAAACACTAAAGAAAATCCCAGCTCCTCATTAAAGAAAACCCCAGCTCCTCAGACACACACTTACCACCAGTTTCAAGGTCCCTCAAAGGCCAGAGAACCGTGTAAGCAATTTGCTGAGGCATATAAAACAGAGGTGCTGCTGCAAAGCTTGGCTGGTCTGAATGCTGAATGCGTGATCCAAATTCATCCATGATGTACCAGACAGGAACCTTCTCCTCTGCAGTCTGTAGGAATAACCAGGGGGAGATCTCACACACAGGGACTGCAGGAAAAGCTCTGTGAGACAGAGGCACTGGCAGCACCCCTACACCACTTCTCAGATTCCTGCTTTAGCCTCCTCTTTCTTGTGCTTTCCTCCTCTTTATTGCCACCAGACCCACCTTCCCTGAACCAAACCAGCTGCTTAAGAGAGCTAAACCAGCAGAAGGCTGCTTGGTAGAATTAATTTTCCTTCAGTTTCTCTCAGAATCAGCTAGCTAAAAAGTGTTTGAAGTTTAAGAGTGAAGGAGAGCAAAACTGCTGCCTGCAACAACAGCTGGCTGCCAGTGCTGAGGCTGCATCATCAAAGTGCCCCTTACTGCAACACTCACAAAAAATTCCTGAATGAGAAAATAAACTTTAAATTGCATGGTAGCACTACTGTGGTCTTTCTATGGAGGTAGGAATGGGGCAGAGAGACTAGACTTGAGATATTTCCCCAAAAAGTGAGCAGAAGACAAGTTCAGCTACAGGTTGAATTAATTGCCCTCTGGAAAATCACTTTTCAAGTGGTAACACAGGTAATTCCATTTGACTCACAAGCTACTCATGACAAATTGAGTAACAAAGAGGATAGAAAAACTCAGACACACTGTTCAGATTTCCCTTTCATTAAAGGAAAAAGTCACAATGAATCCCCTTCTCAGGGATTTTTCAGACCTGATTCTACTGGGAGTTAAGTTTGAGCTTGATTGATTAAGATGACCAGTCCAGAGAACAATCTCAAGACCCTGAGCTAACAGGGGCAGCCCCATCATGCTCTCACTGCTCAGGGCTAGCCCTGCCCATTCTGCATAAGGCTGAGGCCAAAGGACTCACCTTTCTCCTCTTTAATTCCAAAGACTCAAAAAAAACCTTGGAGCTCCACTGCAAACCCTACATCAGGCTTTTCACCTGCACCCTGAGGGTTGCATTGCCTCAAAAATGGCATGTGTGCACTTGAAGGTGTCTGAAGGCTCAAGACATGCTGGTACAGCACTGAAGGAATACAGAAGGCAGGGTGACCAGAGCTAGTGTGGTCTTACCTGTTGCCCTAAGTTTTCCTGCTTTTCAGTGTTTGCAATTTTGTAGTGGAAATTCTCACGCAGCTTCATGTAAACTATGCATACATTTAGAATTTATCTATTTTGTTTACATACTTCTCCTCTGGGAGGAGAAAAGTGATTGATGGTGATGTTCACCAACAAAGTCCAGAAGGTGGCAACCTGTGTAGCCAATCTTTTGTCTTCTGATCAAAATGTATATAAGATAGAGTCAGAAAATTAAAATAGGAGCTTTCCTGCCTGCCCTTCTGCTGTCTGCCTCATCCTTTGTGTGTCCAAAAGTGTAACACTTACCTACAAACCCCAAAAGGAGGATCTGCTCTCCTTCCAAACAGAAGGAACGCCTGTAAGGATCTTTGCTAATATTCACGCACCGGAACATCTCCCACGCCAAAATTCTTACCATTTAGAGCCTTACCCCTTGAGAGAGCTGGTAGGTCTGGTTGTACTTCCACATTTCCTGCAGCACCTGCTCGATGCTGCCCTCATCTGGGACCTCTCCGTGGAAGGGGATGCCCATGAGGTTGGCCATCCTGTGCAGCAGGCCGGGCACGCGGCGCAGCTGCTGCCGCGCGTGCTCCGCGCGGAACGTCCAGGCGTGGTCCACCAGGAACACACTGAGGGAGAGATTTTGGGTGGAGTCACACCCCAGAGTTCTCACACACAAACACACAGAGCCATGTCGCTTTGATTTTTCAGCTTTCTGATGTTTTTGTTTTAGACCGAAGAGGTTTTGCGCATAGTGACAAAAACAAAAACAAAGACTGATATTTTGTAAAGGCGCATCCCTTTTCAGAGAGAAAGACAAATTAATGGGCTTCTGAGTTGACCACTGGAGTCAAAAAGATGTTCCTCTTGTCCCCCAATCCTTGACCAAATTCAAAAGGCTATACAAGTCAAGATCCCCAAATAAACTTCCCTTCTTTCTCATCTCACATCCTGACGAGTGAGTGTAGTTCTTTCCGTGTCCTCTTACAACAGAGCTGGGAATAAAAGCTGCTGTTTCCCTGGAGATGGTGTGATAGCTAATCTGCTCTTAGTCACAAAGTCACTCCCAGAGCACACACTGGGTGTTGCAGGGTAGGAGTGACCTCCCAGCAGCAATTTACACTCTGGTTTTGCTCTTATGGTGCACTGGTGAGTGTTTCCATGAAAATGAGGAGCAAATAAAGAACAGGCACTCAGTTTGTGAGTTTATTCCCTTTAAAAGCCAAGAACACAAATATCTTCCCTTTTCATCATTATTAATTCTATTGCATCAACCTGATATTCTTGCCTAAAGGAGGAAAACAAGATGCTATTTTGAAAAATTACTTGAGGACCTTGTTAGCCACGAGGTCTATGACAGCTACTGTCATCTGTAAAGCCAGCTGGAGAAGCCTGATCATGCTATTGATCAGACTAATAGCAAATACAGATTAATATACATATATCAGATTAATAGCATATACATGCTAGAAGCCTGTCTATCCTATTAAAAGAAAATGAGCAGTAAGTGTTGACTGTTTCTATTTGGTTTGGGTTTTTTTCTTTGGGTGTGGTGGGGTGTGTCACCGAGTTATTTTTAGAAAAAGATGCATTGTTTTAAAAAAATTACAATCTGACCCAAAATAAAACCACATATATCTGGCACAACTTCCCTTGACAAGTTTAATCCTTGTTTAGGGTGCAAGACTTTTAGAAAAAGCACAGTTTTTCAAACAGAAAGGTTCTTCATATTTTGGTTATATCATCTGACTGAACCAATACAGACAAAAATCTGAATTCTACTTGCTAGTAAAAATCCCCAAACTACACAAAAAACCCTCCACAACACCCATATTTCAGAAAACTAGAAATATGTTAGCTGTCACATAGGGCAAGTATGGTTAAACTATTACTGTACCCCAGACTACACACACACACACATGAAACCTCACTTAATTTTAAAATTAAAGGCTCCAGAGAATGCTAAGGTCAAACTCTTTGAAAATGTCAGCAAACAGGTGTATTGGCCTTCTGCTCCCACATTCACACACCTGAATGCTGCAAGGAAACCCAAGATTATCACAGGAGCTGGTTTTGAACTTGATCATTTAAGTGCATTCTCAGATTTACAAAGGTGATTGCTTAGGTTAAGGCAGGGATGGAAAGGCACACACTATGATTCTTTGTTGGTTTTACTCATCAAGCCTAATTTAAATGTTTAGATTTTGCCTGTTTACCTCAGATCTAAAAAGTATGAAAGGTCTCACAGAAGTTTTATACAACTGAGCAGAATTGCAGCCAGATCCCCAGCAGAGATGACTTCATCTCACTGCTTTTTATTAATGTATGACAAATACTCTGTTCTATGTTTGAAACCAGTAAGGACTCAAAAAGCAGTACTACAATATAAAGTTGTTTCTTACACAACTTTATTCTACTTTTATTGATGCCTCCTGGTTTTATATTCATGACAGATAAGCTGATTTGTAAGCAAGAGAACAGTAATTTGATACATTCAATTCTACATGCATGCACACAACCACACTCTTGAATTATACTTTAGCCAACTGAAGGAAATGAAATAACCCACAGAATATTAAAGTGAGTAGCTTTTTGGCAAGAGATTTGTGAAGATCACAAGTATTTCTTTAGTATTTTTCTTTCCACAGGCACACAGTCTTGCAGATACAAAGGTTTGCTTTATTTCTGCAGAAATCATTTCAATAATTTCTGCCTTTTCCCTATTTTCTCCCTGAGTTTACTAAAATCAATTCCTAAGTATCTTCCTGCATGATTTAAAAAGAAACCACATTAAGATATTTGAGCTCCCAGTACCCTTTGCAAGGTGTGCTTCACAGCATGCATCTTTCCTCAAAATTGCAGCTATGTCAGAGTTGGAAAAGAGGATCTCTGAATAGAATCCAACAAGCCTCAAACTGTCACTATCATGTTAGGGTTTCACACTCCTCCAAGACTGAACACCCTTTTCAAAAATCACAACTCACCTATTGGGATTGGAGGCTTGAAGTCCATTCTCATTTGTTACAATAACTTTGAAACAAGGTCCATTTCCAGGGTTTGGCTTTTTAAATTGTTCTTCCATTTCTTCATCAACTTCTTCCTCCTCATCCACCTCTTCTACTTGCATTATTCCAAAGTAGTCACCAGCATCAAATACCTGAGATGGAAAGTGCACAAAATATCATGCAACTGGCTAAGGCAATACCCTGATATGCACAATGCAACACCTGCAGACATTTCTTCCCTGTAATCTGATAAAAATTGGCATTTTTAACTTAAGAGATGAATAAACAACAGTATTTACTCTTTCACATTTTAACAGAGCTGTTTGTTTGGCAGGTTTCTTTAGTTAATATTGGTAGGAAGCTTTGTTGGTTTCTTTGGCACCAGCAGGTCTACTAATGACTGTCTATCAGTTTAACGCCTCATTAAGAAGTTTAGAGGCTGAAAACAGAATTCCTTTGCTAAAATCAGTAATTTAAGACCTGCAAAACCCAGTGTTACCCAGGCTCCACAGCCATACTAAAGTACATTAAGGTGCCTGAAGAAAAAGAGCTTTTCCCAATTGAGTTCTGAACCAGTTAAGAAATCTCAGCCTGTTTCCCTCCCTCTTCTTTCCCTGTAAGAGAAACTATCAGTGCTCGCTCACCTCCAGGTAAACTGGGAGATTCCTTACACTGCTATAAATAAAGTTAAGTTTTATACACTTATCTCTACTAAGGTGCTGGAAGAGGTTTGTTTACACTCTTGCCTACTCTGGATGCAACACTTCTAGAACACACAGAAACGAGGGCAGTCACCACTCCAGGCTCCCTTGACAAACACTGAGCTTGCATGTCTGGCAGAACCAAGACCCTGCTGACAACTCCCAGCATTTCAAAATGAACACATGCTTTTAGGAAGACAAAAACAGGTGAAGCCTCAAAAGACTGTTGAAATTTTTCAGAGAGAATTATTTTGCTAGAATCACTCACACATTACCTAATAAACCACACGTGGGCAGACAAATCCTTTGCCTCAATTTAATATGACTAAAAAGTAGCAGGGAGGGAGAAAGATTTAAAGTGTAGACTCTGGAATTACTGGTTCAACACTCCAAACATACAATGGTTCAATACACAGCCTGCAATGCCACATCATTAAAAATCATTACTTCCATATATTGACAACTTCTTAGCTGTAAAATGCCAGTGGCAGCAACAAGTTTTCATTTGTTCAGGTGAGTGTTTCTACAGGACAATTAGTTTTGCTAAGCCTCAACAGGAGGGTGAGGAAATCAGCTCCACATTTGTGAAGAAAGGCCACCTAGAAATAGCAGACAGCTGCTCAAAGAGGGAGGAAGTCAGCAGGGGGGAACAACAGCTACTTCTCATCTTAAGCCACAGCTCATAAAGCACATTCAAGTGGAGAAGTATCTGAAATTCCCTCCTAAGGAACAGGGGATGATATTTTCCTCTGGGATGGTGGAAGGCAAGGGAAGGGGGCCATGGTGGATAAAAAATCATAGAATGTCTTGGGTTAGAAGGGACCTTAAAAGATCATCTTGGTTCCATCCTCACTGCCATGGGCAGGGATGTCTTCCAGATGCTAAAAATAGCTAACAGCTATTAGCTGTTATTAGCTAACAGCCTCTTAGCACACAGCTTCTTAGCTAAATGCTAAGGAGATGCCAACAGTATGTTGGCTAAGACATACATACGTGTTTTTTTAGGGTAAAGAAAAATATTTTGCAAACTAACTTAATAGAGATTAAAAACACACCTATTTAAAAAAAATAAAAATCAGAACCTTGGCTTCTTTCACTTCAGCAGGCATTAAAATAGCAGTTCCAGTTTGTTTCTAGTTTTCCAATTGCTAGAAGAGGACAACATTTCTCAGTAGTAAGCAGTATCATAACCTCTTGCTGCTCTAATAGTAGCCTCCAATGCTTTTCTAAGTCTCTGCACAGCTTCCTTGAAAATTTGCAGTCACTGAAATTCAGGTAGCTGCAGGGAGGTCCCTGCAAAAGGGAGAGGAGCCCTTCCCTGTGCTCACAATTGATTTTTGTCAGGTTGGCTCCCAGCTGGGTGAGCTCCCTGGTCTGGTTCAGGGCACAAATGTTAATCCCAGCCCATGGCAGGCAGCAAAAGCAGCGTGCCAGGAAACATGTCCCACTCTTCCCTGAAGTGACACTTCAGTGCTCTGGATCAAGGGCCACCCTCAATAACCTCATTAGCCAGCAAAGAAGTGACAGACAAGTGACTGGGAGTCACTAGAAAATGAAAAGTGCAAGTGTGACACAGAGGAGTCACTTCTGCAGTGTGGCACTATGTGTGTCTGCCACACTCAGCTTCTGTCCTAAGGAGTTTGTGAGAGGGGGATACTCAGATTCAGCCTCCAGGCTCCACCCGTTTACCAAACACCCACAATGAATATCAAGTTCTTCCCCAACACTAAGGGGAAGGTGTTGGGTTTATATTTTATTTTATTTTATTTGTTAAATATCATCTCAAGACTGCAAAAAACGAAGGGATTCCAAATGCCCAAAGCCAAAGTTTTGGTCTCTTCCCTCCAACAAATCATCAGGTGCATGAGGCTTTAGCGTTTGCATTTAGCAAAAAAATCTGCACTTTTAATACCTTTACAAAATGATGCTTAATGAAAAATTTCTCCTAGAGAACTTATAACCTTGTAAAAGTGAGTTCTGTGTATTCCTCAAAGCAAATCACACTTCTCACAGCAGGAGCAGCAGCTCAAGACCACCTTAATCAGTGGGTTTTTGTGAGGGTTTTGCTGTTTTTTAAGCTCGTAATTGATAATAGAAGCAGTTCAGTAGTTCACTGATGGCTTTGGCAGAAGCACCTCGTTGTCAGTGTGGATAAACAGATAGTTTTGTGTCTCCTCTCTTCCTGCCTCCCTCCCTTTGAGCCCGGCTGTCACACTGAACCTATTAACACAGCAGCACCATTAAGGGAATCTCAAGTTAAGCTCCTTAAGCAAAAAAGCAGCTGGACAAGATCACACCACCAATCTGAAAAGCAATCTTTGGCTTGAAGCAGAACAGGGAGAGCTCACATTAAGTATTCCAGCAGAACAACTAATAACCTCTAGACAGCAAGAGGGCACCAACACATTCCAGGGGCACAACTGCCTGCAAGCAAAACATGTTTGGGCAAAATCCCTCTCTTGCCACGTTCAGCTGCAGTTCCAACCTAACCAACCCCAGCAATGCAGAGAAACTTGATACCAAAGCAGGCACATGTCATAACAATTACCACACAGGTAACTCCAGCAAATTCTTTTAATGAATACTGCAAACTGCTCTGAAGGGCACCAGGTAAGTTCTGAGCAACAGGCTGCCCTCCACTGCTCTGGAAAATAGTCTAGGAATATGATCATGCTGCATTCCTTCTAGTAATTAATTAAACCCCTCCATTTCTAACTGAGATGAAACTAACCAGTCTTTTGTCATCAACATCTTGAGGGCTACAAAAATCTCCCTGCAATACAGAGAAGCCTGTAAAATAACTTAGCGTATGGCTGGAATAGAAAAAAAAAGATTATAAGTAAAATTAGATGCAGGCACTGTATTTTCCAGGCTTATAAACATACTATACACAGTTTATCCAAGAGCATAAGAAACAACCACTACACTAGAAACAGAATTTTAGCACTTACAGTGAATGATTACACATGCATATATTTTATTTTTCAAGTTTCTGCCAGAAACACACAAAAAAATTTCCTCCCAACACACTCTGAATGCTAAATGCAAAACAAATAAAGAAAGGCAGGTTTATCAATCTAGCACTTATACCATGTTTTGAATGAGCCATCCAATTACATAATGCCCTCAGAAGGAAACCTGCTCCAGCAGATCCCAAGGTAAATAAAAACCACCCAAACCCTTCACTTCTCACAGGCTTTGGTGTACACAGAGGAGGGAGGGTGCATTCACTCTGTGTGTTGAAACACGTGTGAGAATGTTGGAAAACAGCTGCTTGGGCTGGCTTCTAGAGGTATTGATGCAAGTGATATTTTCATCTGTACAACGGATGGAAATTTTTCAAGTTCTACTCTAGAAAGTTTTAATCTTTGCAGCAGGTTAGGACAAATGAAAACTTCCTCCCATTTTACACATGTAACAAGGAAACTCATCCTGTGCTCTACACTGCACTGGGTTTTTGTCCCCTGAGTAATACTTTATTACCCAGATTCCCAAAACCAGTTCACCCCTACCCCTCACCTGCTTTTCTTTTTATTGCTGGTCCTCCAGCCATTCTGCATGGTCTAGTTCTAAGTAAGCTCCTGTAGCTCTGTCTCTACCTCCTCAAGAGGTTACCCCAGTCCACAGCACCCCTCACAGTAACTTTTCCTGGACATCCCAATCTTCTCAATATCCTTTTGCCCTTCTCCTGGACAAAACCCAGAAGCTGCAGAATTAGAGACAAGCACTCTCAGCAGCTTTGTCTTCCAAAGCTCACTGAAATAATTAAGTCTCTTTTTCCACACACACTGGGACATTTAGTACAGCAGAGCCTGCTCAGCCACCTCTGCAAGTGAAATGAAGCAGCAGGAGCAGCCTGCTGCCTTAGGGCATGTGCTTTCTTCCCTCTGCCTTTCCTCACCCCAGCCTCCCTAAAAACATCACCACGGGTCTCTTCTCACTCCATTGTCTTCTCGGTGTTACACCCTCCCAGCAGCGCTGGGAACAAGGATCCCAGGCACAGGTCACAAATCTCAAGCCTGCATTAGGTCACGGCACAGATTCAGTTTGCCACCTCCAGCTTCACACTGGCACGTGGAGACACAACAGCTCTCAGATCTGGGTTTCTTTGGCAGCTTTAGACTGCCCTCTGTTCCATCCTTTTTCAGGACATCCCTTCTCATACCTCCCTACCTAAGCAGAGCTTCCTGCTCCAAGCCCCTTGTGTGAATACTTACTGAGGGGGGTGTAATTCCACAAGGAGTTTGTGACTGGGCATATGCTTCAGACAACGTAGATTTATCTTCTGTGTCATAAACACGTATTCCTGTTATTAACAGTACCACACAACAGACTGAATGCAGCAGGAACATACTCAGACCCTTTCTGACTATAGACACTCGTATCATGACTTGTAATGCTTTTCTCCTGTCCCTCCTTTGAAGCTGAGATGGGGAAAGCACTCAGGTAATTAGAAATTACTTTACCTGTACACGGGTGTTAAACTGCAATTCCCTCACCTTCCCTACCATCCTACAACTACCTGCTCAAACTTCTCACCCCATCTCACTCATTTCTTCACTGCTTATCCTGCCTTCCAGCAAACCACCACTAGTTGTCTTCTCCCCTTATCAGATCTCTTTCACTCCCCAGGACTAGAAGTTCACCTCATTAATATTTCCTTCTCCAGGTCGACTCCTCCAGACTCCCTCAAGCACTCTCAACTCTCCAGACTAATGGTTTCGGGCTGTGCCTCTTTCCTGCCTCAATTCCTTGTTCCTTTATTCCCACAAATCAAAGACAGCTTTCCTCATCACTGAGTCTGGGCTGCAGATGAGCAAACTGAAAAAAAAATTTTCTAAATACAACCCGTCTCTTTACAATCTGTTTAAAAATCACTTCTTTTACTGACTGTGTTTCTCTTCCCTTTCTCATCACAAAGCTCCTGGAAGCAAGTAGATGGTTGCTACAAGGGTGAAAAGGGATACTCCACCCTGGAGTGTGCCCCTGCCTCCACCCCTCCCTTCAGTTCAGGGCCAGGGGCCGGCCAGCTTCACCTGAAAAAAACCCAAAAAGTCCCAAGGCAGGTAACTCATGCACACATGAGATGAGCTGGTTGAGCTCTGCACAGTTACAAATGACTGAGTGCAGGGCAGATCTCTGCGGAAGTAAACTGGAAAAAAATAAAATTACAATCAGGCAAAAGCCAATCCACACCCATAATGGATTAAGAGATGACAACATCCTGAGTCTAACACTACTACTGTTGCTATTTTTCTTAATTCTCTTTGGCATAAAATGCTGAAGGGTTGAGGACACTGTCCTGCATTTGGCTGGGACAGAGTTAATTTTTTTTTTTTTTTATTACTAGCTGGTAGAATGCTGTGGTTTTCTCGTTTCGTCATCTCTCTCCAGTACCGTATCTCTAGCCACCAGGACTTCCAAACTTCACGCCGACAACAAAAAGGCGAAACCAGACACGCACAATACACCTGACGTCTTTTCCAGCCCCGAGCTGGCAGTTTCGATAACACAACCCGCACTGTGTGTCTTTCCCACTTTGTCCCCTGCTTAGCGACACCGTGACCCTCCTCTTCACCCAGAGCTGGAGGAGGCTGCCCTCAGCACGGCTCCCCACGGCCTCCGCTCGCCCCATGCCGGGGCTGCCCCCTCAGCGCCGCTCGGCCCCGGTGTGACCTCGGGGGCTGCTCCCTCAGCGCCGCTCTCCCGGTGCCGAGCCGCCCCGAGCGCCGTTCACCCACCTCTCCGCGCAGTTTGCGGCTCAGGCTCTCCCAGTATTGCGTAGGGACCCGCGATGCGCGGAGAGCGGCCCCGTGCAGGGCCACGAAGGCCGCCAAATCC
>JANPWX010000151.1:0-137631 GCA_024734555.1 Trochalopteron elliotii | reverse complement strand
GGAATCTGTTTCACAGCTCGGGGCGTTCCCGGAGCCTGAGGGGGCTCGGCCCTGGAACGGCGTGAGGGTCGCGGGCAGCGGGGCCGGTCCCAGACACCCCTGAGGAGAACGGGCCTGAGGAGGCTTCTGTGTACTGAGCAGGGTTCTGCTTCTCTTTTGTTCTTCTCCTGCCCTTGAGCGTTAATAAAATTCACAGCATTCGTGTTGCAGTGCTGGCCGCAAGATTTTTTATTTTATTTTTCGTTTTTCCGATGTTATAGGGACTCTTCTGGAAGGCTCCAGCCATAGCCCCTAAAGTGGGTTATGAGTGGGCTGTGAGGCATGGCAGGTACCGACTGCCGCCCACAGCAGCGGGAATTGCTGTAAATTGTGGTCCTCAGGAAAAACATACTGTGTCAATCATTTATTAAATTAAAGCTTCTTTATTTTGAACGTCGACAAGGGAATTTTAACCTGTCTTAAATATCTGTCAGTACAAGAGGGGAGTGTTTTATTTGCAAGTGCCTGTAGCAGAGTGCTGGCTTCCCCGTTCTTTCCTTGGATGGTTTAGAAGAGATTTCTAAGAAAATCTCTTCCTTCCAAGATTTTGTGGGGAATAACCTAAACCAGTTTAACCTGAGGCTTTTTAAACATTACTGGTAGCTTTGGTCTCACCTCAGGTGTGGTCATAAAGCCCAAGAGCGAAGCCAGGTGTCCGACACTGCTCAGAGCACAGGTCAGGGCTTTGCTGTGCCCACTGCTGCTGCTGGGAGAACCCACATCGTTCCCTCTGCAGATTATCTGCTCCACAGATAAACTGGAATTTCCACTGTGGAAATTCCTTTTCCTGTCAGCTCACCCCCAAATCTAGGATTCAACTTCAGTGCTGCTTGGGCTGGCAGTGCAGCGCTGTGCGGGGAGGGGCGTCCCACAGCCCTGGAAATAGTCAAGTTCAAGAAATAGGATTTTAGGATCTAGTAGCTGGTCAAGAAAGCCTCATATTCACAGACTACAGTCAGTGGAGAACCTGCCTTGTTGAAGAAATACCTCTTTGCTCTCTGCCCTGTCTAGTGTTGCTGGACTGGTGTCCTCTGTAACTACCCAAGAGTAGCACCAATCCCTTTCCCCACACAATCACAGAATTATTCAGGAGGAAGGTCTATAAATTAAAGGGCTACAATAGGTTGGCCAGGCAGAGAGAGAGAGTAGAAAGAGATTATAAATGGTGCCTATGTGTTGTAACTATATATCAGCACTCAGCAGCTGAGGATCTAACTCAAATCTCCAGGTTGGATATCTGAATAGTAAATGCAGGCAAATTTTCCTCTTTGCCTGAGACTTTGTCTGCCTCACCATGTGCTGTGTTCCCACATTTTCTCAGCATAAAGGCTCCACTAAAATTTCTCTCAGGAGACTTCCCTGATTAAATAGCAGAAGATCAAAAAATAGTTGGATTTCCAGTGTTCCTTGACTGTGCTTCCACCCTGCTACCCTGAGCTTGAGCACATTTTTTGCTAATATTGTGGTTTGGGAAAAGAGGATGGCTGTGGTGTTGATCTTGCCCTACTAGTGTAAAATGTGGAAATTTGACCATGTACTAGTAGTCCTCCTGGGAACTTGCTTACTGAAAAGGCCACACTTCCCTCACTTCTGTCTTTGTTATGTTGTGTAGCTAACTCATATCTTTTACTTACCTCATTAAAAAAAAAAAATCAATCTCTTCTCCTTAAACAGACCAAGGAGGAAAAATTTGGGGTGCCTTCATGTCTTCGTTCAGTGGTGTCACAGTGATCATGCCCTGTCCAGAGGCAAGAGGAATGTGATCTTGTTCAAACATGAGATTTACATAATTCTTTTTCTCACCAAGTGTAGGCAGCTGCTTTCTCACTGCTTGTTTGCACTTCCACCTCACTTTGGATGGGAGTTGTGGCTGCTGGCTGTGGTTCCAGGCAGTTTGGGTGAGTTTGCTGGTCTGGGGGCTGCTGCTGATAAACTCCAAGTAATAAATAAGACACAGTGAGAATAACTGATGTTAAGAGTAGACTGTAGGTGGGCTCTTCCCTGACTTTGTCCAGCACTTACCTAAATGTGGTCTTGCTCAGCTGCTGTGCTTGACAGCTTTTATTTACTTTTTTGCTGGTTTTCCACAACAGGAGTAATTCCTGGTGCAGGGAGCAGGGGCCAGCACTTACCATGCTTCTGCCACTGCTCCAGGCATTGTGAGGCTTTCAGGAGCAGTCCTTCCTACTCTGATGGATGCCAGAGCCACAGCCCAAAGGTACCACTGCCAGCCTCTCATGAAAGCAGGTGTTTGTGGATAATCTTTGTAAAGAAAAGTCACCACAGTATTTTAATCTGATTGCTTCCTTAGGAAGAGTGGCTGATTTACAGTGCCTGAACAGTGCAGACCTTGCTCAGGCAATCTGCTTGGCAAATTGAATGGGTTACTTTTCACAGGTATTCACAGAGAATGCAAAAAGATCCCAGCAAGGCTGAGCTTACTAGTACTACCTCAGTCTAAAATAAGAGGCTTTGGCCTTCTGGAACTATCCATGGGAAGCCAACCCATGGAGCCATTAAGCCTCTCTGTCACAGCAGGCCCCATGACTTATCCACCACCATCACATTTAGTTCCCACCCTGCAGCAGTCTGCAGCAGAAATTTATCATGAGTTAGCATATGTGAAGTAGCATTTGCCCCCCAAAAACACAGCTAGGGCTTTTCAAAGTTTTGTGAGTCTGGCAGTTTGTGGCTTTATTCCAAATGTTTATGATTATCTCATCCAAATAGATCTGATGTGCATTCCCCACTTCATATTCCTGTTGTTTAATGTTAGAAAATTGCCTGTTCTACCCTTGTTTAGAAAGGAATGACAGGCAGGACTTTCCTCTCATGAAGCTGTGCTGGCTGTGACCAATACCTGTGTTGTCCCCCAGGTGTTTTTCAATAACTCCTAGAAAAACCTTTTCCATGATTTTCCCAGGCACTGAAGTGACACTGACAGGTCTGGAGTCTCTGGAGTCCTCCTCCCTTGCCCTTCTTGAAAACTGAGACAATGTTTGCCAGCTCCCAGCCAGCTGGGACCTCTCTGGATTTCCATTAGTGATTTTGTCCTTGGGCACAGATACTTCATTACCAGTAATCAACAGGATTTCCAATGACCTTTAGGAACTTTGAGGCTCAGCTTTTCTGTCTTTCATATGAGCTGACTGTTCTTGTTACCCATTTAAAGCTCTGAAGCCACAAGGACAGCTGAGTGTCATTTCACACAGCACGTCTGTAGTCCCATAAAAGTGATGTTGTGTCTTCCTGGAATGCAGTGAGGATAGCTGCCATAATACCTGAGTGAATTCCTACCAGATGAAAAAGGCAGCAATTTATATTTTGCAGCCAGTTTCCTGATGCCTTTCAAACCTGCCACACACTGAGAGTCATCAGTCACACCGACAGTATTTATATAATGAACAATATATATAAAATCAGCAATGCTGATACTGTCACATCATAAATGCTTTCTTTGAAGATGAACTGCTTACATGAGGACAGCAGCAGAATGGCAAATGCCACCCTGGAACATGAGAGCTTCCTTCCTCTTTCTTTGAGGCTGCTTCTAAATGGTGGGCTGTGACAAAGGGCACCTGCATGAGCTATACGTGGCAACACCAGAGTTAGTTTAACAAGTAGTTAAAAGTCCTGGAGGGGTATTGGTGATGTGGTCCTTCACTGTAGCCAGGATTTCTTCTTTGAAAAACTCCCCTTGAAGCCTGTTTGGAAGGAACTTCTATCAGTGTCCCACAAACTCCAGTGGTTTGATGAGAAAGAAAAAGCTTTCTGTTGCTTAAGGATGAAAATTTGACCAAAATATGTAAACACTATCAAAAAAAGTGAAGTTCTCTGCTGATTCTTGTCCACACTTGTGCAAGAAGCCTTGTCCTATACACAAATAAGTAGCAGGCAGGGGTATCCATTCCATTTTATGTTTATTATGAAAGTGATTTTAACAAAAGTTTTATTACATGCTTCATTTTTAACTTTGACATAGAAATCAAAGCTATTAATATACAGAGGCAAAAGGAAATGTATTTTCTTATAAGGTACATTTACAACAACATTTTCTACTATAAATCTGACAGAATTGTTAAAATATTGGTAAAGCTTAGCACTGTATTTTATTTTCTAAGTATCAAATTTTGTACAGTTATTCACTACCCTTGCTCTAAACTATTATTGTACATTTCATATGGAAATAGCTGTTTGTACACAATTTACATTGGTAATAAAGCTTAGAAGTCCCAGCAGCATCTACAACAGTTCAGTTTAAAACCTCACTCCTGCCCAGTGGTTTACATGGAGCAAATTGATGCAGAAACCAGTACTACACCCCGTGTGCTTCCCCTTGAACTCCAGCCAGAAATTCCTGCTTAAACTGGTGCTGGACATGATCATAACGAACTTTTTTGCAGGTGAAAACCTCAGTGGTTTTGCCTAAAAAAGGCTCTGTCATCAGATCCAATGTGAGGTTTTATCACTCCCACTGCTCCCTACGAGCATAGAGATCCCACAGCTTTCCTTGTCTTTCCACTAGCCATGTGTGTAATCTATTAAATTCCCTTTTATTTCTGAGTTCTGTGTTGTTTCAATGGGAGAAGAACCAGCGCAAACTTTAAATACATAATTCTTTTTTATGTTATGGAAATGGGAAGCACTTTAGAATGACCCTTGATAGTCAGTTCTGTTCAAATTAGGATGCTAAATTGCCCCAGAAAACTCTTCCTGTCATGCCAGTGAGACTGAAGAAATAACAGGATCTGTAATCTGGAATGATAAATCTGGCAACTGCCTCACATCTACCCCGGTCTCCTAAAGTATCTTTATAATCAAGGTGTTGAGTCCCTGCTGCTCTCAATGCAAATTAATGGCCTTTCTAAGTTATAAAACATAGAAAACAATATTTACAAAATAATTTTAATTAAAAAAAGTAACAAAAACAAACTCTAAAAAAGATATTTTCACAATAATTAAAATAAAGTTTAATTAATCAAAGCCACTTTTTTTCTACATATTGAGAAAATCGAATTGCAATTGTTTGTATATCTTTAAACTTGTTATCTCTGCTCTCTGAATACGGATGGTTTAAATTATTAGATCTAAAGGTACTTCTGTACATTTTACTCTTGTATATTACATATTAATTTTATAGATTAAAAGCTTTATGATGAAAGAATAAATAAATGAAATAACAAACTGGAACTGTATATATTCAGATCCTTAGATAACAGTTTTTTGGACATTGTTTATTTCCCACTCTGCTTCTATTCAGATGAGAGATAAAACACAAGACTGGTCTCTGAATCCAAGTCTCTCGCTGAGGAGTAAGTTCATAGTACCTTACAGAAATTTCCCTTCTTCCATAAATTCTTCTGGAAGACAAAAGTATTCCTTTTCCCAAGTGCTTACAACAGTCTCTCATTCTAGAAAACGATTTCATTAAAGTCCCAGAGTACTGAGATTCTATAAGAACTCCTCCAGTTGCTCCCATTCCTGTCAATCAGTGGTTTTAAACTACGAAAAAATGCAGCTCCTTGAACTCATGATGCAGATAGAAGGAACTCTGTGTGTGTCACTCATTCCCTTCATTAAGAAATCATCCAGACCCCTGAGGTGGCTGAGAAATTTGCCACTCGGTCCAACTGTTGAATATTTGACTCCAGCTAAGTTTTTTAAGAGCATTCAAAGGTATTTAGAGTCCAGACAAGGGAGCTGTGACAGAGCAGGTGAGTTTTGCTGTCAGACCCTGTATAAGAATCACAGCACTGCTTTTGCTCCTGAAGTTCCTAAAACCTGGTATCTGCAAGATTAAAACTGGTTTTTTTTTTAATAGGTAAGGCTGATCTGAGAAATTTGAATGTGTTGGGCAGGCTTATAAAAAGGGACAGGGTGGGGTTTGACTGTCCTTTTGGAATGCTGAACACATGTAAAGGATGTTTCTCCCTCATGTGGCAGCATCCTTGCATTCTGCTCACAGACAGGATTTCAGGTGAGTTGTGCTCTTTAAAACCCGCTGACAACTCAGAGTATGGACCCTCTGAAAGCTCTGACCAATCCTGTATTTATTTAAGCTAGTCTAAAACTAAACTAAACCTGGCTTACAAGGTAAGCTAGTTTTAAGTAAGCTTACTTACTTTTAAGTAAGCTTACTCTGGAATGAAGCTGCTGTGCAGGAAGGATTAGTCTAAATCTTAAGTAGTCATAAGTTTGTAATATGGAGGAAATAAAATTGTTTTGAAAAGTTGATCTTCAGGTAAAAATCTAATGTATGATGGAAGAAGGAAGACAGGGCAAGAAAATGGGCTGAAAGAATTCAGAACTTTTAAATCCAGTTTCAGTGAGCTAAATCTCCAGGCAGAATAAGTCTTGTTATTGAAGGGAAGATGCAGAGTGGCAGAAGAGGTGGCAATGCACTGAACACAGAATCCTGCTGCTCCCTGTACTCAAGTGACACACAGAGGCACCTTTGTGTCCTCAGCACTTTCAAGGCACAACTCAAGGCTTGATGAGCAACTTGTGATTGCTGCATCGTCCTGGACTGCAGCAGGTGTGCAGGCAGGGATTTGGGAGCCTGTGAAAATGTTTAAGGATGATTCATCACCACCTCACTAACAATAAGTGCAGTATTTAAAGCAGAAAGAAAGGCTTAAAATGGTTAAGTGCTGCAGGTGCAGCTTTTAAGCATGCAGGCATTTGCAAATTGAAAATAAAGAGCTCTGTTTGTGCCACGGGATTGGGCAATCACAAATGGGCACTTCCTCAAAAACAAAACCTTTAATAACACATAAATGTGTTGTTGCACCTGTCCTGCAGACAATGTGTAATTCTGTAAGAACAGATACAGGGCTGTATTTATTGACATGCTCAAATGTAGTATTTCATATTCAGGGCAAAAGATAAAATGTTATATTCTGCCACCTTCATGAAGCTGATTTGCTTAAAGGTAGCTGTATTTCTCTTTGTACTATTTTTGATTCCTAAATGTGTGTAGGTTTTCTCTGCAGAAGAAAACAACCTTTGTTGTTGTGCTGTTATTGTGTAGTAGCAACAGGTTCTCTGACTTTGACAAAGAAGGCATTCTACACTGACAGATGAAGAGCTGAACTCACCTCCTATTTGGTGACTGCCACTTTCTGTAACTGTAAATCTAGTATGAAAATCAAAGCATCTTTAATTTCTAGAGCTGATATAAAAATTCTGTGCTGTTCTGAAACCAGTTCAGACTGCCTTATATACCACTTGTCATTACTTATTTCATTAGAAATTTGCACATCCAAGAGCATTTCTATGCAGAGTGGCAAGCATTCAAGCCTAACTCATCTTCTAAATATATCAGATATGAACTCCTCTATGTTCACGAGCATTTAAGTGTCAACTTTTGAGGGTCAAATTATTCTCTTTCTTTCAGTGCCTTCCTTCAGCAACCCAAAGCCTGTGTTTGCCACAGACCACAGAAGTCCAGAAGTGCCTTGACCTGACTGTGGAGTCCCTGCCCTGACATGACTCTGGGGAATATCAGCCTCATTCTCTCTCTGTCAGGATGAACTGGGCAAAACCCTGCCTTTTTGTAGTGTGGTTTCAAGTCAGGGCAAGTGGTACCAGAGCCAAATGCAATTTCTCTCTCCTGCAGTCACCTCTCACAGCTCTATCAAGGTCCCACTACCAGCAGCCAGAACTGGGACATGTCCCTCTTATGGTTTCTGTCTGGTACTGCATTTCCCATGGAGCTAAGAACCTGGAAAATGTTACAGTGCTGCCAGTGGTTTCTGGAGTGTGGCATCAGTGCCATACAATGGTATTACATCCAAACATGTTGGTTGTTAAACAAAAAAATTAGCAAGGGTTTTACTAAACTCAGTGTACAGTACCACGTTCTGAAGTTTGCTTACTCAAGTATGAAATACTAAAGATCACTGTGAATCATTTGGCAAGTGAGGAAGTTATTTTTTGCCATCTTTTTCATATTTTTTTCCTTCATATCTTTCAGTAGAATGGCTGCAATCCTGACTCATTTTAATGGATCTGAATAAAACTCCTAATAACCTGTCAGACTTTGAACTACTGTTTGGCTAAAGTAGTTTTTTAGCTATACACTCCTGCATAATTGAGTACCTGAAAAGATTTTTGCATTTTAATTTTTTTTCTACAAATGACTACTGTTAAAGAAAAAAATAATGAAAACGTTCTTTTTAGTGACCCTTGGTGAATAATAAATAAAAGTAGTTTTAACATCCTCAAGAAAAAGTTACGTTAACAGCATTTAACAAAGTACTTTTATGGGGAAGTGACATTTTTTTAACAAGGGTTAATGTATATATTGAAAATAAAGCTCACCAAAGATTTGAGGTCTGTGAGTGGAAAAAAAAGAATTGTTAGACTACATGGTCAGGCTGTTCAGGCATAGAAAGAAAAACATTATAATCTTCAACAGAAAAGAAAGAAGGCAAGCAAAATTACAAGATGGTTAAGTGGAAAAACTCAACAGAATATCTAAGGTGTGTTCTCATAGAAATGGAATATCCAACCACTTGTAGTCACCGTGTAAATTTAAGCAGTACTTGCTCAAGGACAAAAAAAATTGTCAGAAGAGAATCACAACCACCCCTAATATATGTCTTTGAACATCCAAGGTCGTGTTAAACTACAGGGTAGACAGGCAAAAAAAAAAAAAATGCAGCAAAGCAAAACTGTGTTAAGTCTTTTTCTGAACAGATGCTGCCAGGAGAATTCATTTCTCCATTTAATAAACTTGTAGAATCAAAAGGGAAAATGATACACAAGAGGAAGGGACTGAAAAGGAAAGAGGCTGAAATACTAATACAAAAAAAAAAAAAGAAAAAAAAAAGAAAAAAAAAGGCTCCTCTCTCACTTGATTTAGCTCCTTGCTGAGCTCCTCCCAGGGGTGTTGTCCTGAGGGTGACTCTGTTCCTCTCCATGTGGGGGGTTCCCAAGGAAGAGGCAACAGCTGACCCTTTACTGGGCAGCAGCTGCATCTTCACTGATGCTATTTTTTCCTGGAATAATACATGTTGAAAGAGATTGTCCCAGAGTAAACCATTATCCAGTATTATAAAACCTCAAAAGGCTTCAGTTGGGTGTTAGTAGAAGTGACAAGCACTTGGAGAAGTCATTTAATTTTCTACACAAAGTTACATATAGATATGAGTAAATAGGGTGTGTGGGAGTAAAGATTTAAGCATGAATAATATTTACAGTAACTAGAGATAACATTACTAATGTACCCACAAATAGAAGTATATATTTATATATTTATATATTGTACTTAATTAGATGCTCTCTGAATGGAAAGAAAACCAAGACTACTAGTGTTGTTGTTCATTTCTCACATATCCTATTGTAAATGTCTTTAAAGGGACCAACTGATGCATGGAAACCCAGAGCTAAATCTGTTTCAATAAAGTAATTGACAGTGGCAAACCTCTGAAGAAGTTTAGAAGAGGACAGATAAAAACATTAGGACATTAGGGCATGGGACTCGATCTCATGTAATTCATAAAGCAAAATTATACTTTTTTTTCTTCTTTTTTTTTCCTTTTTGATTTCTACTTGGACAGAGGTTCCACCAAGCCACAAATGAGAAATAACAAAATTTAGATTGTTTTGTTTTCTTCTAAAGATTCAAATATAAACTTCAAGTGCAATTCAAAATCCAAGTATTATTTATACTACATACTTCTTTCTATAACAGAACTTATCTGCAGGTAGTTTAATCATATTTGAATAGATTCCTCCTTTCTTTGACAAAAGTTACTGTTGATGAAAAATAAAAAGCTAGAAAGAATATTTTTACATAGTGAGATTTCAGATGGAAAGTGAGGGTACACTAGTGCAGACATAAATTTGGATCTACAACTAGATGTACTCAGGGATGCATAATTTTCTTTTTCCTTTTTTTTTTTTTTTTTGTAGTAAGAATCCCATTCAGAACATTGACTTTTCACAATTATAAAGCATTATAGGTGTTCTTCAATAACAATCGAGAACAAAGACTGCAAAAAAAAAAAAGAGCTTTCAAATTAGCAAATGTTTCTACTTATGGAGGAAAGACAATATTTGACAGGAATGCAAAGTAACCAAAAATTGAATACCACTAGACTATTTGTATGGTCGTAGAAACCTGGAGACTTTTGATCGCAGCAGCTTTATAAATGATCTTGGAAACATTTCTTTTGACTCTTGTGCTGTGTACTTGAAATAGTTTTGAGGGTGTGCCAGTACATCAAAGAGAGCTTTAATCAGTTTCTTGTCCTATGGGAGACAACATAGATATGTTAGATAAAAGCAAGGTTTGGGATTTAGTGTCTACATAAGGTTTCAAAATTGAAGAATGATCAGGTCTGTTTTGCAGAACTTGAGTCTGGTCAAGCAGTGGAAAAAAACTGCTCCACATTTCTCTGGAATTTTGGAGGGATGAGTCTGCCTGCTGTGCTGGATGCTTTTTGCAGTGCTCCTGTCCTGGCAGGTGCTACCCTGGGAGGGCAGGACTGAATTAACCACAAACTGCAAATGTTGCCTCTGACTGTCCTTCCCACCTGCTCCAGGCCTTCCCTCCATGGATGGGAGACCAGGCTGGCCCTCAGTGATGCTGAACTTTCCAAAGACCTTCTCCTGCACCCTGGGGAAGCCTTGATTCAGAGCCTCAGCTGAGCCTGTGCCTGGCACTATGCACTGCACCTGGGACCTGAGCAACCCAAAAGCTGGAGGGAGAGAACAGCTCTGGGCTGGGAGCCAGCTCTTTCTCAGCTCCTGTCCTTCCAAACCTTACATTTACGTGGCTCAATCTTGCCCCATGATCAACCTTTTTTCCAGTTTTAACTAGTTAGTTGATGCTGTTGTACACCACAATGACACAGACTTCTATTTCAGAAAGCTGAAAATGACTCCTTTGATTTTGGGATGTGTTTCCCTTTTTATACTATTCTACACAGACCAATTTGATTGGTGACACAAAGACAAACCTCTTCAATCACATTGGTCAGAGCAGAGGGACATCAAGAAGAAGTCCCTCCTAGGAAAAGGAATGAAAACATAATACAGTTACAAAACCACTTCTCTTGTTTACAGAAAATTCTCTGGGAAAACAATTTCAGAAAACCAAAACATCTCAGGCATGAAACCAGGGCTACAGTTAGGTGTTACAGGTGTTGCTTGTACCTTTCTAAAACCATTTCTGATTGAGGCAAGATAGTGATTTAGGCAAATACATTATTTAATGCACAGCAAATTTAATGAGTCATTTAAACATTTAAATGCCAGACTGAGGCTGAAGAAGGCTCTCCAAATAGTAAGTCCTTCATTCTTGTCTGACTGATTTTTCAAACATACATTCTTACTAATCATATTAACATATATTTCATTCAGTTACTGCATCCACAAAGGGCATAAGCACATGATGAGTCCAGCTCAGTTACTTGATTTTGGGCTGCTGCAAATACCAGCATAAACCTCAGAAGACAGAGAACTGAATTTGGGGTCACCCTTGAGCTTTAAATAGAATGACTCTGTCAAGGTATCGAGAATATTTAGGAAAATGCTTAGGAAAAGGAATTCTTGATTGGCCTTAAAGAAAGCAGGAATTTCTTACCTTTAGAATTTCTTGATGGTTTTCTGATGCATATAATCGGCCATCTCGAACAATGTCTTCTATTAGTTGTTGGTAATCCTCTGAAAAATAAAGACCAGTTGAGTGACTGTGACATCCTTTGGGAGGTTAATAGTCAGACATGAGCAAGGCCTCCTCTTGAAGACAGAGCTGAGAAATTTTGTATCCAGTTAATTGTTCAGTGTCTCTCTCAGTGTCTGCTGTATTCTAATTTAATCACCTTAAAATTCTCTATTTCTTTATAGTGGTTTTGAATTATCCCTATAAAGAAATATAAATAAATAAATAGTACCCCTATATAAAAATATAAATAAATAAGTACTATCCCTGTAAATGAATAAATAGTAACATCCTCAAAAAACTATTCCCTTCAGATAATAATGCTATATTATCTCCACTCTAGAGATGAAGAAAGAGAGCCAGAAAATAACTGTTCAAACATTATATATGTTATATATATGTTATTTCAAAGTCTTTGCAACTAAAATTGAGGCACATAAATTTTTTTCCTCATTCTTCTGTCCCTGCAAGCAGTGTAAGAGAGATTCTAAAGGAAATTTTTCTGTAATTCAGATAGAACACAAAGATGAAAACCAATTTCATTCTCACCGTCGTAAGTCACATAGGGGACCTGAAATCCTTTGCCACTGTTTCCTTCATTTGACTTGAACTGAATCCAGAGTTTCCTCGATCTTGAGGTAAATGCAATAGGTCTCTCATATGTCTGACATGTTTCATATGTAGTAATTGAAGTAGGAGAAGCTAGAAATAAAGTCAAACAATGCTCTTTATAAAATAATTTTTGCACCCTTCCTCATCTAGGGGTCAGAGATGTCAAAGCGACGAGACACTTCTCAGCTGACATATTCCTGAGAGCAGAAGCTTTTTGTGATAGAAAGGATGTTGTCCTTATTTGTCTATAAAGAGAAGTAGGTTTTTCCACAAAGGTAATGGGAGTCCCTTGACAAGAAGCTTAAGCCGATGGCAAGGTGTAATTTTTGATGTTTGTAAGACTACTATCAATATTAATTTTTTTTTTTACAACTCCCTGACTTTGTATCCCAGAGTACTCATATGCTTATCCCAGACAGGTAAGAACAAGTGAGCTGCATGCCAGGCAGACATGGTAGCCAGCCCCTCACATGGCCAGTTTGGGGAGTTCCATCTGATAGCAATAAACCCCTTATAAATAAAAACACAATAAAACCAGAATGTAATGTCTGGTATGGGAATTCTGAATAAAAGACTGTCACACCCTGCAGAGTCAGTGGCCCACAGAAATGTTAACCTGGATGTGAGGAGGTGGTTGGTGACAGACAGCACAGCTCCACTAAGGGCAAATCATGCCTGAAGTGTAACTTTACCCTGACGTGTCTGGCTTTGGTCACTGTTGGAACCACAGGTTGGGCACAGAAGGACAACTGATGTGTTTTTTTAATAGCAAGTGCTATGCTTTTAAAGAAAGCTCGTCTGCACAGGTACAATTTCCTCTCATCTACAGTAACCAGGTGTCTTCCTTCTCATATACAGAGACATCAATACAGGCCCTCAGGGATAAAAAGTTGTGAAAATTGTCTTAGCAAGCAAAACACACATTTTTGTGGGTAAATATACTGTTTTAAACAAAAGCTCCATATGCACAATTGCCTTTCAGGTTTGGTGCTTCTTGATTTAGCAGCAAATCACCAGAAGGATGCCCACATCCTCCATGCAAAAGAGGAGTGCATTTCATTGGGATCTTAACTTCAGAAGTTGTTGAATTAACTTCATAATCAAAGGCACAATGCACCCCCTCCATTCCACAGAAAAGTGGGATAACTTTGGATTTCTTGAGGGTGTCTGCTGTACCAACACACTGTCCAGGTTTAGCAATAACTGCAGCATATATACATATTTACAAAAGATAAATGAGAGCACAATTTGTACAGATTACAGAGATAGTTCTCCAAATACAATATACCATTGCTGAATTCTAGAATGGCAGTGATTTATCCCATGTGGTAACTGGGCCAGACAGAAGCCCATTAACTGCTTTGTGATTCAGACAATAAACTTGAATAATTAAATCACTGTGCTAACTGTTATTGGTAGTGTTTTAACTTACTGAACCACTTCATTCAAAAAACCTTTCAGAAACACTGGCTACACTCAAGACAGTCATGCCTTCAATATGAACTATTCACTCCATCAGTTTGCAGGAAGTATAACCCATGTCTGGCAACTTACCACTTTTCCTCATTACTAAAACATCGCCACATTCATCTTCAATTGGGAGAAATATCTCAGGTACTACGATGAGTATTCTTCTCTTTGGGGGTGGATTTATATTCCAAATGCATTCCACATTAGCTGGGTAATCTCCAGGATAGTTGGGTGATTCAATGTAGCCAGTGTAGTCCCCCAGTTCTCCTCCACAGTGCTGGTCTGGGGAGAAACAAAAATTAGCATTTGTGTTAGTTGATAAATTCATCTGACGTGTTTTTCTAGATTTGTCATGAGCAAGTCTAAACTCCTCCTTGTGGCTTTAGAAATGTGCACATTCTGAGTAGCAAGGACAGTTTTATTTTACAGGAAAATCATCAAACTTCTTCAAATTCTGTATAAATATGTAATTTACTCAAATGCCATTAGAAATGATGAAGGGCTTATAAGACTCATGGCACATAATCAGACGAAAACCTTACAGGAGATCTGCACATGTTAGATGACATTGCCTAATAATTATAGAAACATTCTCTTAAATGAGCATGGTAGAGAGGAAAAAAAAATGCTTGCCTAAAATAATCAGTCATTCACAAAATATCAAATGAAACTGCACTGAAATCCTTGGGGGATATTTAAACTGGTAATTAAGATAGGAGGCTGAGTACTGCAAAAAAGCCTCCAAGAAGATCTCACTATCCTAAGTGATTACCTGGCAGTTGCAGCATGCATGACCATATCTTCTAATATTTTACAATTATTCTAAAATGGCAGTTACTCTGATAGAGGATATTTTGCTCTGCAGAGACACAGAAATACGCATCACTGTTGCACAACTTACAGGATCTGGGAAATGAAAGGCTCTGCAGTTTTAACTCTGAAATCATATTAAATCTAGAACACTCATATGCCTCAAGTGGTACTTCCCCACCTTTTTTCCCCTCATTGTTTTCCCAACTTTTACTACTCCCTCTGGCAGTAGATATTTGCTAACTAGGAAATACAAAACTGAAGCCCAGCCTGACAGACAGAACCTTTGAGCTGCAGTTCAGACCCAAAGACACGCTCTGTGTCACTGATATAAATGTGACTTACTTTTGCAATGCGTGACATTGGTGGAGCCATCAAAATCTGTACTGGTGTTGCCAGGGCAGGTGATGCAGTAGTTCTGACCAAACTCAGGCTGGTAAGTTCCCACAGGGCACCGGATACATCTGTGTGTTGTGGAGTTGTAGTAGTGTCCAGGAGAACAGTGAACTGCAAGGTATGAGGTGTATTATTTTCAAAATGTAGCAACCTCCAGTGCAAAGAGCTTTCCTCTGCCCTGGACATACCCGGTCTGCAACATACTTATTAGGCCATAAAAGGCAGAAAGGACACCAGCTCCCTGTATTTCCCATTAAAAAGGAACTTCCAATTAAAACCCCAGCACTAGAGCTAAACCCTTACAAAGTAGAAATGTGTGATATGTATCTCTCACTGTATTTAATGTATTTTTAAGAAATGGAAGTGGATGTAAATCCAACTCAACAAGTAAAATTACTTTCACAGTAATAGGAGAGATGTTTCCATTAGTGTCTGTTTGCCAGGGCCAGAATGTCATTCCAATAACTAAACCAAAATGCATTTGGGCAGATTCCTTCTTCAGCATTGGCACTGGAAGTTGACATTATGGAATACAGAACACGTTGCACCCTTACAGTTTCTGCCTAGCCCATGAGTAATCAATCCTTAACTTCGTATAACTTTTGTAGTGTTTAGTTTTTTCAATAAAAACATACAGGACACGAAAGCTAAAGCATTCTCTAATCCAAGTTTGTGTTATTTACTGCCACACAATGGGGCTGATTCCCTTACCAGTAGAAGTGCTGACCCTGTACCTGCCTGTGGTAAAATCCAAAGAAACCCATAAATCCTGTTCAGTCTGCACAACCTCAGGAGACCATTCCCAGTTTACAGATTTCTTGACCATTTCATTTAATCACACACCCATGCAGGGACAATGTTTGTTTTGGAGCCTTCAAGAGCCCCTTGGCACTGATGATAACAAACCAGAGGCCAAGAAGTAAGGAAGATGAATTGTGGAAGAATTTTGAATTCACCTTTGGTTTCACAGTCTTGAAAGGAAACAGCACCTTCGTATTTGGTCACCAGCCCACCTCCACAGGGAAAGCAGAGGGTCCTTCCTGGTTCAGGTTGATATGTACCAAGAGGACAGACTGTACAAGGTTTAAAACCATCTGAAGAGTAGTGCCCAGGAGAACACTGCCCTAGAAATTGAAAATGATCATCAGGATTAGTGTGTTGACTTTTCTGGGTGAAATATAAAACCCACTAGTAATTAGCAGGGCTTTCTTTCACTTAAGCATGTGACATCAAGACACCTGCAGATCAAATTCTAATCTTACCTGAAAATTTTCTATTGTCTCTGTACCTTCTTCCTAAAATCACCACCAGTAAATAGAACCAGTTTCACAATATGCTTTTTGGGAACTATGATTCTGTTTGGATTATTTTCTAATTTTTTTTTTTTTTTAGAAAGATCTATTAAGATTACAGTAGAATACTTTGTACTTTCACCAAGTCTTTCATCTCAATATATCAAAGCACTTTATAGGAAGAAATGGAACTGCACCATGCCTATGAAGCAAGTTTTTGTATCTCCATTTCAGAGATGTGGACAGTGGATCATGGGGTTTACCAGATGGGATGGTACCAGCCCAGCACCTTATCTATGAGAATACCTAATCCCAGTAGCTTTTCATGTAGTTGTGAAAACTAATGCTTGTCATGTGCTCCTCTGCCAGGAAACGGCGATTTGTGTAAAGCAAATTGCTTTGTGAATAAATCTACTGACAGAAGTTTCCAAATTCACTCTCCAGGCAGTTTCTGATAAGCATTTGTTTGGCTTGGCTCTTGCTAGCTTGAGTACTTAACTCTGTGAACCTGAGAACCATGATGTCAGGTTTTTCAGGATTATGGCATGAATCTTCATACCACTCCAGACTGGGACACCAGCTCTGTGAGATGCTACATATTCCCTGAGGTTACCTAACCCCAATACTTTGTCATTTAGCTTCCCTGAGAACTGAGCAGCAGACAGAGACAACTGGCTTGAAAACAAGAAAGTTTTGAGAGCTCTAGATATTGTTGCAGTCTCATAAGAACCCTGATAATTGCTGGGAAATGTTAGGGGCATTCAGTATCTTGGGTGCTTGGCATGAGTGAGGAACTTTGGTACTTAGGATGAACTAGAGCTCCTGAGTGAAAGCAAAGCTCAGGTTCTGTCCCCACAAAAGCCAAACTCTTGTGGACATCTGTGGGGTCAGGATCTCCAGGATTTACTTGTGCTCCCATCCCAGCTGCTTGAAATATGACCATACAAACTGGCTGTTGTGACACAGACCTCAGAGAAATATTATGATGCTACTAATTTGAGGACAATTTTTCTATTTTGCTCTTGCTTTTAGGAGCAAAACTGATCTACCTGGCCTGGTCCAATTGGTTACTGGAACCCAGACTGGAACATGATTCCTGGTAGGATTTGTGACCCTTGTGGGGGACCCATGGTGGAGCAGGCTGTGCCTGGAGGACTGACCCTGTGGAAAGGTGATTCCTATTGGAGAACTCTTGCCCATGAGATGAAGTCACATTGGAGAAGTAAATTAAGTCTCCCGTGGGAGGGACCCCATGCAGAAGCAGCAGCAGGAAGAACATCAGTGTGATGAACTGACTGTAACTGGAACCCCCATCCCCATCTCCCTGTGCTGCTGGGTGGGAGGAGGTAGAGCTGGGAAGGAGGGAGGGGTGTAGAAGAGGTGTTTGTAGGAGATGTTTTCTTTCTCCTTATCCTGCTCTGATTTTGATTGGTAATCAATTCACTGAATTTTTCCAATTCGAGTCTCTTTGATATTTGGTGAGTGGTCTTTCCCCTGCCCTTAAGTTGTGAACCTTTGTTATCCTGTCTCTCCCCTCTCCAGCTGAGGGAGGCAGTGAGAGATCAGCTTTGGTGGGTGCCTGGTGTCCAGGCAGGGACAACCCACTGCAGCCCAGAATTCACTTGCAGCTTCAAATGATTTCTGCACAACAGGCCCTTAAAATCTCTGACATACTTGTGGAATGTCCATTCCTCACGTTTAGAAGTGAGGATTTCAGTAGAAGTTTATTGGTTACTGCACAGGCATTTCTGCTCTGGAAGATACGATGCAAAAACACTATTGATTACTGGCAATAATAATATTGTGAGTACAGACAGTGCAAACTTTTTAACAAAGTCTTGTTATCAAAAATACATTGTTTCATCATATGTGCTGACACAAATTTTGACAAAATCTTTGACAGGGAAATTTATGAAGTCCAAAGCATATTCTCTCTTGCCACTTCAAGAGGAAAAGAGGAGGGCTGAGCAGAAAAACAGACTGTTTTGATCTGACAATAAACATTGTGAGATAAATCCACCCTGCAAAAATAATCAGAAGGGTTTTTTGTTGATGTTTTATAGAACAACAATTCCAATGTAAGCCTTGAAACAAAAGTCTTTTTCTTCTTTTTGTTATGCTGCTTTTGTCAGTCAATCTTTATAAACTCAGACTGTATTTTGATAAGCTTTTTCTTGTGTTATGGATGAATACAAATCAGCATAGCAAAGATGCACAGGTGTTTCAAATTTTTTTTGTCTGATAGTTCCTTCATACAGCAAATCAGCAAAATCTATCATATGTTTGGACTGGAGACACTGCAGGTTTTTTTATTCAGTAGATGGGAAAAAGTAGCAGTTTCTCAAGTGACATTTGCCATGTGTTCTCTTCAGATACCCCTAAAGAATGCATTAATGTAAATTACACGGATGAGTTTTCAAGTTAGAACTTGCATATAGGACAGATTTATTTCAAAGTCAGATAATGGATCTGCTATAAACTAGATTTTGATAGTCTGTAATGAAATGAGGTTAAGAAAATAATTAAGAGTTGTATCTTAAAAACTTAGACTGATCAAGTTACAGTAGAACCACCATGTATTATCATCATTATAATTTACTTTATAAATCGTGAAGTTGAATCAGAGATGCTACATCACTTGCCAAAAGTTACAGTGCATTCAAGCAGCCCTGAAAATTGCAATCATTAGTTCTGAGTTTGGGTTACAGATCTCTGCAGCATAACTATCTCAAATTTATAATTGCTGCTCATTAGAGCAGGTAAGCTGCATCTCATGCAAAACACTAAATGATCAGGCTCATTATTAGAATCACCAATACCAGTCCAAAGTAATCCATCCCTTTGGCTCACAATATACAGATGAGTCCTTACAAGCCAAGGTACTTCCATACCTGACTTGAGGCACCAAGTGCTTTGCTTGCCTTGCTCATTTCCATACCATAACTCACATTGCTGCAGCAGATCCCATCATCTTGTCAGCAATGTGAGCCCAAGCCAAACCATCCATGGCTTGTAAGTGCACAGAGATTTCTTCTGTTACCTTTATAAGACAGAACTGTGGCAGGCTCTCTCCTCTTTCAGCCTCCTTGCCTCACAAAGTGTGTGTGTCAACACCTAAATGTTGGAATTCTGGAAACTGAGATTTTAAGAATTTTGTATATAGTAATATATGGGGCAAGATGGAGGATTTGGGGCATTGTCTAAGTCCTTCTTCTTCACCTTCTTATTCCTTTTTCATGTGTTTGGGTGGTTTTCTGTAATTGGTTAGTAAAGTCCACATTGCGGACTTCAAGTGGTTAGTTATTGGGTTTAACGTAAAAATAATTTAGGTGGCATTTCACAACTGGATGGATTGTCCTTGAACAGACCTTGTAGAGAGAGAGAGGTGCTCCATTTTGCACCTTGTTAACTAGAGGTACTGCAGAACTCACCCTTGTGAGACTGTAATAAAGATAAGAATTAATAAACCTTCAAGTCTGAACGCGAACTTCATCTCTCGCGCTATCAATCCCGACCTTGGCAGAAGAAGAATCCAGAAGCATCATATCTAAAGCTTTGATAATCAAGGTGAACTTGCCTCCACATTCTGACACGTTCCGGGCACCTGCCACTCCCTGGCCATCGTTGCTGGGGCAAGGCTCACAGGTGAGTTGGCCCTCTGTGTCCTGGTAGGTTCCTGGTGAGCACGGAACGCACTGATTGTGCTCCCCGCTATAAAAGGTGCCCGTGCTGCAGGTAACTGAGGAGACAAAAGGGGAGCTACATCAGGATCTTCACTTTTGATCACATTGTTTGCCCTAATATTGAACATTTAGAGCAGGTGGATGTCTTTGGCCCTGTGATTATGATGGCATGTGTTTTGCATATATTAGTCCAGGATCCTCACCTGTCTGATAGTTCCCATCTCCACTGTGGTTTAGGTCAATTGATATCAGGGTGAGGTCCTGCTTACTGTTGTTAGATACTTATTTGTTATTGAATGCCTATTATTAGTAGATATTTAGAATAGAGACTCAACAAGGAAAAGGCCTTGTCAAGCCTCTAAAGGGGAGAAATGATGCCTTAAGTTTTAGCTTTCGTGTATTTCAGATTTTGTGCTGCCCAGGGGTGCAGTTCTGAGCCTCATATTCAGTGTCACTCAGCTCTGCACAGAGCAGGGACACAAAACAAATCCTCTTCCTGCTAAAGGCCAAGGACAGGGAGTACAAGTTTCAGGCCCAAAAGCATAAGCAACAGTGGACTGAAGAGAGAAACAAGAAAGATGAGACCTCACAGCCTGAGGCTGTGGTTGGGCAATTGGGCCCCAATATGCAAATTGACCAAAACTTATAAAAGTATAGAACCTCGTGACTGGTTGTCCATTTTGTGACCATTCTAAGTCCACCTAGGTTGTAGTTCTGGTCAGGCTCTTGTCCTGCCCAAGGTGTACCCTAAAGGCCTTTCCATAAATCCCTACTTTATTCTCCAGCTCTGTCCAGTCTGTTTCAGGTCAGCCTTCCCAAGGTGTCACTACTGTTTAAACTATTAAATGGCTTTGTAATGCACTCAAGTGTTTATCCCACGTGTGTTGTTAATAAAGCTGGGTGCAGCCTTAAAACAGCATCTTGCAGTTTATTAAAGCAGTACTGCATCAAGTGTGGGAAGTGTGAGCTTTTACTTTATACCAGGTGCAGTTACAAGTTGGTTTTATGGCAGATGACTCCGAATAAATAGTCTGTCCCCTGAGATCAGTTCTAGAGACTTCTCCATGGGCAATGGAGAATAATTTCTGTCTCTTGCCACTCAAATACCCCAACTGTATCTTAAATACAGCAGATGAATACAGCATCTTAAATACAGGTATGAATACATGTGCTTTTCTTGCTTCAACAGGGCATGTAACTGCATTACACATTTTTCTCTGCTGGATAAGGGTGGTTAAAATGTCTGAGTTTCTAGATACTGATAGCAACATCCTTTCAAATATAGTTTCTAAATCTCTGTTCTCATATGATGACAACTACCTCTGAACTCACTCACTGGAAGCACCTATCCATGTGACTTCTTTTGGCTTGTAAATCACTGGGTATCTCAAAAGCTGGAAAAACAGGTATCCTGATTTTGAAAAGATGTCTGTAAGTAATTAGAAAGCTCGCAGTACTGAGAACTGCCATTAATAAATTTGCACTAGGACACTGTCCCCAGCAAAGCACTAGAGCCTGATAACATGGGAAAAGGCTTAAAGAAATTAGGTATTTTACATGAAATAGATTTCTGTAATTTTTTTCACTGGACCTCTTGAGCATTAAATATAACATATCCATGGATCATAGATTATTTGGTGGTGAGGAGTGGGGACACTGGTGATATAAAAGTAAATACATAGCAACTAGGCAAACATCCTATTATTGTTTTACCTAATTGCAAATATATTTTGATAGGATGGGAACAACTCTTAACACTGTCTTGTGGCAGGTTTTGATACCTACCACCTGACAGCATGGGAGTGTAACCATATTTATACTTTTGTTTTCCTAAAACCATCTAATGAATTCCCTTCAGACTCTTATGAACCATCCATAATGCATGCATATATGCTGAGTAATACTGATGGTTAAATTCTAAATCATTATCTCAGAGATTTCCTCCCTGGTTCACCATGCAAAAGGTAATTTTAGACTGCTTGTTTTGGGGAATATAACTGAACATTTGAGCTGTTTGGACTTACCACATTTTCCATCCTGCAGTACTTGCCCTGTACTGCACGCTTCATGCCCTTCAGTAGCTTTAGCTGGCTTCTGAGCCACTTCATATTCTGTCCCAGAAAACTGAATGTAAAATTGCTGTTTATTAATAGATTTCCTCAATGTTTTGATTGCAGTTTGCAGCTTCTGCTCCATCCTTTTCCGAACACAGTCAATGTTACAGGTGTCTAGATGGGAAATGATAACAAAACTAGAAGCAATTGAGATTCATGTTTAAAAGAGGTGCTTAACAAAAAGCTTAGCCTGCATTTCACTATGACACCTCTGTTTCTTTCACTGTCTTGTCCACATAAATTGAAGCAGCAGCTCAGTGTTTTCAAGATCTGGCCTTCCAAAGGGACAGGACAGTATCCTGAGGTCCATGGAACAGTTTCATGGCCAGAAAATGCAGCTGAGTGCTGCAGAAAGCATCAACCCCAACGTGTTCTCCTTTCAGGTGTGTGTTCAGTCTGCCACCATTAATGTTCCTGAATTTCCATGCTTTTCTCAGTTGATTAGGAACTCCTGCCACTTCCCCAACCAAAACAACTTTGTGTCAGTGACAAAATGAAAGGTGCTTTCAGGCACAACTACTGCTTGAATCACTTGGGTAATGAGGTGCCCCTCAAGGTTAAGAAATCTGCCTTTGAGGACTGACATCTTTGTAAGATTCAGCTCACATTTTCTTTGGCTGGAATTT
Organism: Trochalopteron elliotii; assembly: GCA_024734555.1. Classification (NCBI taxonomy): domain Eukaryota; kingdom Metazoa; phylum Chordata; class Aves; order Passeriformes; family Leiothrichidae; genus Trochalopteron; species Trochalopteron elliotii. The sequence continues at coordinate 114,918 of JANPWX010000151.1, read as the reverse complement.
ATAACATAATATCCCATCTCATTTATAACTTGAGGCAATTAGTTTAATTCTGAAGTTTGGTAAGAAAACATGAATTTTTCATCTGTGTAATAAAACTGTCTGATTTACAGACTAAATATTCAGCAACTGACATTTTGGAGGATACTTTTATCATAATTTTTGCAGAACTTCTACCTAATCTTCATGTTCCCTGTACATCGATTAGCACTTCTGCTGTTTAAAGAAATCACACTGGATTAAAGCACATGACTTAACTCAAGGCCTTGAAGGAATTTTGATGCAGGTTCAGACTTTGTTGTTTTGGCTTAATTTCATCCCTGGCTCTTTTCAACTAAATGTCTGAAACTTTGAGTTTGGAAAGGCTGTTGAATGAGGCTCGTGCTAAAAGGCTGTTCATTGGCAGCTTGATGAAATAGCATCAAAGAGATTTTAACAACACACTGAGGGATTCAATTCCACAGACCAATCTTTCACAAACCTGAGACTTCTTCAGACTTCATCTCCACTTCAAACTCTGCAGTGATGTGGGACACTTCTTTTGAGGGTGACTTGCGGCCTCGGCGTTTTTTCTTGGAGGAGTCACACTTGAGGTTGACAAAGGTCACCTGGCAGTTGTCTGTGCAGGGGAACTGACCTCCTTTGCATGAGAGAAGCAACACAGGAAGGAAATCAGGCAGCAAAGTGGCAAGTGAGAGGCTAAGGAGTGATATCTCACTGGGTAATCATGAATGCAGTGACAGGCTTCATAACAAATTCCTGTGTGCTGTGAGACACCTCCATCTCTGGGCAGTGCTGGGTTTGCTCCTTTTGCTAATGAATGCAGAAGGCAAAAGCTCAGTCTGGTGATGCTCAGCTGCACAGTGGTGCCTCCAATGCCTAAAACTGCCCAGTGTTACCCTGATCTTTTTCAGCCTTCTGATGTTTGCATTTTTGTACTGGTGTTTCTCATGGATTTTCTTGTCAACAAAAGTAACGTTTTCTAAACTGTACATTCCTCTCTGGAGGAAGAACATTTGATGGACTTCTAGGCTGACCAGTGGGGTCAGAGAGGTGTCAACCTCATTGTCCAATCTCTGATCAAACTCCAAAAACTATATAAATTGAAATCCCAAAATAAACATCCTCCTTTTTTTGCCCTGACACTGATTGTGTGAGTGTCCTCCTTTTCATGTCTGTCTAGAGACAGCCTGGCCCTTTTTCTGCGTAAGGACTAGAAAAGCTCTTTACAGAAATTATTTCAACTCAGCAAATATTATAAACTGCATCTGATGGCTAAACAAAGCAAGAGAGTCAATTTTATAAATCTACAAGAATGCCAGGCCTGGGCCTCTAAAAACTATCAGTGGGTATTCCATCTCTTTCAGAAGTGACAATCATCAGACAGCAAGGGCTTTGAAAGGCTTTGACTGTGAGGTTATGAAAATGTATTGGAAGGTTTTAGCTGAGCATGAATTGTAGTTTGCCACTGGTGATGGACTTTCCATGTCAGGGAAGAGAGAGAAATTTGTAGCACTCAAGGCAACAGAAGAATTTCATTGTGAGGGTGTGGTTGTATGATGCAGTCTTACCAACAGACTCAGGGGTTCAGATGACATAACAAACAAAGAGCAAAGCAAGCAAAGGACAAGGAAATGCATCCAAGAAACACATTCCCATAGTGATTGTATGGATTAAAAAATTCAGCTTCTATGACTTTAAAAATGAGTCTGATAATCACATTCACAGGGTAAGCATCTTGATGATTAAGACTTAAGTCAATAGCTGTAAAATTAGAGATATAAATGTGTAGATTGCAGGGTAAAGATGAAATATGAGTCTAAATTTTAAAAATAAAATCTTTAAACCATTTACTTTTTTTAAAAAATAGCTATTTTTACCCTTCTCTGTTTAGGGCTCATATAAGATTTCTCACTGACTAGTGGAAGTGGTGGTAAGATAAATTCACAACAGAGAATGCATCACCAGTAGATGTTTGGTGTAAGCTGCTAAGTTGCTTTAAGCAGCAATATAACTTTTTTAATACCACATTTTTGTTAATAACACCTAAATCTTATAAATGCATTTTCTAACTATTTGCTCTTTCATAACAAAGGATCTAAGGCTGTGTAACATCAGATTTTCATAATAACCCTCCCTCTTAGGGGCTGTCTTTGGGGCTACAATAGGTTACTAATCCAGCATAAACCAAACAAAAACAGCTTTTGTTTTCTTTTGAAAACTTCATTTGGGAAAACCAAACCAAACCAAACCAAACCAAACCAAACCAAACCAAACCAAACCAAACCAAACCAAACCAAACCAAACCAAACCGACCCTGTTTCACATAACTTTGCATCAGTCATAGCTTTTTGTCTCAGGGCATTTCTGCCATTATCAAGGCCAGAAAAAGGATCAGCTTAATTCCCAACTCATGTACTTTTGAACAAAGATTTTTCAAAGCAACTGGTGAGATTTTCAGCACCTGAGGTCCAAACCCAAGGCACTGTTCAGCCAGAGTGGGAACCTTGGCCTGAACTTAAATTCAGACCAACCATGAAAACCATTGATTTTTTCTCTGTTTGCAGTGTGAAAACAAAGCATGCAAATGAACAAAGAAAACAAACAAACACACAAACAAATTGAAGTGCTGTTTACATGCTGGAAGAAAACACCTACCTGAAACAGCCTGCTTCCCAGAATCTTTTGTTTTTTCTTTGCTCCGAGGACGTAAATGGCATTTTGCATCTTTGATTTTAAAACGAGCCTTCTGCTTGATTGGAGGGGCTAGGGAATCTGTTGATGTAAAGTAAAAAAAAAATACTATTGGGATGGAAATGAAACAAGAGCTGGAACTCATTTTTAAACACAGAATCAAAAGCTTTCTTGTGACTTAGAAAAGAGGCAGCACAAGAATTACACAGCTTGTACAAGGGGGCCCATTTCCACAAGTTCATTTTTTAAAGTGAGTACCTACTCTTGGGCCCACACAGATCAATAAATAGGCTAGTACTACGCCTGCTCTGCACATCTTCTCAGATTTTGGGTGAATTTGTCTTTTACTATGAGAAAGATTAATTCCTACCTTTGATTTATTTTTTTTTTCTGGACTCTCTGACTGTGAATTTCCATGTTACTTGTAGTTCTGCTCTTGCTAGTGCCAGTAGGATTAATTTAATAGAGCTGTGCTGTTGGCAATTGAAAACCATCCAGAGGAGCTGCCTCTACTGCAGCCTGTGGCTTGCAAGCTCTATCCCTCAGCTTTAAACCCAAGGCAGGTTTCAGAGTCTTGTTTTAGAGGCTGTTACACACTCATGCAATGAGTAGAAAATGGAGCTGCTGGCTGATTTCCTCACAAAGCCCCTGGAGGAAAAGACTAGTCTGGCTGTCACCTGCTGTAGGCTGCCTGCTGGCCCTGCAGAAGGTGGAGGGTTGGTCCCAGGTGGTGCCACAGCCTGGGTCCCTCTTTTCTTGGTAGGGCTTTGCTGAACCAGGACTTTAGAGGTGGCCTGATCCTGTGCCACAAGCAGACACATCAGCTGCTGGGCTGTGTCACTCCACAGCACTGTACCTCCTGGCATATCCCAAATATATAACAAATACATGGCTGGAGAACTGGAAAATTGGAGAGAAGTACAGCAGGTATGTGTAAGGTGGGCTGACTCTTCCTACTGCTGGATGCTGTTTCAGCTGTTTCTAATTTTGCCAGGCTTCAAGGTGGGTTTGTTTTTCTTTTTTTGTTTTGTTTGGGTTTTTTTTTTGGTTCTTTTAATGCTATCAGCTTTCATAAACATTTGAAATGTCTCTGCAAAAACAGTCAAAACAGTCCAGCCATTTTCAAGAAAAAAGATGAATGAAATGCAGTATTTTCTCACAGAAGTCTCATAACCTTTTTCATGGGAGGATAGCCTTTTATCCTTGCAGTAGGAGAGTCTGTGCTCCTGTAGAAGGACTTTGCAGGTGAGGGCTGGGACCCACCCTTGTGCTACTGCTGCTGGGTCCCTCTGGCTCACTCCTGAGCCTGGGAAAAAGTCACATTTTGATATTCTCACTATTGCCTTGCTAGAATGTGGAAAAGAAATAATTCTAAATATTTGTCCTTTATTGAACATATCTCAAACCTGCAGCACTCCCACACTGACCCACCAACACAATGCTGCAGCTCCACACACCCCACCCTCAAGGAGAGGCTGCACAAAAGGAGTGTGGGCATAAGGGAACATTGGCCACCTTTGATGACAAAATATTTTTGCTTTTTATACATTTTCAATAGATTTGTAGCTGTGTGGACTGTTAATACGTGGTTATTTAGCTCCTGGCCATTTTCATACCCTTTCTCTTAGGTTTTAGAATAATAAGCTAGCCCTACTAATACATACTTGGAAAACTGTTTAGCCTTATTTTTAAGAAGAGAATTCCTGACAAGGACATCTTATTTTCTACCAGAACTTAAGAGACATAACAAGAGAATAGGGCAAAGAAGCCCCAAGGGGGCTGACCCATGGGTGAGTTACTGGGGTAACTGGTTTCCTATTGCATGTCCCAGCCAGATACACTAATTAATTAACCCCACAGAATGATAGAAATCCTGTACCCCACGTGCACAGAGCTGTGTTTTGCTCACCTGAAAGCTTTCATTGAAGACCTGCTTTTTTTATCTTACTCATTGCAAGAATTACGTTTTTGTCTCACCACTCCCAACTCCGCCGCAAAGATTTTCCTTTTGTTGTTAGGTAACACCTTAACCCTTGCCTTACCCAACAAACAGCCTGATGTCCTGCAACGCCCTGGGGTCCATCCCCTCCCTCCCTGGGCCCAGGAAAGGGGGGACAAGCAGGGCAGCACCCACCTGAGCAGCTGGGCAGGGTGGAGTTACGCCTGGGCTGTGCCTTGCTGTGCTGCATGGGGACACCACAGCTCAGTGTGTAGCTGTTCTCCGAGTCTGGGGGACAGAACACAGTCAGCACACGGGCAGCAGCCTCACAGAGCACCTGCTGGAGGCTAAAACTTCTCAGTGCTGCTAAACGAGACACTTTTAAGAGCTGAACTTGGATTTTAAGTGGCTGAAATACTTTTGTGTTGACTACAAGGTTTGTTTCTTCCAGCACTGAAATATGTTTCATAAATGACTTGGCACAAGGTTGGCTGTGCACAAGTTTAAAATATTTTGTGTTTGTCCATGGCAAGGTCCTTCTGCTTTGATCAAGGCTGAAATTTAGAAAATAAACCATGTACTTTCATAATAATTGTAGCTTCAGGCTTCGACAGAACTTACTGGCAGAAACAGAATTGGTGTACTTACAACCACAACAGTGTCTACATTTTACAGAGATAAAACTGTGTCCTGGTGCTTACAAATTACAGAAATGCACAGTTCCAGTAATCTTTGATAAACTGAAAATAAAATGTGAATAAAATGTTAGCTCAACTGCATATAATGCCAAGCCTAAACGTGAAAAGTAGACACCCAAAAATAATCCTGTGCCAGAACATCTGTGAAAAAGCAGTAGCAATCCTCACCTCCTTCCCTGCAAAACTGTGAAGATGAAAACTACAAGTAGCAAATGGTGAAAGAAAAAAAGGAGAGAGGGGCACGAAATGCCCAAGTTTTTATAAATAATACTCAGCTGGACTGAGAGACACATCCACCTTAACCAGGATAGTGCAGAAAAAAATTGTTATATATTGAATTGGTGTGACAAAAGGGAGGGCAAAAATGAACAGTTGATTTCAGGGAATTCCTGTTACTTTTTAATACAAGGTTTTTGTTAGAATTTTCCCACCCTTGCAACTGACATCTCAAATTAAACAATGAAGGACCAAACTTCTCATGTGTAGTTGACAATCATCTTTTCTTGATTTAATTTATAATGAAGTTTTGCTCATTTACTGTTGTCCATAACAAAAAATGAATGCAAGAATCATGAATACATTAACAGAGAAAAGTCAACAAGTCACATCCTAGACATAAGAGGACAAATACTTTGTACAAACCTGGAACAAAAAGAGTATTGGATGGGCATGACAGGAAGCAGCTCTCTATTCCTCCTGTTTTACTGCATATTAGCTGAGCCTTGGGAGCTGGCTTGGCATTTGGGAGACATTTCACCATCTCTGAGGAGAACAAGATAAAGAAATGTAAAACAATTGGGACACTGCCCAACCCAGAACCTCATGTGCACACTTGGATACAATGGTGAGAAAGTGCCTTTGCATTGCTGAGCAAAAGAATGTTCTGCTACTGCAAATGTCTCCAAATCACGTGGCATTCAGGATCACTAAATAGAATTCTTCCACTTTTTATTGTGCTTTTGTAACAATTTAGAATATAGTTTCCTCTCAAAAATGTTGGCAGTAAAGGCAGGTGATCACCAGGGAAGTGATGCTCACTTTAAGCCTCACTGAAGTCACCAAACACTAGAGTGTGTATCAATAGACAAGGGTGATCTATTTCCATCTTCCAGCTGAGCATTAGAAATAATCACGAGAAACAATTTACAACCAGGAAAATATTTTCAATTCAGCCTCTTACCAACATTCTTAGTAGGCTGAGAGGGAATACAGCACAAGTAGTCTTAACTTCATACCATACCTCCAAAAATTTTAGTCCCAGTAGCTAACTTACAAAATCCTTTCCAGAGGAGTAACTGATATATGGCAAGGGAGAACTAGTGGATAACTAAAAACCACAGTGAGTTATTTCTTGCTGTCACAATGCTTAATTCTCCACATATCAGGGGAGGTAATAGACAGGTAAGCAGGAAAGTGAAGCACTTAAATTGTGCTTAGGAAGAACATAGAGGCAAAAGCTGGAATTCAGCTTGAGGCTCTCACTCCCCACCCCACCTTGGTTTATAAATTGCTTTCCATAATGCTGTATCCATGTAAAAAATGCCAAAACTGCATGATCACATGATGCAGTGCTCCCTACTCCAGATTAAGCAGTGCTTTCTCTCAGTACGTGCAGAGATTCCCTAAAGGGAGATCCCCCTTTTTCTTCTGTCTTGCTCCCAGTTAGGTATTAGGCATCATCCCCAAACGTGCCCATGAGAAGTTATTTGTGGTTAAAAAATTTGGCCTTGAAAATCCCCTGGTATGCCATTCTCATTAAAAATGAAAATCCAGAATTAAAATCTTCCAGAAAATGCTTTGGCTATAGCCATGGATTTGCTGTGCTCCAAATAAGACTCAGAAAAAGAAGTAATCTCTATTTAAAGGACACAGAAATTCAGGTCTGCCACAAAGTGGCACTAGCAGCAAGCACCAAAGTTTTCTGGTCTCAGGATTTGTGCTCACTGATTAATACTTTCGACACAGGTGGTGTCAGTACTTTATATGAAGCAGGACACCTTTAGAGGTAACTTGAAAAATTGGTTCTGCAAAGGTAGGTGTTATGTCCTACCATGTCCTACTTGTAGAAAGTTAAATATTTTGAATATTCTAAATTAGTGTTAGAGGTAAGACTTATAGCTGACATTACAGAGATAGGAAGAGAGCAAATTAAGGACAAAAGTATAAAATACTTAAGACAATAATAACACTTAGATTTCTGTGAATGGACTCATAAACTTAAAAAAAACATTCCACACAAATAAAATCCAACATATTTCTCATTCGCTAATCGACCTAGCTGTATCCTAGCCCATGGAGCTCCACAGGATCAGTGTCATCTGAGTTTATAAAATTAATTTGGGGATCTAGGTTGTGACAATGCAGCCTCTCTCAAACAAAACCAGGGGCTTTTGCACCCTCCTGGAGAACGGGAGCCTCACCACAGTCACCTCTGAGTGCCAGTTCCACACTTACCAACACAGTCCTTTTTATTCCAGTGCAGTTTCTTTCCAGGTGGGCAGACACACTCATAGCTCCCCATGGTATTAAGACACCCGAAGTCACAGCTACCATTGCTGATGCTGCATTCATCAATATCTGAAATAAACATATTTCAAGTTGTGAAGAGTCTTAACCATGTGTACACACATAAACTGTGCACTTCCTTATGACTTGCATAAGGAAACCAACTTCTACTGCATCTTTTACATTTGAGTCCATATAAACATACAGACACACAGTCTATAAAGCTATAAACTGTAGTTTATAAAACTATAAACATATAGTCCATAAAGACACACAGTGCCAAACAACTTCAGTGCACATTGCATGTATTTGTCCTTAAGCTGTACAGCTCCTACTCTCCCAAGGATATATGCATTTGATACAGTTTATTTGCCAGAACCAGTTACACTGAAATTCTTGGAAGTACTCACAAGATAAAAAAACATGCTTGAAAGTCTCTGCAGCATCTGGACAATAATGCATTATACAGAAAAATAGCATAAACCTCTGTCAGATTACATCACGTCTGCAAAACAAGGAGATAAATTCTCCACAGGGATCCTCAGAGTTTCTTTTAGAAGTTCAGGTGAAGGAGAAAATGATGCTTTGGAAAGAAACTAAGCAGTTGAAGTCTAGTTTAGACTTCTACTCCTCAAATAAAAATAAAAGGTAAAGTTTGCAAGAAGGTGAAGAAATTATTGTATGTGTTATCATTGATATTACACAGAAAATCTTTCAACTTTTGGTACATTAGAAAAGTCTTTAGCCAGTATGAGGTGTATCCTTTTTGGTCCATGCATTCAGCATTTACATACTCATTCTGACAAGGTCAATCTCTCATTTCCTCTCTTCCCACCACCAGAAAGGACATTTATTTATTTAATGAGCTGAAATGACACTGAATTGACAGAGATACACAGAATTGCTCATGCTCTGCCTCACAGGTAGACCTCAAAATTAAGCATACAAGGACTAAAACTAATGACAGGCCTAAGTGGCAAAACTTGGGGCCTGGACAGGTCTGGATTCAGAGCTGTGATTCTGTATCTGCTCATAATGCAAAAATGCAGGAGGTTTGGATCCATTTAGGTTTTTGCTCAAAGTTCAGCACTGAGTATTTCCAGGTAGAGTTTTAGTCCTTCTTCAGTCTTACTGAAAAGACTGAAGCTGAACTGAGGCTGAAGGGTATTTAAAGACTGAGGCAGAACCCCAAACTTTGAGGCTTTCCCTAAATTAGTACATTAAGTCATTAAGGAATTAACAGTGAAACTGAAGATCAGTCTCTCGACACCTCACATAGGACAGGTCCCAAAAACTCTTGGACTCTGAATTTGCTTTCAAGTGGGGTCTGTTCCCAAATCACTTCCTTAGATGGATTCCTATTCTCTTCCCACCTGCCTCTACTCTTACCATGAATTCATGTGACACTTCTCCATGAAAGAGAGACCAGCATACACCTCCCACACCTTTCTCCCAAAACAGAAGCCATGCAGAGACACCATTGGCAGTGTCTCATGTTGACTGTACAATCAGGTGAACTCAGCCCTCAGAAGTGAGGGGCCAGCATCTGTTTCTGCTGCACCAGCTGAATTGATTGAAATCATCTAATTTGGTCATTGTGGTAATGCTGCACCTCAAAAATATTCCTCTCCTAGATAATGGAACTTTATAGCACCAATTCTTTCCAGTCATACCAAAAAGGTTGAAAGCAGGTCCCCGGAAGATGGGACTAAGATCCACCACAGCCTTCTGTTATGCATTTCACAGGTAGTCTATGTCAGAGACTGGTAAGGACAAATGCCATCAGAGCCAAAACACATAAACTTTGCAAAGCTGACATCTTTCCCCTATTCTCTTTGTTTCCCATCATATGAAGCCTCCCTACAGTCGTGAGTAACCTCACTTCTGTGGAAGTTCTGACCAAAAAATGGTGGGACATTGGCTTTCATTGGTGTTTTTCTCCTGGGGATGCTTCAGCAAATTTGAGATACTGAAATTTTAGTCACACCCAGCTCACGATACTTTAAGTTTATTTTAACTTTATGCCTTTATCATCTTGAGTTATAAAACCTTAATCTAAAAGAATGTGTGCCTCTGTAAACAGTTCACAAAGCAAACAAACACACATGTAAGCAAAACTTAGTTTCCAAACCTCCACAGTGTGTCAGTCCATACAAGGTGTAGCCTTTGTGGCAGAGACACTCAAAGCTTCCAGGGTAGTTGATACAGGTGTGGTCACAGGTCCGTTCAAAGGAACACTCATCTATATCTGAATGAATAGAAAAAGCAATAGGAGATCAGATTTAATCAAGTTACACTGAATGACTGGATTTTCTCACTGGGTTGCAATGTCTTGCTACTGATGAAGTACCATTTACCATCCCACGTAAAATCTGAATAAAATATCATTCTCATTCCTCTAGTGCCTTGCAGAGAAAATACTTACAGGTACATGGAGAAGGACAAGAAGAGATAATTTGGTAAAACCCGATGAAGATTGTATTATGTACGTTCCCCATTAGATGGCAACCTTTAACTTCTGATCACACTGACCCAGCAGGGCTGGGAGAGTACGGAGCTTCTGGGGAAGTTAGTGGCACAATGGAAAAAAGGTTTAGGTTGAATCAAGCAATTCCCTCTTCCAATATGCTGACATCTTGCCCACCAGGACAGGGAGCTGCTCCCAGACTTCTGCTCTGCCTTACAAGACTTCACAGAGTTGAAGAGGGCAAGCAAAACACTGCTGGAGAATAATTCAGCATGAGGAACGGACAGGCTGCACCTAGCACAGAAAATATTAGTCCAAAGCTCACATTCAACCCAACTCAAGAAAATGTGACCTCTTCTCCTTAAAAAAAAGTCAGGCATCTCTAATTATCACTGTTCAGCAATGTGAAACCCTGGCTTACACAGCTCTTCCATCCAGCAGGCCATGAAAAAAGCAACCAAGAGCACGTTGCTTCCAGGACAGTACAAAGGCTTTGCTGAGCAGGTGCTGTGGAGGTTCATTTGACAGCAGTCCTGGCAGAATGGATTTGCTGAAAACATTAAAGGTACCTTAAACAGCAATCTGTGCAAGATAACGATTTTGAGTTAATTTTACTGTTTTTTGGTTTTTTTTAATAAATTCTCTTCAGTGATTATTTTTTCTGCTTGTAGGTGAGAAAACTGAATACAATGACATTATGTGAAAGTGGTAATTTCAACAAATTTCATTCCTCCACTGTTCCTCAGTTATAAATGAATGGAATACTATTCCTATGACAGCTTCCACCCTTTCTAGAGCTGCTTTTTAAGAACAAAACCTGAACAACACCATTACAAAATGTAACTTAGACTTTCATATTGTACATGCTTAGAAAGCTGTTGGTGTTTGAAAAAACTTGAAAACTCACCCTACTTCAGGGTATGCTACCCAATTCCTTTATCTAAATATTATTTACACAGTTTTGACATTTAATGAAATATTCTAAGTCTCATTCTGTTATTATAAATGCAAATACTTACCTTCCAGAACTATAAAATGAAGATTTCCTGTATGTGTACACAAACCCAAATCTGTGTGAGAGTTTATGCACAAATTTAGAATGACACAAACAGCTATATTTTATATGACCTCCACTTTGAAATGTTTCAAAACATTTACACAAAAGGTAATTCACAATGTGGGAAGCAACTGTTCAAGCAAATGCATAACATAAAATGAAATAAACATGATGAACAGAAATCTGTGCTATCCAGTTTTATGTGTGCATCACAATCACCTTCTATGATCAAGTCACAAAAACATGACAACTGAGATTTTTTCTCCTTCTTACATCTATTTAATTTTTAATGCATTTTTTATCCGTTTTAAAATATCATCATTTGAGCCCTGAAAGTAATTTCTTTTTAAGGTTTCCTTTATAGTCTTGGAAATGTGCAGCTTTTTGAATACACACAAATGGCAAACTGTTTCAGCTTTCTCTAAATAAATACACAAAGTGAAATCATTTGGGAATGAACACTGCAGCTATAGCTTAAAGGGGTTTTAATGCTTAAGAAGCCAAATCATACATCATGGTTTCATTCATGTGTAACCTCGTTTGCTATGTGGAACTGGGGGAAATTTTACAAAAGCAAGTTCATTTTCTGGGCTTACCTTGGGAGTCTCTTTTTCAAAACCAATTTTGTATTTCTCAACAGTGATCTTATCCTGCACTAGTTTAGTCCATAGTGTTTATGCACTGCTTTCACATGCAGCACCTTGTGTGGCTGCATTTATGGCTTATTTTTCCTCACATTGAGGATGCACTTCCCTCTTTGCCCCTGGAACAAAAGTCTAGTCTGCCTGATGATGTGACCACTGTTTGCCAAGTGACAGGCACTCATGATGGCCAAATGCATTTCTACTCCATAGCTTTTTCACTCTTTAAACCCCTCTGACACTGTTTTACACTATAACGACACAGATTTCAAACTTCAGAAGGCTGAAAATGACTCTTTTATTTTTGGGATGTGTTTTCCTTTTATACTATTTTACACAGACCAATTTGATTGGTGAAACAAAGACAAACCTCTTCAACCACATTGGTCAGACCAGAGGGACATCAAGAAGTCCCTCCTAAGAAAAGGAATGAAAACAAAGTTACAACCACAAAAACAAGTTTCTTGTTTACAGAAAATTCCCTGGGAAAAGAATTTCAGAAAACCAAAACATCTCAGGCACGAAAACAGGGCTACATCCCTCATCCCCCCTCCTGCTGCTGCTCTCAGAAATTCAGCCTGCTGAATTCAGCATCCTGCTCTGGCTGCTGGATGGAGGGAAGGCCCAATGCAGCTTCCCCTGGCTGAGGAGGGCAAGGAGGGACCCAGCTTTTTGCAGAGCCCTGTCTGCACAATCACCAGCCCCCTGAGGAATTCAGCACTTGCCATAGAAAAGGCAAAAATATGCACCACATGCTCTTCACTACGAGAAACTGGCGGTGTGATACAGGACGCTGCAATCCTCTCTTGCTTTGTGTTTTGAAACTCTGAAATCTGTGCTCTGGATGCTGTTGTCATCCCCGGGCTCCCAGGAGCTTTGAAGCTGGCCCTCACACCTCTGTGGTGCTTCACAACACCTCTCCATATTTAGCCTGGAGGGATGTGCTTATTTCCCACCACCCTCATGACACAGGTGCATCTCACAAGACACCACAGAGTTGGGAATTTGGCCTTCACAGCCCCACAAGGTTTCAGATCCTGCTTTACCACAACAGTGGGGAACAAATGTGGGCTTCTAAACCCTGTCTCCTCTGTACAGGCAACACTACAAAATGTGGTAGCCTCATCTACTGAAGAGAAGTCAAAAAATATAAAAGCAGAGATGTGGCAGGTTAGAGTCTCGCCCCCACTCCCCTGTAAACACTCAAACACACAAACGATTTTGTGTTGTGTTGCTCTGAATTTTCCTCCTCCTACACCCCAAAATAAATACTTATAAATTAACTTCCTGTGTCTGAGGTGCTCTTAAAATGACTTAAAAGTTGTTTGAAGATAAAAAGTGAAAATGTTGTGGTATTGAGGAACTGTGGTGTAAAACTTCAGCTTAAGGTTGAAGTTTGTATTCTATTTTTGGTTGCATTGGGCATAAATTCACATGCAGTCCAAGCTGTCTGAACATTCCAGATTTGCTAATGCACTTACCTGACATCAAACACATTTTTTGTTTTTACTTTTACTTAGCCAAAAATTCATGCCACATTCACCACTGCAATCAGCATAGGTGACTGTGTCATTTCAGCATATTGAGAGGTATATTTCAGCATATTCACAGCTGAGCTGTTTGAAGCTTGGAGGGACTACAGGGCTAAATTCACTGCTGGTAGCACATTATTAGTTTCCTGCTGGCTTTTTTTTTAGGAATACTAATGATAAATATAACATCTTAAGAAAGGAGCTCCCTATTTCACTGGAGACCCAGTGGAAGTGCCAAATTCAGGGGTTGGAGCAGGTGATCTCCAAAGGTCTCACCACAAATTCATGGGCTCACTGGCAGTGCCACACTTCTCTTTATGGTGTCCTGTGCTGCTGACACCTCTCCTTCCAGTCCCTGTTTCCATGACATCAAGGCATCATCTCAGGCTGAATAAAGTCCAATATCTCTTCCAGCAATCCATGTTCTCACCTCCAAAGAGAATGTTTGAACAGAGGAAACACTCCCTATTTTTACCCTAGAAGGGATTCAACTGGAAGAGATTGTTCAATGGTTTAATAAAAGAGCAGGATTTCCCCAGGGTTTTGAGGGAAGCAATTTTTGGCAGTCGTGGCCATGCTTGATAATATTAGTTTGGCTAGGTTCCTATTATTTCAAGTCAGCATTTGGATTTTATTGTTGATTTTTCAATCATATGTAGCCTTTTTTTTTTTTTTAAAGTTCAGGCTTTCCCATGTTAAATGATCCCATAATGATCTTTATTTTTCTTGAACGTAAAGTTTTTTAGGGGGTGTCAGGTTGTCAGTACTGCAGAGTAAATTCTTCTATCTCCAGAAGGGAGCTACCAGAGATTGAATTTCTTCTAAGTTTCCTCGAGCAGACGTGTCTCAAAGGTGACCTGAGGGAGCAGGGAATAAAGCAGCTCATTTTCCAAGCTCATTCAAGTCCCTGCCCTTTCCACTGGTTCTGCCTCTGGACTCCCAATTACAGTAGCACCAATTGTTGTGTGGTTTCTGTGATGTGGACACTGACTCGTTTGTGGATGTGGAGTGCAGGGCACCCATCACACAGAGGTGATTTTTGCTGAGCCTGGATCTGAGCTGGATTCTGACCAGCAGCTCTGAAGTGAAAGGCTCCTTTCTGTACCCTGTTCCCAGCCCTCAGACACAGCACCCTGTACTCCTGATTGTCATTGCTCTAAAATAAATTTCAGAGTAATTAAAAGGAACCAACGGTCAGGAAATCAAAGTGTAAAGCAGGAGACTTCCAAAAAAAAGCATCAGCATTGCAAACAGGCAGCTCAGCGCCAGACACACAGAGGTGAGACTGGTAAATCCTGCTGGATTTAGAGATGTTTTAGGACTGCAAACTGATGCAGGAACTGCTGTGACTCCCTGACAGAATGCACATGTGCAAAACTCACTTGCACAGAGGTGTAATTTGAGGGTTGTGGTTATAGAACTGAAGAATTCAATGCCCAGCTTCCCAATTTCACATTAAAAATCTACTTCAAAAATGAGGATTTTCCCATCTCTGTTTTCCTTTGTGAAATTTTGTTACAATCTAATGTTTACAATCTAATGTTACATTTTATTACAATCTAATAACGTCAGAACAAGTGAAGAAATTGTTTAGAGAAAACTAATGGTCATCTCAACACCTTTTTTTTGAGACATACACTAAGTAGCTAGGTCACTTTATGAAACTGGGAGCCTTCTTCCAAAACACAGGTCACATATCATAGCTGCATGAGAGTTTAGTCTTGAGCCTGGAGTATTTTTCACCTGATCTGAAAATAAAAGTGGCAAGGAGAGATCACTGTTATTTGGTGGTGCTATTTGTGCTACAGAGAACAGGACAGGAGTGGCTCAAAGACAATCCACAAAAGCTGTAACAGACATGGGGAACAGAGGGTAGACTAAAGGTTTTGGACACTATAAGCAAAGAACCCATCTTATATTTGATTTGTCTGTGTTTGGTGAGGCAAGCCATGAAGTATGCACTAGATCACTGCATATCTGCCAAATAGGTAAATTAAATTTAAATATACTATTTCAGATAGAAGCAAAACAGAAAAGAAATATTTTTTACTTAGAAATGGAATGTACAATAAGAATAAAAGGAATTATCTATCTCTACTATCAACTCCTTCATCAGTAGAAGTGACTGATGACACCCTGAACCCTGGCACATCAGCCAAAAATGGTAATTTTTGATATTACAGCAATACTTTAAAGTGCTATTACAGCTGTGAGTCCATCCAGTCCCAATCCTCCCAGTAAACTTAGGCATACCTTGGTTACGGCAGCCAAGATTTTTATCTACCTCCAAACTTCTGCCCAGGCTGCTGTGAAGAATATCCACAGCAAGGAAATCTGTGGGTTTCAGGTTCAGGTGCTGGAGGGGGTTGAGCCCCAGGCTGGGAGCAGTGTCCCAGTGCAGCGGGCACAGCAAAGCCACTCTCAGGGCACTGGGGTTATCTCCTAACAAGGACACAGCCACATTCTCCTCATGCAAAGACCCACAAGATGTAGCTCTGTTTTGTCCATCTCACACAGCCCTGGTTTATTTTCAACCCCCAAGCCCAACGTGGGCTGAGCATGGAGCAGCCCAGGCCAAACTCAAGGTTAGTCAGAATGTTTTGTGTTCACCTTCCTCAGCTTCCAAGTTATCGGCTCCTCTGAGAAACAGAGCCTTGCCTTGTTCTCACTCATTAAGCACACATACATAGAAACTCTAAAGAAGTGTTACATGATGTTTTTAAAATAAACACTAATGCTTTTTTTTTGGGTATGTATTTTGGCTGAAAGTTATATTCTGTCTTCTCCTCCTCCCCCCACCTCCAATTTCTCTGGGGAACTGATACCACCCATGTAATGTTGTTCACCTCACAGCCCCGTTTCCAACAATATTTGACAGACATTAGGGAAACCACATATCTTAATCTGAGTGCTTGCTGGATCACAGGGAGTCGTGATTCAAGCCATGTTCCCCAACAAAAGGTGGTTTAAATTCCATGCTGGGAAGGCATTGTTTTGCTACAGCAGCCGTGTGATGGGGTTTCCACCACATCTCAGGTTTTTTGATCCACAGTGACTTAGCCCTGTTCACAGTTAGTAAAAATGCATCCTCTGTGTGAGAATGGAGCTCTCTAACACAGGGCCAACCCTGACCAGGAGGAATGGCTCACAGCTAACTTCTCCTTAAGTTTCAAAGCCTACAATAATAAAACCAATGAAAAGGAAGCGGGGAAAGATGTAGTAATGTACAAATCTTCTACTTCATTACCTTCCCACTGAGTGCTTCTGGAGCAGGCTAACACAAAGGGGGGAAAAAAATAGCTATAACCCCAGGCCTTTAAAAGTAATTGAAAACCCACACCCATTTAGACTTCCCACTGCACTACTGAGCTGCAATCAAGTCATCTTGCTGCTGAGACTTAATTGTTAATAACATACCTAATGACCTGCAGAAAAAAAACAGATCTGGCATTAATTGCTGGAACTTTTAATAGGAAGCTAAGTGCCCAGGTAGCACAGTCTCATCTTGTATTTCAGAAATTTGAGGGGGAAACTGTCCATTATGACTAATGTTGACTTGGACCAAAGCATTTATTTATTTAAGAACTTTATTGCTCACAGTTAAGTATGTGATTAGTGAAGACCAAATGTAACCCACTAATCAGGGGCTGAAAGACTTCTGAAGGAAATTGATTCTGTTCACAAGGAAATGTGCTTTTTATTAGAGATGATTTGTTAGAATGCAAAGAAGTAGTAAAAAAAATAAAATGTATGTAAACAGCAAAAGAAACCTGCAATATGTGTTTGAGACAGAGGTAATAAAAAATTAGAAACCTGTGACTTATTATATAAGCATCCCACTGAGGAGGTATTTCAAGGATTTAGCAGTACACAACAAAGTGACTGCTACTCAGCTTCAGGGATAGGCACACAGTATAAAGCTGTACCAAGGACAAATGTTATAATCTACCTAATTCTCACAGCCTCATGTATGTTTTTATTCAGTATATTGAAATCCTGGAAACAGCTTGTTTTCATCTTCCTCCCAGCTTATCTGTACCCACAGTAAGTTCAATATCTCCCTATCTCTGCTCCTGGGCTGTCAAACCTTGGGACAGGCCATGTCTCTCTCTGTCTTCATTCAGTACCAAATGCAGTATGAACACTCTGGTGTTCATATAGCTCTGGAGCAAGTGCAGTTTAGGGAGCCACAGCTGTCTCTGTTGTTTATTATTTTGGTCTGACCATTTTAGATGCTCTCATTTTGCTCCAAGGAATATCTGGGCATCACTGACTTCTCCTTTTGCTGTGTGCTCTCACACTTCTGCTACATGTCTGCAATTGAATAATGTCTTTCAAGACATAATCCAGAAACTGGATGTTTATTTTGATGGAATGAGGATATTTAATGTCAACATTAAATACTCATACTCATTTAGTCCAACCCCTGTACTTAAGCAGCCTCCAGCATTTTGCTGGCAAACACCAAGAGCATCCCTGTCTCAGAAGGGATTGTCTAGGTGTTTTCCTGAACAGATCTCTTAGTCTTTTTCCATCAGTTTAACTTTCAGAGTTCAAATTTGTGTGATCCTTTTGAACTGCTAGACTTTGTAAAGGCTGAATAATTCATCTCAAAAAGTGCAATGCACACCTGATCCTTTCAGGAATAAGCAGGCATCTCCTTCTATGATTTCTCTTATTATTTTCTTGGGCCTGAGGTTACACTCAAAGAGAGCAGGAATGATTCCAACTAAGCAATTCCCTTGGGCTGGCTGCCTGCCTCTCCTAATTCCTGTGAATTCACCTCAGTTCAAACGACAGCAATCTTTCATTGGGCCCTTCAGTGTTAGAGGAGCTGCAGCAGGCAGATCCTTCTTTGATGCTAAGCACCAAGGGGAGCACTCTTCACCCAGCAAACTCATCACCCTCATAAACATCACAGCAACTGGTTTCCCACTATTTGCCTAGACGTTAAAGCAAAGGGAACTGCTTTTAGGAAGAACAAGTACATTTGGGAAGGTCTTTAAAGGCAAATGGCAGCTCGTTTTCCTTTATCTCTGCTATCAGACCTTATCAAAAGAGACCCAGTTGCACTTTCTGTGAACCACTGCACTATGTCTGGGGTTTGAAAACAAAAGGAAAGCAGGTTAAAAAACGAGACTTGGCAATAAAATTGTAGGCCTAGATTCTTTGCTCCCTCTCCACAGTAAACACAATCTTTTCTTTAGGAACTCTTCCAAGGGGGCTTTATGTGATCTCATGTAGCAACAAATTAATTTTCCCTTCTCTTTTCAGTTTCTTTCAAAAAATTCCATATTTAGCTTTTTCTTCCGCACAGAATCCACAAGCTCCTTTTCTTCCACAAGCTTCCCTCAGGACTTCCTCTGAGTCTGCAGAAACGTGGGGGTGTGGAACAACATCTCACTGCAGTAAAAGCCCATTCCCTTAACACATGTGTGTGTTCCCCTTAACGCCTGTGCCAAGCCCAGTGACCACCACACATTCCTCTTCCTGTCAGCACTGCAGAGCCAAGTCTGCTCCCAGCCACCATGGCTTTGTTCTGCCTCTTGCCCCAGCCATGCATTTGCTTGCTTTTTGGATCATCAAGAGCTTTGCCCAAGGGGTAGGAAGGTTTATGCTTGTGGATGGAAACTGCAGAACCTGGCAATTTCAGCCAGGCAAAAATTGGCAGCCAACTTTGGGGTCTTTGGGGGTTTCTCTGACTGTAGGTGGTGGGATTTGGACCGAGGCTCTTTCTATCATGAAATACATCATCATTATCACCACCATTATTATTACATTATTATTTCTCTGCTATTGGACAAGAAAAAAGATTTCAGATATGTTTCCCCACAGCAGCATGGAAGACTCTATCATCTACTATTTTTGGGGGCAGCACCAAACTTAGAAACAGAACAATGGTAGAGGGATTACCTGATAAATTAAATTTAGGCAGATAATAATTTCTTCTAATATTTTAAACATGGTTGAGCAAAACTGCTTGGTAAATCTCAGTCCTGCAAGCAGAGTTGGGGAACAGCAGTGTCACCTTTTCACCATGTGACTGCTGAGGAGAAAAAGGTGCCTGGCCTCAAGTGCCAAGGCAAGTTTCCCTCTTCCTCTGATTCTTCATCTGAGCTCAAATCTTAATTTGGTCAACTGTCCTAGCAGAGAGAAGAATGAGAAGACCAATGCTGGTCACCAGAGACAGCTCTGCAGATGCTTTAAAATAGAGAAGTTAAAAAAAGAAATGTGGTTTTTTTTTTATTTTGCAGGTAAGAAAGTTTGCCTGGTCTCTTATGGAACATGGGAAAAACCTACTAATAACTAGACACAATAGTATAAAATTAGTAAGTCTGTCCAAGGTCACAGGCACAAAGGGTGCCTTGGGAGGTGTTCTATAAAGGCATTTGGAAGGGAAGATTTCAAATTGGTACTGGTTTTCTCTCTTGAGCACATCACACTTAACCTCACCATAAGCTCATGGCAGTTCTCTCATCCTGCTTTTTCTCCTTACTGCTATCCTTGTGAATAACAATTTTTAAGAGGATTTCCAAATGATTTTTAAAACATATAAAAATACACTATAGGGATCTGAACCTCAGTAAAGCACCATTATCTTCTAACAACCAAAGCTAATAGTATAAAAAATGCCTAAGTACACTTAATGGTATTATTCATATTTATTACCTGTTACTTTTAAAATCAATAGGAAATGAGTTAAGCTAAGCATTTTGTCAGATCACAGGAGCTACAAAATCTTCCCATGATTGCATCAGGAAGGGCTGGAAGTGCTTGGTGAAAGGCCAAAGAAAGTGCAAGTACATTTTCAACTTTTCAGCAATGGCAAATCAGAGAAAGGTCAAGAAAGCTGTGATAAATGAGCCTGATTTAAAACTGTACCCCCTGAATGCTCAGCCTGGAGAATGCCAAGTGCAGCAACAGCCAGTGGCATTTTTGTTGAAATTAAATTCTTGTTAAAAAGTTGTTATGTATATTAGCACCAATGAAGTTGCAGCACTGTGAGCATCAAGGATGTGCAGCCCTTGGACAACAGCTCTTTTCAATGTTGGAGCATTTCAGGAACCAATTTGTGCAGCCACATCTTCACTGCTCTGTGAAAGGTGCACCTGTCCTAACAAACGTATTGCTTGGGGACCACCATCCTCAACACATCTCTGACATTGAATTTATTTGTTTTATAGCTTCCTCACATTAGGTACAGATTGTCTTTGACGTAAGATTTTGAAACAGAAGTATTTGGGGTATGAAAATAAAGATCCTCTTGAGCCAACTTGTATTTCTCTGCGTGACAGTTGGACACAACCACTTCCCAGCAACACAGGCTCCTCCAGGCTTTGAGGGCTGAATCTGCTGTGACGTGAGGTGAAAGAAAGATTGTGACCAGAAAGGCAAACACCTAATTTTCTGTGTGAAGAACATTTTGAAACTGGAGAAGTTGTGACAATGGTTAGACTTGCCAGACATTACCCTTGCTCTTGGGCCTATGGTTACCTGTCCCAGCTCTTCCCCACCCCTCTCCATTACTTGAGGGCTTTGTTGTGCTCAGGTTCCTCTGTTAATCTCAGGAACCCAGCAGGAGGCAATTGGCTTTGGCTCCCATTACGTTTATCCTCTTACCATTGTTCTGCTAGGACAATCTAAAATGCAATTAAAGTCAATACTTTTCCAAGGCTTTTTTCAAGAAAAGAAGTACTTTTATCAAGACACTGCCAGGATGTTACCAGCAAATGTATAATTTTCCAGTATCAATCTTATTTCCCAAGGCAAAGGCAAGCTGAGCAGGCTATTTCCTGCTGTTATAGGAATACACTGTGCTACTACGTCAAGAACTTGGGGCAGGAGAAGCCATATATCAAGAGAAGCACATTAAAAGAAACTTCAGGCAGTTTATTTGTTTTCCTACAAACATAAATATGTTTACTAGTCTGCACTCTGCTCAAGCCACTATTTATAGAGCAACTCTGTAAGAGCAGCTTAACAGCCTGAGGAGAACATAATAATGGCTTTACCTTTTCTGTATCAAGAAAGGGACATTCCCCCTATCCTGCAACACACTTGATTTTTAGCCATATGTTTGAAAAGAGAAAACTGTTCAGGTTGCTAAGGTGTTGTCTCTATCACCCTTTAGTAGGAGCTGCTAGTGAGACTTCTTGAAGGAACAAGGGACTAGTCTGAGTGAAAACATGCCTGGTGTTATTTGATGGTGCTGAAAGAGCAAGTACAACAACACAGTTTCAGTTTACAAATGCAGCACTTCCCTTCCACTTCCTGTGGACCTGTGCATTCCCACCTTGCTTCAAGCTCTTGCTGAAGTCCTGGGACCACTGAATGTACACAACAATTGCTGTTCTCTGGCTCTGCCTCAAAGGCTTGCTGAAAAACCCTGCCCAGAAAGGCTGGCCTCTGCAGAATCCCAGCAAGTCTCCCCCTCTGAAAACACCAACACCATGATTTGCAAACATGCCTCAAAAAAATCCTCCACCCAGCAAAACCCCAGAAGACACTCCTCCGTTCCACAGACTCAATATTTGAGCTTAGATTTTAGGTTTTATTTCACCTGTCCTAACTAAGACCTCATCTCCAAGCTACCAGAACAAAGAGTAGTGGTTTGTAACGTGGCTAATGTAAGAAAAATCACACTCCTCTGTCTCAACAGGTTGGGCTTTTATTCCCATTAGAAGAAAATAAACAAACCAGGGCACTTTGGAAAGGCCCAGGAGTGTAGATGCAAGCACAGAAAAATGAAACTCTTGAATATTTGGGCTGGGGCTGTCATTTTATTGCAGTTCTGTTTAGCACTCAGGGTAAAGGCTATCTGACCATAATCAGTGTGACTGAACTCTTGAGTGCATTAATATGGCATTAATGTGGCATGGAGAATAGATATACACATTCAGTCCTTCTCTGATTCTTTTTAAAAACAATTCCTATTGAATTACAGCTTTCAGCATGATTTATCCACAGATTATTGTTTGTGGAAGAATGCTACCTTCCTGCTCAAACTATTCCAAGGCTGACTCACATCCTGGTAATTCATTAATACATAACACGATTCCAGTCCAGTAAAGTGATTTCTGCACTGTACAAGTCATAAATCCTACAACATCAACTGAAAAATATATCTCAAATTCACTTTCTAAACACTAATGGAACGTTTTGCTTGGCTTCCCACACACATCATCAAGAGAAGGGGGCCAGACAGAGCTGTAAAAAGCAATTTGATAGAGGTACTTTATAGAGTTTAACAGTGTAAGAGCAACCATTCTCAATGAGACCTGAGGTCAAACTAATCTACTATCTAACTTCCAACAGTAGCCTGTGTCAGAAGCTTCATGGGAAAATAGAAGTGGAATAATCTGTCCCATCTGCCCTCTCCACATTAGGTCTCATTCTATTAGAAAGTGATTTAAAGCCTAGATTGTGAGGTTTAATATGCTTCCCAGAAGCAGCAACCAAAGAACATTCCCCTTTAACTTATGAAAACACTGCTGCAGAGGAGACAACTGGAGGTGGTGGAGGGATGTGTTTGTTTTCATGTTTCAGCAGACTTAATTGCTACAACCAACACTGCAGATACTATCACTTGGCAAACAAACTTGTACTGGCTAGAGCTGTTTTTATTTCATACCTGGGGCATTTATTGTTTCTGGGTATGATCTTGCACCCGTTTTTTTCTCACAGAGGCAGACTGTACCAATATTCACAGTCTCACTGACACCCAGGGTAACAGAAGGGATTTGAGAAGTATTCCTTTCACTGACAGTGTAACATGTTGCTTACCCAGTGGAGTATTTTTTAATCTTGATGCAAGAAGCAATATGGTGCTTGTCATAAGTGAGATATTTTTGTAAGGCTCAGTGGTGCAGAAAGCCATAGAGAAAATCTGCATAGGGAGTGAACATCACCAGTGACAGGGAAACCATCCTGAGTTTCCTTTCTCTGAGCTAGTCTGATTTCCACAAGCAGCTCTCAGGATCTCCTC
Organism: Trochalopteron elliotii; assembly: GCA_024734555.1. NCBI lineage: Eukaryota > Metazoa > Chordata > Aves > Passeriformes > Leiothrichidae > Trochalopteron > Trochalopteron elliotii. The sequence continues at coordinate 91,403 of JANPWX010000151.1, read as the reverse complement.
CAAGAGCATCAATGCCTGGTTCTTGAGCTACACTGCCCTGGCTGCTGAACCAACAGGGTTGTTTATATATGAGCAGCTCCCACAATTAAAACACACTTGGGGCAGATTCAGCTGCACTGGATGAAAATCAGCCTGTAACAAGCCAGTTGTATTTTGTATGTTAGGGCACATCTGTCTGATGGGGATGGGTACAGGAGTGCATTTGTTTTTTTTATGTATTTAATGGGAGAAGAAAAGGAAAGAGAGGGGGTAGACCAACAATGAAACTTTCCACCCCTTTTCACTGGAAAGTTGGCCAAACCATGTTGATAAACTGAATCTGAGGGGCCAGATGCTCCAGCCCTGACTTCTATGCTCTGATGTGTTTTGTTTTCTTAGATGAGTGAGTGTGTCCTGTAGAAATCAATGCAAGGGGTGCATCCTAATCCTGGGACCTTCATCAGGTTATGTGACTGGGACAAGGCCTGTTGTTTTGTTGGGTTATATGATCAAATGTGAGTGACAGGTCACTGTCATGTTACCCAAGGGTGCAAACCTCTCAGGATATTTTTTTTTCCCTAATTTGGTTACTCTGTGTCAAAGATGGCTGGAGATTCAGTGCTGCTGGTGTGGATGCTCTGATTTATTTGGGATTAAACTGGTCCTGCACATCCACATTTATCATCAATGGTTCCATACAGAAGAGTATAATGAGATCGTTGTAGCTAATCTTTAGGGGCTTCTTTAGGCCAAAAATAATTCCCACAAACACCTTCTGTCTATCCTTCCCTGTATGATTAATCCCTCATTTCATACTCATTTTCAAAATGGGGATACCGTGCTGGGAGATCCAAATCTTATCCTGGGAAGGCAAATAGTGCATATTTTGTACAATAAGTTAGAAGATGGACATTATGAGAGGTGATTACCTACCCAGTTAATAGGGCAATGTTTCAAGACCAGGCCTGCAGGATCCTTGGATCACAGACAGCTACTGTGTTTTTCAAGGTGTTATTTTTCTTTCTCTCATTCTGGGATGAAAGAAGGCTTTTCCTGACACTAGGCATTAGAAGTCCTGTGCAAAACATCCCTCTACTAACAGATATGTAGAGACATAAAACAAAAAAACCAAACCAAAAAAAGCAGGAAACAAAAAATCCAAGGTTTGAGGTGTATTGCAGCACAGCACTGCAAAATGCTGCCAGAGTTACTAAGGAAATTGCTTCAATATCTGCTCACAGCATCACTGCTCTAGGCCATCACTTCCAGTCACTCCACCCCATGAGCATCAAGGCTTGAGGAACACTTGTCTGGAATTGAGGCTGAGGAGGGAGGAACGGGGGGTACAGTGGGGCATGAGAAGCACATTTGTTTTAAATGAAAGCACAAGTATCAAATATGATGGTGTAAATGCTCATGTCTTGTAATGAGAGGGAAAACCACCTCAAATCAGCCTTGGAGCTCTACTGGAGAGCTTTGTAGTTATCCAAATACAGCAAAAAGTGCTCACAGAAAATCACTAGAGGGAAAAATTCAATTACTCATGAAGCAATGGGGCAAATTCTGTTTGGGATTTCCCACTGTAGAAACATGCATCACTGAATCTCCTCTGGACAGACACCAGCAATATCAACAGCAAACTGAGACCCTCTCTGTTCCAGTGCCTGGCTACAAAAGGCTCAATTACATTTGTTTAAAATCTGGTAGGAAGGTAGTAAATAACCAACAGTCAAACAGGCAACACTTCAAAGCAAATAAAAAATGCTGTCATCTATGGCTGTAAAGGAGGCCCAAAAAAGCCAGCTGGCCCATGCAGGTATTCCACATGCCCTGGAGGTACTGTTCCCTCGTGGACAGTCATCTCCTTTTATTCCAGTGGCTGTATCAATTCAAATGGTTGGTGAGAAGACAACTTGAGCAGACTTTATCATGTCTGTGATATCACCAAATCCTCCTGAAAGCCTGCTCTGGAGGCTGTAAGTGGACCAGAATGATGCAAATGCCTTGAGCTTTTGCCCCCTGCAAAAGTTTGAATTCCTCAGCGTGGGAGGATCTGTCTCTATTTAGAACTGAGGTGGTGAGGGGTGAATGTGGATGTAGCAGCCCAAAATATTACACGTTGATCACTGGATGTTCCCATTGAAAACACTTTCTTTTTTTTTTTAAATTTTCCTCAAGATAACTCACCTTTCTATCTCTACCACTCCCTGGAGAGATTTGTAACAAATGTGTGTGCTGACTCTCACTGTCTTGCTCTGCAAAAAAGCAATGCCTAGAGCAGGAGGAGAAAATTATCGACGATAGAATTTCACACATTTTTCTGGGTGCTTAATGAAGCTTGAACTTGAGTGGAGCAGAGAGACTGCTTATTGTTGATTTTTTTTCGAGATCACTGCACAACAAACAGAAACTGAATAAGCAATTAAGTTAACTGGCTCTAAAACTCGTACTGGCTGAGGATTAAGGTAATTATGTCTGAGCTTACACACATTCATTGCAGCTTTATTTCACTGCAGCAAGTCTTGCCTGCTTGCTTGTTGCTAATGTCATTCTAGAACTGATCTGAGTTGTTGTTCTATTAATTACCAAAAAGGTTACAAACACAAGCTCTCCTTGCTATAAATATAACTGTGTTATTTTTACTACATGTTCAAAGGAGATGCAGACCTCTTTGATAGGTTTATACAAATAGATCCAACTGTTTCTTCCTGCACCAAAGTATTTACAATACCTTACACTTAAGGGATCAATTAAAGCAATACACAATAGATGGGTTTGGTATTGTCATACAGTGATTTCCCTGTCAAAGAGGGGGAAAAAATCTATTTTTAAGTCTGAGAGAAAAAAGAGACTCTGGGAAAACAGTATCAGTCTCCACAATATTACTGGCAGGGCACTATGGATTCTTCACCTTCTGGGTAACAAATAAGTTTCCTTTTAAATGGCTGGAATGCAGGGGAGGGGAAAGGAAGGGAACCCCCCACATTCTCCTTGTCTAACAAGGAGCCACAGCGTGAGAACCACTCCCTAGCAGAAGTAATCTGTGATTGACAATGGTTTTCTTTGCAGCCAGGGCTAAAAATGGTTGAGCTGTAAACAGACAAATGCAGAACATTTTAAGGCCCTTTCCAAAGGCAAGGGCTGCTTATACAGGCACTCAAAATGCAGGGTGGCACCAAGAGGGCACCAAGCTTCAGAGTTTCTTGAAAAAACCAAGGAATTCTTGTATCAGGATATGAGCACAAACACAAGAGAAAAGAATACCTTGTTGTGGGCAAATGAGCAGGGGCAGATTTACAAAAATTGGAGATTTATTCTCTGGGCAGTCCAGGCATTTATATGTGTGATGATCTTAGGCAAGCTGCTATATTTGGGTTCACTCTTCCTGCCTAAAAACTGAAATACTTTCCTCTTCACAGAGAGCATGAATGTGGGGAAGGCACTTGGTACAACCAGGGTGGGAGCTCTGCAAACAACCAGAACAAAGTCTGCCACTAATACAATTTCCCTGTAATCTCAAAGGCAGCTCTGAGGTCTACAATGAAAGGACATGAAGGAAATTAGGTGAGGTGGGACAACTTCAGAATTTCACTGTGAACATGAAGGAATATTTTATATTGAAATATGTAGAATTGCCCTGTGCTGGTATTAATGATGAATGCATTTGGAGATGAATGCTCTATACACTGGGGAGGCCACCTGAACTAAACAGGACCCAGTCCCAAACAATGCAGACTTCTAAGGTCCCTAAATGAGAGTTTTGTAAACATGTTGATTAGTAACTGAAAGAAATCTTTATTTTAAAAAATGAAAACCAGAAGAGAAGGCCAATGTTGACAGAAAGATCATAAATCATGGAAACTCTATTATGAATCAAAACAACAGATGTAACACGAACAACAGCATCTTTTATAAACAGAAATTAGACTGTTCTGTTTCACTCATTGGAAAGGCCAATATGCCTAAAATAAATTTCCCTGAATCTCTCATTAATGTTTTACGGTCAGTGTTGACCAGCTGTTACAAAAAACAAAATGTGGATGATTTATACCCCAAAAGAGTCACTAACCCCAAACCACATTTTCCTGATGGACCTCACATTAATAACTACAACCACTTCCCCTGACTATATTCTTCTCACAGTGGAAGAAGCAAAGTGCAGGTGATTCATACATCAGTGATTTCTTGCTCTACATTCAGTTTCCTTCTCTCTTTATTAGCAGGTTAGTACTGACTGCATGAGTCACCAATTATCACCTTAAGCACCAGACAGGAACTAAATTATCACAGTGATCTCTCCCCAAAGCAGGCATCACACCATGTTTGCTGGGGCCAAAAACCCTCAGACTTTTAACAAAAAATGACATTGTCTTCCCCATTTCATGGTATGAAGAACCAGAGTTTCTGGGATGAAGGAACTTGTCCAGTCCAAAAACTCTCTGGGCTTGCACAAAACTACCTGTTACAGTAACAGATAAATGTATCATGTAGAGGCAAGACCGAGTGCCTGCCCTTCCTCCCTGACAATGGGAAAAGCAGGATGGCCAGATCATGGTTTTACTTCCACGTCTGATCACATGACGGGGAGAAGATCAGCTCCTGCTTCAGTCCTTGCATGGTGTGTATTGTTACCAGGAACTCTCTCATTCTGGAGCTCTAGCACCTAACAAACAAAACTCACCTGAACAGCATTTACAGAGGTGCTTCTGGATTCTCACTATCATCACAGAAACCTGATTATTTACAGGGAGCTTTTACAGTCTACTATTAATCCTCTGCATAATGAACAAATAAATTCTGCACCAGCTCTTGCCTAACTTTTCTCGAGTTTTTTTTTCCTGGTGTAATAACAATTATTCAGTGGTGAAACCTCTGTAATAACAATAATCAGTGGTGAAACCTCTGGCTGATACCACAGTGAGAGCATGCCATCACACATGAAATTCATCAACAAGGTCTTCCCAAGCATCTCTAAATATATCATGAAGGGAACGTTTCTTTTTAATATTCTGTCTCTGTTTTTAGCAGATAAATCAAAACCTGGCAACTTCCCCACGTCTGAGATGATTCTACAGGGTTATTTCTGCTGAATCATGTGGCACGAGCTGTGCTAATCTCAGCTCTTTCCATTCTGTCCAGCTTGAAACCAACCTTTCACTAACTCCTTTGTGCCTAATCACACAGCCAGGGTGGAGGTGGCTTCTCAAATGATGGATGGAAGTACCAATGGGAAGCAATGGAAAAATTCTGAATGACACACATATCTTCAGATCGTGGTTTCTCTTTTGAGGATAAACAAAAAAGATCTAAAACACTAATGCTGTTGTGGACTTCATAACTTTTACTTAAAAACGCATGCAAATAATCATGTATTAGTAAAATGGTATTTTCTGCACAAAATTATAATTGAACACCTTTAATTGAACAAAATGAATTATATTGATATATGAATTATATATTATTCATTATAAATGAACACCCAATTAATCATCCTTCCCTTTCTCACTCTATGGATGCAGGCTCATTTTTCTAGCCTTTTTTGTGAGTTTTTTAAAAAGTAAAGCCACAGAGTTTAAATGCCACTTCTCCAAAGGTACATGGTCAGTACTTGAAAATGGTTATGCACTTAATTAGTCACAGAATACATAGCATCAGATGACTCAGGTAACAAATCATGACACGCACAGCAAATGAAATAGAACATGCTTCATTTGAATTCCTAAAAAATGCCACCATTATCCCTTCATAAACAGTTTCTCTCAGGCAAAGGTGAGCACACAAATTAAACCCTTTTTTTCAGGTCAAATCTTGCAAATGCTGTACTACAGTCGGTTACTCTAAATGACTCTGGTCTAAATAAGATAAGCCTCTGTCCCGTTCAGATCATAGCAAATGAGAGGATTTGAACATAAGACTCTTTGCCCGAGGCTATTCCACTACTGCCACTTGGATTTTTACACTTCAACAGGACACTGGCATTCCTACTACTAAAAACACTGAAACAAGAAATTTCCAATAATCTTCTAATCCCACCTCAGAAAACAGAAATCTCACAGGTGTTTTCTGACCTTACTTCCTACGACAGTACAATTAAAACCTGCAGTACAAATGACTTAAGTATAAAAACAGCAGCAACAACAACAACAACAAATCCACTGGAAGAAATGTTCTCATTATATGAAGAGTAAGGTTAATGAGGTATTACCTTGGCAGGTCCTCTCATCTGTGAGCAGTTTATAGCCTTTCTGGCAGCTGCACTCAAAGCTGCCAACTGTGTTTCGGCAGAAATGGTCACAGCCACCATTGTTCACCAAACACTCATCGATATCTGCAAAGAACAAACAGCAAAGATTTAGTTCATGACAGCAAAAAATTTTAGTTTGAGACAGCAATTTCAGTTGTTCAGGGCAGGAATACAGGAATATACTCAGAACCCCAAGGAGGCTGCTGTCCCTGTCAGGAACCAGGCTGGTCAGATGTGTCCCTTCCCAGACCTGTCTCACAAGGCTTACAAGGAGAGCTATGGGCTGAGCTGTTCAGGAGATAGAGGTGTTTCTCTCAGAACTGGAACCAACAGATGACCCAAGCTGAGGTACTTTGGTGTTAGGGAACATTCAGGGAAGCTTCTCTGCAGATGGGAAGGCTCTGCCTGAGAGCAGACTTCAACCTGTGAAGGATGTGAATCGTTTGACCTTGTATAGGAACTATCAAAACATAAAAACACATGAAAAATTGAAGTAATAACAAACATGAAGTAAAGGATACTTGAATTCTGAAGAAATATTTCTGCCATCCTTACAGAAACAAATGCAAGGATGCATTTTTTCGGAATGAGCATTATATGCTATTTTGCTCATTATTCAGTGACACAGTGACAGAGTGTCACCCATTTCCATGGGTCAAACTTTTCTCACTTGGTGTAGCAGAAAAGGAACTAACTGTGACTGCCTGTGAAATGCTGCTTCTTTGGTTACTCTGAAGACAGAGCACATATTGCCTTTATTTGAAAGCCATATATAAATATATATATGTATGTATGTACGTATGAAGGACAGGATCAATGGCTCTTACTTCAAATAGTGATTAAAGAGTGGACTGATGAACTTGGTAAGACCTCTGTTCTGAATTTCATACTGATCACTCTACTTCCCACTCCTTTTAATTTCTCCCACAGGTCTTGAAGAAGTGGAATGACCACTCCCTTTTTCAATCCATAAAAGGTTGTGAAGTAAGTATATAACAGGCCACAAAACCTCTTTTGAAATACAGGGCATCTTTCCATCCTCCCCCAATTATAAAACCATGGATCCATGTTTATTTGAAAAAGGAAAAAAAAAAAAGTAGTTTTATTATTCAGGAGAAGAAGAGTGACAAAAAATAGCTGTTTTTATGAATGCATGCATTGAAGAAGTAATATGACATTGAACCTTGGCTGCCCACTTCTGGAATTGAAAACAAGATCTTTCAAGGAACTAAATGGAGAGTGATGTTTCCTTTTGAAAAACATCTTGCTATAAGACCTTTGAAACTCTAAACTAACATCTGGCCATTTAAAGAGCAAATCTTGCAAAATGCAAATCTAGATGCCAAAAGGTCTAACACACGAAGATGGAAATTTATCAAAACCTGCAAGATGATGGTGAATGAATGGCATGTTTTAAAATTTATTAGAATTTAGGAGGATTCTTAGTGAAAGTCATTCATTAATTTTTGGAAACATATGATTCCAACATGGGAAAGTAGCATAGTGCTTGTCACATTTCTGCATGTAAAATATAAACAGAAGCAAGAGGAGTGAGGTGGTAAATCTAAAAATTCCAACAGCTGAGAGTCAAATTCAGCCATCATTTCTAAAGAGCACTTTGTTGCACACACACTGACAGAAATATGTCTGGGGCTCAAATAAGCAAGAACAATGTATATTGTTATAAAAGTTTTCTTAAGAGTTGCACTTATGGCATGGAGATGGGAAATTTGTTCTCAGACCCTCTGAACTAATACTGCTGCTTATTACTTTTGTATCTGGTTCTGCAGAGGAGTGACTTTTGCATTCAATCCAATTAAAAGAATGAGGGTAAATTGTAGGCAGCAGCTGTGGAATGCCCTGAATTCTTTGTGCAAAGCCAGCTCAAATCTTGGTGTCTCAGGTAACAAAGTTCTCAAAGTGCCCCAGAATCAGCAGTCTGTTTGTTGTCTGTGGTGCTCCAGCTCTGGAATTTGGCTGGCCAATAACAGATAACCCTGAACTCCCAACCTGATAGATGTGGTGAAGAACACACTGAGGGTCACTCTACGTAACACCACGAGACTGGAGGCAGCAACTCTCTTGGTTTCAGCTGTGATCATCTGCACGAGTCAAGACTAGCAGTGAAAAGACAGGAATTTCTGGCCCAATTCCTGCAGCCTGGCATTTCCTTTCGTAGAAGTGATTCCTCCCAGCTCCCTAATGTGCAACTGGGACTGTGGTGTGGGTGTTGGGATGGATTACCACGAAAGATCCCATCCTTTTGCAGAGCACAGGTGTACCTAAACTACAGTTTAGCTTGCCCTGACAAAACCGTGGGGCAAATGGAATTGGGAATTAAAATTACTAATATGTTATGCATTGTAAACACACAGAACAGTCATCCATCATGAAGAAAGTATCTTGTACCCATGATAAGAACAACATGACCTTTGGGCTACTCTGCTGCCTGACACTGCTTGAAGTAGAAATCACTTGCAGCCTGTCAAACACCATTCTGGAGTAATGACTGATGTTTTAAATGACGGCCCCGAGATTTCACATGTGAAATTCCAAATTCCAGTCTCTTTTCTGAGTCTCTCATGACCATAAGGGGCAAACATGAAACCCTGCTGGCATCAGAGTGTAGATTTTAGGCTGTTAATAACTGTAATTCCACTGACAATGCAGCATATTAGCTTTACACCAGCAATTCTTTGGAATAGTTCTGAACCAGGATCTGGGTAAAACCTGGGAGAGACCACAGGAAAAGAAAGTATTTATCAATTTCTTCTAACTGGAAAACATGACCTGAAACAGGGACCATCAAAACAGAATAGAGGTCAAAACTGTTAGCTGCAAAAACATTCTACATAACATAAACAGTGCCAATGTCTCTGCTTTCATTGTATTTCTTTCCATGGCCATAGCGAGACTGACAAGGCATGTAAAAATTATTTCACTCCATGGAGAGCAGCACATTGCTGCATTTCACTTGGAAGAGTGCAGTATCCAACTGTATGTATCATGTCTAACTGGTTCAGAGAAATTACAAGAAGTCTGTATACCCACTATTTTTCTTTCCTTGGCTATAAATAATTCGTGTTATGAGCCATGTGAAAATAAATTATCCCACTGTGTGAGAAGGTGAGGCCCCATTTATCTTTAAACTCACTTGTACCCAACTTTGTCAAGTGCCTCTTTGAACTTCACACAGGGTAAGCATGTCTGTGTCTCATGTCAGGCAAAAATACACAGTGGAAACCCATGGTGCTGTCTCTACCAGCTTTGACATTATTTAGTCAAATATTCCCCCACTACTATTGGGACTGTCTGTGGAGCAGTCATAAACCTGCTGTCTTCAAACATAGTTCTCAAGTGGCTCCTCAAGATGCAGGTTGCAGGAAAATAGCTTCAACTTCCCACAGGCTCTGCTCCCCTTTATCCTCAGAAATGCAAAAGGATGTAAAGAACTGTGTTTCTTCCATGGGAGTTGTACATAAAATGCCCTGATGGTACTGTGAGAGTAATTTCAGGCTGGGAGATTGGATGGGCTTCCAGTGCATTGGGAATAAAATCCCAAGAGATCTCTCCCATTGCAGTAAGTCAATATTGTTAAATGATAACTTGCTCATACAAGCTGATGATCTGCTAGAAAATACCAAAATGGGACACATGCAGATATGAAAACACAGCCCAGTGAGAAACCACAGAAGAATTGAAAATGATGGTCAAAACTGTCAGGTGAAGGCATGGTGTAACAAGCAACTCAGCACTCAAGCCTCCTGTTAACTCTGAAAATGGTTCATTCAATTCCCAAGCAATTAAATACAAACAAAAGCAAAGATAAGATTTGCAGCAAGGAAGCTAATGCCTTCTTTAAAGCTGTAATATTTGAAGGAAAAAAACACCCAACTGCAAATATTTGTCTGGAGATGGAGCTCAGCAACACCATCAAAAAAACTGCATCCACCTGAACCCAGACACAAACCCTGGGTTTGTAAATGTAATGTAATATAATAATAATAGATTATCCTATTTTTTTCTGAGGATCTCAAAATGTGAGGGAGGCAGCTTTAAATAAAGCTTTTAAATAAAAGTATAGAAACTCAGATGCTTTGTGCTAAGTTGCATAGCTACAATCTGACTCGGCTAAGCAGGCAGACTGCTATTTTTCTTTTCATGATCTTGTGAAGATTAATGGGAATGCCTGCTCCTGTCCCACTTGCACCTTTTTTAAGCTCTGCTCAGTGCAATTCATGTTTGGAAGGAGCTGGTTCTGATCATGCATGCACTTGTGTGTGCACATATAAACCCACAGAGATTTGCCTTGCTGGCATCCAAGCCAGGGAACAAATTAAAAAGTAGGGATTTTAGGTAACTTAGAACTTAACATTTCACATAAGCTGCTTAAAGGCAACTGAAAGGGTAATCAACATGCAATCTTCACTTATCTGTTGAACAATGATGGAGATGGAGATTTCCAAAGCCTCATCACAGCGGAAGTGAGGATCCTCCTTTCAATGGCTGGACAAATATTTGAACTGATTGTGTCTGTCTAATCCTTTGCAGATTTAAAATGCTACCTAGCTCCAAGAAAATAATATACCCCCAGATCAACCTAAAATAATTACTGAAACTTCTTAACCTTCTTGTTTTTAATAATGAAAGCCAGTGTGTTGGAACTAGTAATGCTTTAACCAGTGTACAGTGGGCATCAATATAAATATATTTTCTGCAAGGTGGGCTGATTTGCTAGTTCTGTTTGTTCCCTGATTTCCTAATTTTCCCTATGCTTTTCTTCCCTTGCTCTTTCTCATGGTTTTACAAATCACCACTGTCCCCTAAAAACTGGAACTAGTGTTGCCTTGCAGACACAGATATGAGTTCCCTGATGCACAAACACCACAAAGTACTTTATAAAGCAGCCACAAAACTTTTTAGCCCCATGCCAGAGGTGGGGAAATAGAGGAACAGAAAAAATAACTAACTCCTCCACACTTGAATCCAAACTCAGTGTACAACCCAGCAGGTTACCCTGGGGTGCCAATCAGCACCCCCAGGCTTGCATAAAACACCTTCTACTGCACCCTGTTCTATGTTACAAATATTACAGAGCCACCAATGCTCAGGCTGAAATTATCTTGATATTTGCCCTGTCACTTCTCAGTAAAACTTGTAAACTCAGGATTAACACAAGCAGGAGCTGCCAGCCTCCACTGGGAATAATCTAAATGTGATATTGCATAGCATCTTAAATAATGCATGCCAGGGATATCTCATTAAGGTAGAAAGATAATTTTATATCCTCAGATCCACTGGATCAGTACCACTATGAGAAAATCTAAATCAAAGTAGACCACAGGCTCTGCTGGTTCCATCCAGAAGCATCAAACCAGCTGTTGTGTGGTTAGTTGCCAGGAGTTGTAAGTCCTAGTTCCAGTTTTACAGTGGATTTATCCAACATTTGGGCAAGGTGTAACACTTCCCTGCTTTACTTCGTTTGTAAAATTGGGGATTGGCAATTATCACTTGGTTTTATTCAGGACCAATACTTCAAAATGCACTATTATGGAACAAGATGCTATGAATCCAAGTCATTTGCTGTCAATTTTTTAAAATCAAAATACAATTGTTTTAAATTTCTAGTCTTGGGCTTCAGAATGGTTTGATCCAGCAGCAGGTTCCATGCTGGCAGTGCTCTGCACCAGAAGATTTTGTAAATGTCTGCAGGACGTTTAGGGCCATGTTTACTTTACAGGGTACAATTGCTCTTCCACCACTCCACCTCAAAAAACACAGTTCATTGCCTCTTGCATGTTTCAGGGAGGAATAATTCTATTTATGCACTACCTTGCACTTTAGGATTTCAAAGGCCAGCAGCTTATTATCTCCATTACATTAAACCTACACTTCTGCAGGAGAGATACATTTAATTAATTCTTTAACAAATGTGAAACTGAGGCAGGTAGGATAGTGTGCAACTTGCCTGCATCAGATAGCTACAAAATGAAATAAAGCATTTATTATAGCACCTCTAATTTGAGTTCTGTGCTTCAACAACATCCTCATTTTCCCTCCCACAGTGCAAATTAACTGTAAAGTATAATAGTCATTACTGAACTGAAGTTCCACTAAGTAGCAAATGAAGATTCTCTGTTTAATTAGCTTTATAGCTAGGTTGTGGGACAAGGCATTTTCCTAATTAACAGGATTAAATCTAGACTGGGCAGACAGGAATGAATGTAATTAAAATTTAATCTCCCTCATCCTGAAAACAGGCTGCCCACAAAATAGAGAGCTTTGTGTAAATGCTCTTAGAGCATGGAAAGGTTGAGGCAGGTTTCAACACATTTCCCTCATGTCACTTTCTCAATTTTCACCTGTTATCTTCGCAATTTCACCAAGAAACCTGTCTTCCAACACAGATGGTAATCTGTCACATATGGATTTAGGTGTCAGCTATTCTCCTCCAGGACATATCCACTCTGACATTATCCACCAACCAATCAATAAAAGAGTCTGCCAGGCTGCCAAGAGATCAATCACCTTGTAAAACAAACATTATGTCCTATTATTTTCTTATTACAGTTAATTAGATTTATAAAACGCAAAAACCTTCGCAGGTGAAAAACTCAGAAATGCTGTCATAATAGGTTAGGCCCAGGTTTCTCATTTGTAAAAGGGAAGGGATTTACTAAATCTAATGTGAAAAGAAAGGATTTTCATTTAAAATTTTTGCTGAACATTGAATTCTTTTCTAACCTTAAAAAACATGTTAGTGCAGTGCCACGAACCCAAACAGTGCAAGCTGTCTGAGGCTGTGACACCAGAATGTGAAGGGGACTGGAGACATAAAGATACAGACTGATAGTCTTTTTACTGTCTAGGCAGAGCTAAATGCTGAAACTACCCCTCCCCACCACCCACTCCCCCTGCCAGAAGCAAAGATAAACCTCATAGGAATCCCAGGGAATAAAACTAGTTTTTTCCTCCTCCTGAGGAGGAACATTTTATCAACCAAAATGCTTCTGTCAATCAAAATGCTTTTTATAAAAGACTGGAGAAGGAGAAATAAGCATGCTGTTAAATCTCCCATGTGTACTTGGGGACACGAAAGAATGTCTCTCTTGTTTTTCCACAGAAGGACACTTAATTCTGGGAAACTTGGCTGTACCTGTGGCCACCTGAGTGAGCAGAGGCTGTGGGTAAAACAGTGGGAGAGAACTGTGCAAACACATTGGGCTGACTGCTTACCCACCTTAATTATTCATACAGCCACTGCCACCAGAATAACTCTATGTTATGTGTAATGTTTATGCAGCAGGAGCCAAGGCAGAAGAACTAAATGGGTTGCTGCAGGTTAACAACAAGAATAAAATGAGTTAAGTGTTTCTTAAGGAGTAAATCAGACAGACCTGTGGGACTGGGCATTTTCTCTGTGCTAGGTGTCACTACAAAACAAGGCCTGTATTTACTTTATTTAATTTTTTTCATATAGTCTGAATGAAGAGCAAAGGGGCAAGTGAGCTAACTGCACTACTGGGCCAAGATACAAGAATCCCTAGATTTAGTGTATGAACTCAATTTTCATTTACTCATGGTTGTTTTCTTTTACCTCCTTGGAATTATTAACTGCTCAGGAAAGCTCTGTGCCTATTTCCAAGAATCTCAGTTTGCTTCTAGAAAGTGTTTGTTTAATTAAATAAAATTGGTATTAAGGGCAGTTAAAGGTACTGATGTTCTCTCTAAAATCCTAGAGCTAGCTTTCCTGGGATAAAGCTACTCCTTCTGAAAGGGGCACTTGAATACAATTAGCCCATGATAATTTAAATAGTTCTTAATGAATCAAAGAAATTTGGATGCTGCCCAAAAATTAACCCTCCATAAGTTTTTGAAGACACTACTTCAACCAGCCAGGGATCTAAACTCTACCAGGGAAAACAGATCCATCACTGAGAGCAGGATTTAGTCACAGCAAAAACAAAAAGTTGTATTTCATGATAAAAAAGGCAATTATAAAAGAATGAAAAAAATACTGTAAGTTTTGAATGTTGGCAGTTATGATTATGTGAGTAGTCAACTCCCAAGGAACAGAAAGCACAGCACACTTTTCCATAATATACCGTGGTTGTTGATCCTCAGGGGGCTTTATATTGTTGAATAAATGCAAGGTCTTTTCAACAACTGAAATGCAAAATATGACCCTCTGAAGCATTAATTTAAAGGATTTGGCATTTTCAAAGGGGAGGTTCACAAAGACAAATAACAACTGCAAGTTTCTAGGGAACAGGGATATTGCCTAGTCATGAAAAAAAGCCCCTAACTTAGTACACATGAATTTATTTTGTGGGGATAGATGGAACCCTTGGGAGGGAATGAAACAGAATGAGTTACATGGCAGCTGACCCAAGTCTGCAATTTTTTAATGGAAGATAATTTGTTATATTATATTTGTCTGTCATGAACGAGTCTACAGCAGACAAATGAATTGTATCTCTTTAAGCCAAAAAAACCCTAAACCCAAGGCCCAACTGAAAACCTAAAAGACAAAAAAAAATTCCCTTAAAAATAGGGAAGGGGCAGTGAAAGTTTCACACATACTGTGGATTAGATAAATTTGCAGCAGCAGTTAGAAGGATTCTGCTCTCCACTCCCTCTTTTTTTTTCTCCCATTCCATTTTCTTTCTGACAAATTTCAGCTTTGTTGATATCCAAAGTTCGCATTTCCTTTCATTTTATTAAAATAAAAAAATACGGGTTCATCATTTGATTTTTCATCACTGAGGTCTGAAACTTCAACTGTCTCTTGGCAAGTTTGAATCAATTATGCCTCTAAATCAAGCAGTCACATACATTCTCCTCAGTGAGTGACCAATTGTTCCTTTTTCTGATTCCCCACACAAGGCTTCTGACCACTGTCACCACTTACCACCAAGAGTTTTCCACCTTTTCCTCCCTCAAGCCCAGCTCATTAACTCACTTTCTGCTGATAACCAGCTGCTTTTTCCCTCTCCAACATCTCTTCCACTAGTTATGGTTTTACCATGAACTCTTCTGAGCCTTCTCCTCAGTCAGATACTCTATCACCTCTCTTATCACACACCAACACCACTCAGCTCCCTGTTTGCTGTAAAAAAAGTGGGGAAAAAAAATAGAAAACCTAATTTTGAGTCACTTCCCAGTCTCAACAAGTCTTGAAACAGTTGTTTCCAGGGCAGCAGTGCTGGCCCAGATGGTTGTGGTTCTCTCACTGGACATGACACAGAGCTTTCTACTGAGCTGCTACAGCTGCTCTGTTTTCCTCACATTGGATTGATCTTGGATGTTCTTTGTCTTGAGACCTGGATAACATTGATGGAATAGCATAAAATGACTGCAGCCTCAGCAAAAAGGCCTAAATGTTTGCTTCTTTAATCCACATTTAGGCAGCTTTTTGAAAATGCTTTCTGTAGCTACTTGGGAACTCGTGCTCTCACCCAATTTATGAGCCTTATCCACCTCTTCTAAAACAAACATCTCTTCTGATAAGCTGAACTTGATTATTGTTCTCCCATTGGTTACTCAGTTTTTCCCTCTCTCACTCCTGATCTTTATGATGGGTTATTTTGGACACAGATGGCCTTGCATCTCACTTAGAGTCCTATCAAACAAACAAACAAACAAACAACCCAAAAACTGCCTCTGTATTTTAATATTCCATTTTGGCTTTAGTCTTTCATTTGTCATTTCTAGCAAATAAGTTCCCTTTCTGTTTTCTTCTTTCACCAGCTAACTGTTATCTCTGCTGCATGCATGTGGTTCATTCATGTGCCACAAACTTTCCTGTAGAGGCATTTAGTGGGTCCAACTACAGGAATCTTCTCAGGGCTTACCCAAAGTGTGTGTTCTGAAAATCCTACCAGTACTCAAGCCCTGAACAGGACCACTGTTTTCATGATAAAATTCCCAATTTTTCTCTCATTTAATGTTGTTTTTTGTTACTTTTTCTTTGGTTGGACAGACACATCTATTGTTTCACAGCATGAAATCACCCACTGGCTGCCTTTGGTTACTTGCTTGTCACAAATGCCTCTATTTTTTCATCATATGGTTTTGTCAGAAAAAGAGGAGAATTGGGAAGGGGAAGAGACAGGGTGATCCAGCTGCTGAAACGTTTTTCAAAAAAATTTGCTGGTTTCTGTAAATCAGTTGAGCAGTTTGGGATTTACACAGATCTGCCTTTACCAAGACTTCCTGCTTGCTCACTGAGAATGGCATGTGGCCTCAAAACCCTTCAAGTGTGCAGAAGTACTGGATAATGGTCAGAACTGGTTTGTCAGAAGGTGATTTTAAGGAAGCTAGGTTATTTTAATGGAACATTTAATTGCACATTTAATCTGTGCACCACATGTATATAGAAAATCATTATTTTAAAATAATGCTTTTGTTTCTCCTAAAAGCACTAATCTAATTACTGCAGAAGCCACATTTTCACTACTATCACTCTTGACAACAGTCTCACGTTCATGGATTAATTTAGGTGCCAACTTCTCATGCAAGGCAGAGATGGCCCTCTGCCCATGCAAAGATATAAGAAGTTTTTGCATTTTTTTTTTTGCCTTGTTTTTAGGACAAAAGACAGACCTTGGCCACAAGATTTGTATTTACCTTATGATCAGCATGGAGAGGGCAAAGGTATTTTTTTTGTTTTGATATGTGGCTGCAGTGCCTTGTGATTACACCTGATCTATTTTCTGAAAGCTCTTTGCTTGCAGGTACAGAGAAGGAAACTCAAATGGTGCTTATTTTTGAGCACACACTTATTTCTGATGGCAAACACTGGGAGGGTCAGCTACTGTAGCTTGAAAGCAGAGTTGTGTAAGGAATCTGATAGAAGTAGAGTTGCTTATAATGAATTATGAAAATTAGATCTTGATTTGAGTATTGGGAAGTTTATCCTTAAGAATAACTATTATTAAGTTGAGGAGAAGTAGGGAGAAAGGCATCTGGGGGGGAAGGATGGCTCAAAATGAACCACTTCAGTAAACACCTAAGGGTTGCTAAAAGACAACACACATTTTAATAGCTAACTTCTAAAACTCTACCCCCTGACTTCAGACAGCTTGTGGACTGGCTTTGACAAAATCATTTGATAAAATCATTTGATAAAATCATTTGGCTTTGGCGTGCCACTGAAAAAAAATCAAGGCACTCTGATTCCTCTGGAGTAGAATGTTTTTCAGAGGGAGGAACACTGAAGAAAACCAGAGAGGGACTGAGAATTTGTTCTGCACTGACTTCCACATCTGAATGGACAACACAGGCCTCTTTGCACCACTATATCAACACTTTTTCTTATATTTTATTTCTATTTTGAGCTCAAGGAGAGGCCCTGTATTCCTTGTTAGACTCTGGGGGGAAGTGGAAAGGCTAACCCAGTTCAGGGATATTGTCAAGGCAAGTGAAATGGGTACCCTACAGGTTGGGATTAAACTCCTTCCATGTCCTCAGGAGCATGTTATTGCAATAAGATATGAGTTCAGAGTGTGCCAGCTGTCCCATGTTATTTCCCAATGCACATCTCTTTAAGCTTGTACAAATAGGAGGTAGCTGAGCCATATAATGTAAGACCTCTAATCCCATCAGGAATTACCAAAGGCTGATGCACTTTTTTCCCTCGGGGTCACCTGTTCTTCTGACTATATTCTAGAATGCAGCTCACTGAGGGATTCCTGGGAGAAGTAAATGCTGTCAGGTGGAAAATTGAATTTGATGCCCCCTGAGGGCTGATGCACAGGAGAGAGGATGGAGATTCTACTTGGGTATCCACGGTGGGTACAACAGTGGCCTTGGGGACCAAAGGAAGAATCACAGAAGGTGGAGTCTACACAAAGGCCTGAAGATGACAACCTCTGTTTTAAAAATGAAACAGCAATCTTCAGTGCCTTTTCTACCGAGGTTCTCGACTTTAAATCCCACGAGCATTCAGTTTTCTGAGAAATGTCTGAGAAATTTTTCCCCTAAAGAGTCAGAAGTGTATCTGACTTATTACCTTAAAACATTTGTACTACTTGCCATTCCCAAGGATATGGTTAAAGTGGTTTATGTGCTCAGGTCAACTTCTTCATAGAGAGTCTAAGCACTCAGTGTGTCTCAAACTCATTCCACTTGCACAGTTGGGTGGTTTTTTCCCAGCAGAGTAAGTTAAAGTATGCTGAGAGTGATTCTGTCCTTCCCCTTGGTACTTTTGACAGACTCTAAGCAACATGCACACCATGGCTCTGGGATATCCCAGACTGATCCAGCCTGGATACCTTATTTTATGTGCAGCAAGCAAAGAGATGCTAGTCATCAGCTTAAAGGAAAAGCTGCCCTCACTCCTCGTCACTGTGCCTTTGACTGAGGTAAGGCTAAGGGACCATTTCCCATATGCTCCTTTCCAAACCAAATGATGGAACAGGGCACTATTTCAGCAGAATGTTACCAAATTTAATGTGCTATACACCACATTCCTCTGGCATGAAGCACTGACATTATGAACCAGAATCAAATGTAAAAGTACAATCACTCTATTAACTACCTACATTCTCTCTAAGATAAGACATGTAAGTAGATGGCCATGGTGCAGTGATCAAGGAAAATGTAACCAGGAAAAATGGGAATAAGACAAGCAGGTCTCTGCCCTTTCTGGCTTTGCCAGACTTCCTCTGCTGCTTATAGTTTTGAAGCTGACATTTATGCTGCCATTTGCTGGTACCACAGCACTCTGGGTGCAGAGGTGGTGATGACTGTCAGCAGCTTTCATTTCAGTTTATTATTTCACAACATTTGCATGTATGTTTTTTCCTTTTTTTTTTCTTTTTTTTGGAGAAAGCACTGGAAAATGGTAATGGCTTGTGGCTAATGGCTCAAAACCCCTATGTGTCTATGTGGAGGGAGCTGAAATGACCTCTGCACATGTGTTGAAAAAACAAATTCATGTTGCTAGAGAAAGGTGAGGTGGGAAAAGCCCTCTTTGTAAGCCCCAGCACCTGCTCTAATGCCACTGATACTCCTTCCACTGTGTGGAGCATCACTGATATTGCACACGCTGCTCATGGCAGGTGTGGAGTCAAAAAGAAGCTGTGGAGTCAAAGCAGGAGCAGTCAGACAGCTATGAACAGATTTTCCTCTAAATGTTGAAGTTTAAACTCTTCCAGAGATAATTTAAATTCCTTTCTATGTAAAATGCTGATGTATGTGAATGAATCCAACCAAGGAAAACTTTGTATTTGGGTGACTGCTTTCAATGAGATCACTTTACAACTAAGGGGGAAAAAAATTCATTCACAGGAAATCATTTGGGCCTGTCTTGTATTTCTCTCTTAGGTCAGATCCATCTTAGTTCAGAAGGCCTGTTCCAAACCTACAGGCATGACTCTAAAGGCATTGAGACCTCTCTTGTTGTGAGAAGTGTAGTCATATAAGCCATGAAAGTTTTACCTGCCTTAGTGTAAACTTGACTGATGCACACATTTTAGAGGTTTTCTTGCACTGGGGTATATTTTACTGTCTAATTTTTACTAACATGTAAAAAAAAAAAGTCAAATCAATCAGGGATATTATTAATCAAATAAAACCCGAGTTTATCAAAGGTACTCCAACAGCAAAAACATTGCATTTAGGCAACAAATGAAAAAAAAAAAAAAAGCTCTGAAATTTACCCAATCAATCACAGTGAAATAAAGGTATTATCATAATTCAGGCAAGCTAAGAGTGGATGTATGAGATTAACACCTATATATTACTAATAATAAACAGTAAGAATAACCTGTGCTCTGTCTGGTGTACTTTTTTTTAAAAAAAGAGGAAACATTTTCAGTTTCATATGAATTGATTGGGACTGACAAGATGCAATTCTAAGTGCTTTAGTCAATTTAATCCAATTTAGAGAAAAAAAACTAAACCAAATTTTAAGTAATTTCGATTAATGGAAGTATGGAGGAAATCATAACTGTTCACAGATACTCTGTGGCCAGGAAATGAAGCCAAATTGGCCAGCTAAACTGTTCACTGTGAGCTTTTCACTTACTGTTAGTGTGTTCTGAATGAAAAGAGAGGAAAGCCTTCAGCATCTGAGTCATAATCTCATACCAAACTGATGTCAAGCATTAATTTAAAGCATTTAATTTAATGAAACCTTTCAGTTCATATTTAACAAAACATGACATACTTTGTTTCACTGGAAGTCATTCTCTAAAAAACCTTTTTCTCACAGAAACAATTCCATTTTCAAATTTAATTCACTTTCAGGGTTTCATTTTTTTTTGTGTGTGTGTACTCAAAACTGATTTAATACACATTTTCCTCCTCTAATAGGCTGCAATTAAGCAAGATAAAAAAAAAATGTAATTACTATATCAAGCTAGTGCAGCCAATGCAAAATTTCCCTTTTATTTCAAATAAACTTTGATGCAGTTCTTTAGAAATTTGTCATTAGTCTCTGCACTCCTGCTTT
This sequence comes from Trochalopteron elliotii, assembly GCA_024734555.1. NCBI lineage: Eukaryota > Metazoa > Chordata > Aves > Passeriformes > Leiothrichidae > Trochalopteron > Trochalopteron elliotii. The sequence continues at coordinate 70,722 of JANPWX010000151.1, read as the reverse complement.
TTTTTTTTCCTTTTTTTTTTTTTTTTTTCCCTCCTAGATTGCTTAATGATAAAGGAGGTTTCAGAGCCGAGTTACTGGACAGATCATTCACCACTCAGGCATTTCTGATACTCCCACTGCAGCACAGTCAGGCATTTAAGCGGGTAAGTGCCACATTTCTTTGCTGCCTCTGAATGCTGAAGGATGGGAATGCTCCTGTTTGGAGGAAGTGCAGAGCCCACCCCATGGCTGGGTCACCATGACAATGAGACAGCAGGAAGGAGAAATGTTTGCCATGCAGGCACATAACCCCAGCGTAACACCCAGCTCTAAGTTAAATATGCCAGAGCTCTGAGAAGGGCCTGGCTGAGTGTCACACACCAGCCAAGAAAACTCACCACCACCTCTAGCTGGGGATGTGAAGGGAACTTTCTGTCTCCTACACACACATCTGGGGCTTGGCACACACCTATTCCTGCACAGGAATTGACCCTGTTGCATTCAGTCACGTTATGTGCTGGTGGCACATTGTGAACAAGTAATACCCCTGACAATTCCAGCCCAGCTGACTATCCCCAAAATCCTGCTGTCAGGCTCCTTCCCCTTAAGGGTGGATTGTCACAAGATGCAAATCAAATGAAATGATGCAAAACAGGGAGTCAATTGAACAAAATAATCCACATCTTGCTATTACAAAACACCTGTGGGACATGGCAAAGTTAGGCAGCACTTTATGGATGTTTGTAAAAAACTCACAGTTGAGATATTGCTTTTGCTCGATGACCCTTAAAAATCCAGTTTCTCCTGCTTAAAAATTTCATTTGCTGTGCCATTTGACTCTAGGAGCTCAGCAAGGGCTGCAGCCTGCAGAGTTCCTCTATGTCTAGGTGCAGGGTGCTGGGAAGTTGCTTTATTCAGGCACAAGAGTGCCTGGGGGCACAGTTTCTTTGTCAAGTTTCAGGGCAGAAATGGAGCATATATATCATAGACATGGTCATACATTTTACACCATGCTAGAAGCTTGTGGCCCTTCCTCCTGCTCTGATTCACTTCTTAGAGAAGCCACAAAGGAAAGTGTCTCTCTCAGATATCATCTTTTGCCATCATCCTCAGTCCTTCTCTACTTTAAGTCCTGAGAGAAGAATTCTCCCTGGCTCAGCTTGTCTTCTGTAGCTGCCCTCAGGAAAGTGAGCTGTGTATTGTTTGATCCAGTTTGGCACATGAATTTAAACAATCTTCAGAAATCTGTGCTAAGTCTAATCTAGTCTGACTTCACTCCTCCTGTACCCTACAAGTCTTTTGCAAATGAGCCTCCTGCATTATCAAGTTACTCGAGCTGTATTTAGTATAATTAAAATGCTGAACTGATGAATCTTCTCACTGAGGGCAGAATGGATCTGGATCCATGAAAAGGTCACTCAGCAGGAAGGAGGCACAGAAACCAACAAACAAGGGAGCTGAGGACCACAGAACCCCTGATATGCAAAACACAGAGGATATTAAAAAGTGGGCAGGAGGTAATGAGCAATAAGCATCCTGGGCCTCTACATCTTTTAATCTTCAGTCTCCCTTTCTGGCTGAATTCTGTGGGATAACTTGGTAGGCATTCAAGGAAGTGACCTACACTGTTTCCTCATGTGTAGCACAATAATCGACAACATCAAATGAACTGAGCATCAAGCTGGCATCACCCAGTTACAATGGCAGTAGAAATTAAATAGCATTAATTAGAGGGAGAATATGGAACTCCTTCTGCCTGGAATGTCTCTTCTCTTAGCTGTCAAAAGCCTCCACGATTTGGCTTATTAAGAGCCAAGTTGACAGGAAAGCTGAAGGGAATAAAGGAGAATTCTCCATTGTGTGCCAAGCCAACTGAGGGAAGACTTGAGTTCAAGGCTGACTTTTAAAAGACAGCAAAAGGTTAATGAACTTTTATCCAAGCACCATTAATACATCTGCAGATCATTCTAACTAGACCACAGACAACACTTTTGCTCTTATTTAACTGCAAGACCAGGTAAGTAATGTAATGGAGAAATCGGAGATTTTTAATCAGAGATTAAAAAGGTTTTTCCAGTTTCCAGAAAGCAAAGCAATCCTCCACGACAGTGGATACTCTTCCTGTGTGCTCTGCCAATACCTGTACGTATTCCATGTTAAAACTATCTCCACAACAATTTCCCCCCTCATTTTGCTGACATTTGACATAAACCAGACTGTACTCTGCATTAAAAAGGAGCTTGATTCTTTGAGGTACAATGAACCCTCATTTCTCACTATGGAAGAGCTCAACCTCTTGCAAAACCACTGAAGGGAGGTTCCTGGTATTACTTGGAAGTTGCTCTCCTACACCTTCCATTCTCTGATACACTGGGAGAATCAGGAGAATTATCAGATTTTTAGTCAGCACTCAGTTCTGTACTCTGTGGTTTAAATTCATGCCAGCTTCTATGATAGAACTATAGAATGGGAACTGTAATATTGCAAACAAAGCATAGAACAATTAGTTATATTTAAAAGGGTTTCTTTGCCACCTTTTGGCAATCAAGCATGTTTGCATACACTCTATTTTAAGAACTTATCTTTCCTTTTGTATGCATACTTGCCTTTTTTCTGTACTAAACAATTAATGTAATTCCCAACCACTAAGCAAAAACCTGTAGACATTTTGGACAGTAAACTCTTTCCCATTACATGTCTATACAATGCCTAAAATTGACTAGAGTCCTAGTTGTTGAACAGAACCATAGAAATTTTAGTTATTTGGAAAAATAGTATTTTTATTTAATGTTTTTTTTTCCAAAAATGAACTCACTCTCTTGTAAAAAAATAAGGAAGAAAAGTGTCAGCTGATTTCCATAAATTGCCAGTATAGCAAAAGCACATTATTGAGGAAATCACCTACAAGTGAGCTAGAATTCCACACTAATAAATTACCCTATGTCCACTTTGCAATACCCAAAAGTTCAGATGTTTCTTTGAGTCTTATTTAAGCCTCTTGAATCTAAGCATCTACATAACTTCATGTAGTAGCTGCACTATGTAAAATGGCTTAGAGAGGAAGATGCCAAAATGTGCTAAAAAAATCACAGACTTTCCAATAAAAACATTATTTTTGGTCAACATTATTTGCTAAATTAAACCTAAACATATTAATCATTTTGCTCAACCCACAATTGCATTTTTCAGTTAATATATTAATTCTCCTTCCAGTTCCTCTCAGCTTTTCTTATGTGCCCTACATCTCTACTTTCCCTTAACAGACAATGGCATATCTTTCTTCTACATTTAGAAACATAACCTCCCTTAAAATGATGTTCTGTGAGAAACCACACTTGGACAAGCTGTGACACTCGATGGACTTGAAAACTGTGCCCCAAAAAGACAGGATGTGGCAGCTTCATGATCCCTGAAGATGCTTTAAAGGGTATCCAGGAGAATCCCTTGCTCTTACCACACAGATGTAAAATTACAGCTGCAGGAAACAGGGAACTGGATATATGAGAAACTGGGGACCAATCAAATCAAGAGGAGTAAACAGGAAAAAAAAAACAAACATCCAAGGAGAAAACTTGTGCTGATCACTCTCTTCTTTTCTTTTCTAGAGAATGCAGAGGATGGAATATGTACACACTGACTTTCTTCTGTCTGGTCTTTTCCTGGCTTTACCTATCAACAACATCAATGTCACTCCACCAAAAAGTTCCCTTTTTCTCTCAGGAGATGCAAATCCTACAGAGCATCCCCTTTGACAAAGGGCTGCCTGCAAGAAACTTCACTGGTCAGTTCAAGGGCAGGATCCTTTCTGCACAGGTTTAAATGGAAAATCACTTCAGCTTCAGGAAAAGCAGGATCTAGCCGAGAATTCTCACAGTGCAATACATAAGATAAATGTTATTGATCAAATTGAAAATGTGTATTTTACCATTTTATGATAGAGTATTTCCTAAAATGGCAATAAAACTTAAAAAGAAATGGCTTGGTGCTTAATTAAACCATCTGTGTTAATTTCCAGTTGCTGCTTATTTTTAGAAAGTAAGAAAGGATCAGCAGCATCATAAAAATACAGATTCTGTTTCTTATATTTTCTACTCATAAAAAAGGGGAAAAACAAAATGTGAAAGGGCTTAGAGCTAAGGTATTTGGTTTGAGGATCAGTAGAATATTTCATTTTGTCTGTAGGAATAATTATAGTCTCGACTATTATATAAATATCATTTCATGTTATTTCTCTGGCCAAATGTCTAAATTTAGAATTACTCTTTTTTTCATGACACAGTTTCAATAATAAATATTATGATCTAGCCTAGGTGTATGTTACATTATTAAAATGCCTCCTTTTTAAGCACTTGGTGGAATCACTGTTACTGTTCTGCTATGGCTTAGCCAGTCTGCTGGTAAAAATGAAGATTTATTTTTATGTGGCTTGAACTAAGATGACTGAGTTTTGATGTGTGCTCACCCTTAACTATTACCATTGTGTGCGATGGCAGCTTAAATGTTTTATTTTCAAATAAACAGGCAAATGGACTGTTATTTCTATAAATACTAACAGGATCATGCCCAAGCACTGGGATTTTTCAGCCTGTAGCAAGAGGAAACCACACATTTTCTGTTTATTTTTGTGGCTTTTACTATTTTAAGTAACATCAAGCCCTGGACTGAAGATATTCTGACATTTCTGGTTAATTTGAAGGAAAAAAAGTCACAATAATTTCTTAGCAAGTTAGGTCAACTTAAGCCAAGTCACTGAGTGATGAAAAATATTCTCTGTGACAAGAATATATGTCATGTCCTCCTGGATCTCCATCTCCAAGTCCTTTGCAGAGAAGCTCAAAAGGAATACACAGGAAAGTGGAAAAAGGGTAGACCTGACCTAAGGGATAGCCTGGTCCTACCAATATGTACCTAAATCTCCTCCTCATGTGCCACTGAAGTGTGACTGTGTAGGGACATTTGAGAGCTGTCCCTATCTCCTCAACTGAGAGCACATGCTGAAAGTGCTCTTTTCTGCTCTCTTTTCCCCTGACCTCAGCTTTAACACACACATGAAAGACAGAACAGCAAGGTTCTCCTGCTGCCTCTGGAGCAGTAAAACCTGAGCATCAGCTGTGTGGTTTTAGACTCCTGCATTTGTAAATGTTATTCAGGTTTTCCTTTGTAGCTGGCTATTTATCTTTTGAAGGTGGAGGAATGAGCAAGTGCCTGGAGTTCTTTTTCTGAGCAATACCTGGCTTCACTTAGTAATAAGCAGTTGATTATCCACAGGTAACAAAGCATTGCTTCACAATTGTAACTCTCTTTCTGAGCAGACAAATGCAGACACTGCCAGATGACTGAGGTTTTACAAAGGTATCAGAATGTCCTTTGAAACTAAAGGCTTTTTGCAGCCCCGAGTTGCTCCTCTAAATCTCTGCTCAGCTTGAAACAGTTTGACCTCTGCATCTCATTTCTTTGCAGTAATAAGCCCCTCTAATAAATAAAAAGGAAAGCAATTGAACCAGGTAAATACATAAAAATTAGGGAAGGAGAAAGCGAATGAACTTAATTGCAACCGCCGTACCAGTATTGCCTCGACTCAAAAAGTATTGATTAAATAACTGAATATTTACACCTTGTACTGGACCCGCTGAAGGCAAATGATGCATTGCAAAGCAAACAGAGGCTGACCTTTGCACGTTTTCCCATCAGGCTGCAGGGTAAATCCAACTGGGCAACTGCACCGTACCCCTGTCGCAGTATCCTTGCAAGTCCGATCACAGCCTCCGTTATTGACAGCACATGTTTCTGCAGAATGAAAGAGAGAGAGAGAGAGAGGGAGAGAGAGGGAGAAAGGGAGTGTAATGAAATGCTCTGGGGGAGGGGGAAGGGCACTGCCTCTTTGGGGCAATATTACAACATATTAAAAGCAATGTAAGTTTTTAAGCAAGGCAACTGAAGCAAGCTCCAGGTCATCAGGATCCGTGTACTGGGTTTTGACTGGTAAATCATTTCCACAAGCCATGATTCCTTTTTCCTCTTTTCTGCATTATTTTATTTAGTGTATTTAGTTAGTGCTTTTCAACTCTCTTAGACAATAGGATGGGTTATTACATACGAAACAAGTTTAAGAAGAAAAAAAAAAAGGGATTGCCTTTAAAAGCAGAACCAAACATTCCGTCTTGCATCAGTCAATGTCTAGCTGAGGTATTTTAAGGTTCACTTTTAAATGATCTTGTAGGCATAATGAACTTTAAAAACAGTAGAAAGCAAAGCAGAGTGCTAGACTTGGAACCAAGAATTTTAAACCCTCAGTTAAGAAAGAGTTAATGGAAAATGAACTACATATATCACTTTGACAAGAATCTACATGCCCAATCTGTTCTTACTGAACTACAAGCAAAAGGCATCTGGGTTTTGTCCACTTAAAGCTTTTTGCAAATTGAAAGGAGTTTGGAGTGGGTGGGAGGGCATAATTGAGGTCACTGAACCCATTCCAAGCTGTGTCATTGAAATTTCCCAGTGCTTGTAGTATGTAGAAGGGTGGCTGGGCAAACACAGGCAAGAGAAAGTTGCAATACTTCTGAGCTTTTACTGCAGTGGGCAGTGACTATTAGGTACCACTAGATTAAAAAAAAAAATAAAATCCCCAATTTCATTACAGAAAAAAGCAAGGACCCCTCCCTCGCTGCCGTTGTTTTGTGTTACTCATGTATGCACATGCACACACAGTACACATGCATATGCACACATACTCACAAGCACATCCATAAAAGAGATAAAAGGCAAGGGAAATGATTAACTTTGCTTTGATCCACAGAATGGAGTGGATGTAAGGATGCCAATTTAGCACGTCAGCTTGAACTGTACATTTTTTCTGAAAAGTATTTACTTCAGAGAATAAGTCCTTTTAAAAGTATCTTTTTCAGTTGCTCTGGATTTAATTAAATTAAAATACCCCACTGCCCCCCAAGATTGCCATTATTCTACTCAGCTCACCTCTTTCCCTAAAGAGGCTTTGTCATTACTTACTCAGATTTACAGACTCCTATTGCTGAATATTCACAGCCTGTGTCACAATTGTACCCTGTGGACAGGGTCTGACAATCAGCTAGAGGATATGCTAATTGGGAATTGCCTTAGAACAGTACATTGATCAAAAATTATTTACACAGAACAGAACAGGCTTTATTTTTCTATTGACTAGTACTAAAAGATTTTTATTTTAAAGTAGCTTGTGCTTTGCCCTCAAGGTGAACTTAGACTGGCCATTTGGAGAGACTTCACTGCTTTGAAAAAAAAAAAAAAAAAGAAAACTGTAACTGATTTTTTTTTTTTCTTTTGCACTGGCACAGGCCTCTCCACCAGTTGTGAAATAAGCTCCTGCCACTTGAGAACAAACTGAAACACAGATTTGGGGCACACATGCATTAACAGCATAGGACAGAGCCCATATACATTCACACATGGTCCTCCAGACAGATTTTAAATTTTTATGTCTGTTTGCTATGTAGTAACATAGTGTACAAAGAGCTCCCAGTATAGAAATGGATTTGTATGTAGCTGCCAGGAAGCACAGATAACAAATGGATTGACACATTTTCAGAAGTGGCTTTCTGAAGATGGAGCTGAGTCTGCAGCTCCAGATTTTTAGTCAGTTCTTGCTCACCACGCAGGACCTTAACCTAACTGTTTAAGCAATATAGTTCTCATTTTCATCTACTTCTCTGGGAAGCACTATTTTATAGTGCTGAAACATCTGCTTGAAGAATTCTGGCTGAAACTTCTGCTTGAAGAATTCTTCTGCAAATGACAATGCCACCATTTCCATTTGTATGTGAACGTGTGTGTTTTGTGTGTGACCAACATATCAAATAATAATTTTACCTGTCAGGGAAGGAAAACTGTTCCAGGTCATTTAAAATTTTTAACTTGGGCACATCTTAAGGGCAGGAGGATTTGCCAGGAGTAAAGAGTTAAGGTTAAAACTCAGGAAAAAGCTCTGAAGGTTACATTTGGCATGGCACTGCAAAGAGCAGTAAATCTTCTGTTAGCAGATTAACTCTGGCATATGAAGACTCCTTTATTGCACTGCGTCAACACAAGATGAACATAAGCAGTAATATTTCTGCTTTCTGGATGACATCCAGTAAAAATGAATAGACACAACAATTTTTTTTTTTTTTTTTCCCATGGCATGGATGACTGGATCTATAGGGTAAGGGTCATTCAATGAACAAGAGTTATTTCTACGTATAAATAGAAGGAATCAAGCCAGCTTTTCTTATTTTCACACAGATTTAGTAAAACAAACCAAAAGGGGTAAATGCCCTGCAAACCTTCCTAGCAACTCTGACTTTCATACATGATGAACTCCCAACAGAATGAAGATCCAAGTGAGCAAGAGGACATGTGACAGTACCTCTCACACTTCGGATAATTGGAGAGATGCACTGATGAAATTCCTTAAACTCAAGGTCGTGAGAAAACATCAGCAAAAGAAAGCAAACATGAATAGCAGAATGTGGGAAAGAGGCTACATCAAAGAGAGGAGCTGAGGCCTACACACAGCACAAACCAAAGGCATGACCACCTGTGTTTCTGAGACTCATCTCTCACCTCTCCACTACCAAACCTCAGCAGATATTTGAAACACAAATGCAGCTTTTAGGTCTCAAGCCAAGAGCAGAAGCAAATTACTTGTTTCCATTCTATAGCACTGGAGAAACTATGGAAGGGAAAGAACAGATGTTAAAAATTGGATCAGGTCTTCAAGGTGATACGGATTCTACAGATCATTTTTGCTGGGTTTTTCCCTCTCTGAAAGACAACCCCAACATTTTAGCTTTTTTTCTTGTTTGTTTTGTTTATTTCCAACTTTTTTTGCACATTTTTGTTCTTTTTTTTGTTCTGACAAGGCAGCAAAAAAATGAGCTGGAAGACACAACCAAAGCACTGTCATGTGACTGACATAAAGATTCCTTCTGAATTATGACAAAGCTCATAATCTGAAACAATTAGACCTTACTGTTAAAGTGATGGTTGTAGCCCCATCTGCCTCCCTACTGAATTCCTACCAGACAATTCAAGCAGAAGCAGGGATCTAAAGAATAGGACTTCTATTTATATACAGTGGCCTGGGAGACATGACACTGCATTTTTCCAGTGTAAGCTCCTAATTCTGGAACAATCTCTCGTGTATCTGCTCAGTGGATCCACAGACAATAAATAACTAAAATCATTACCAATATGCTGTGGTTTAATCCATAGGAACAATTTAACATTAGTCCACTGTGCCATGGGATATGCACTGCTTCTGGATATTAAAATATCCAATTAAAAAGCACAAGCTTGAGCAGTTGGTCCTTCAGCACTGTATCAGGAACATTGACTTAGTTACCAGGTGAAGTTACTCCAGTGCCTGCAATGGTTTAGCAGTGAAAGAGCAGCTCTTCAGGTTCTACTTCTGAAGCCTTTGAACTAAAGCAGAATCTCTACCAGGTGGCAACAGGTCACTTTCTTAAAAAGAGGAGTCACACTAGACAGGATTTATTTGGCTCTGAATACTATTAAATGCCTGAAATTCTGAGCATATCTCATGGTTTGAGAATATTTCTGAAAGCCTGATTTTCAGCTTCTTCTATGAAACAAGTAAATATAACCATTTAAAATATAAGATTTTTAAAAAATATATATTTTCTAATAAAAATCTGTTTGTTTGGGGTTTTCTTAAGTAGCCATTTATTTTATAAAGCAAATTTTTGTGACTTCAATTTATCTCATGAACGAAAGAACATGACATGATTTTAAGGATATTGGTCAAAATCAGGCAAATCTTGGAATCTTTATTCTTTATTCATTGTTGGTTCAATCTGGACTAAGATCCAAACCAGTTTTATAGGAACTGAGATACGGTGCAAAGCAGAACAAAATTACATAAGTCCTTGAGACTAGCAAGATAGTCTAGATACATCAAGATACAAGAGATACATCTGAGGATCATGCAGTAATCAATGTCTTAACTAAGTCATTCTCTATAATCTTTGATAAATCATGAGGATAGATATTAAAACTGAACAAGGTAAACACCACTAAAATCAAGAGGAGGGGGGATCTAGCACCAAGGTGCTTCCTTTAGAGATATGGAGAAGTGATTCTCTGATCTTTTCTGTTACCCATCATGGCAGTCTGAAGTCAACAGGATCCAGAAAAATGCTATTTGTTTCCAGACTCCTGATCATAACACATTGACTGGAAAGAGTGGATAACAACTGTAAATGTAAGAGCTGCTCTCAAGAATGTGTGTAAAATGTGCAAAGTCTAACAGAAGACAAAATCCCAGCTGTAGTGAAAACAAGAGAACTATGTAACCCAAGTGAAAATGGGAGAGGGAAGCCACTGAAGTCATCACCTACATTCAAGGCAGCCTTGCAGCATCTGCCTCTTAGGAAAAGCATGAGAGGGACACTGAATAGCATTTTCTTGCTCAGAAAAATTTGTTCTTGGACTAAATTACATGACTGTTCTGTAGGGCTTATGATTGCCATTTCCTCTGAATCAGAGAGGAAGGCTGGACTGACCCCTTGTCTTAAGGCCTTGTGCAGAGGAAAAGGATTTTTTCCAGCAACTGGTAGGCTGCAGATAAAGACAGAGCAGAACCCCAACACAAAGAGTATTCTCTCAGTTTGCCAGATTTCTATAAACTGTTCAGTTGACATGGTAAGCAGTAAGTACAGCCAAAAGGAAGATTTAAAAGTGGTAAAATGCTTTTTTCCACCACCTAATTCCTGTGATTGCCCAAATGATAACACCAGCCAAAGGGCAAATTAAAGAAAACTAGCAATTCAAACTGCCTTTATTTGGAATTAATTTGCAGTGGCCTAAAGCTCATTGGGGCCAGCAGAAAACAGGATGACTGGGCTTTGGTCTCAAAATCTGTGCCATATTATTTTGAACTTATTCTGAGTCAACGTTTATGCTAGCCAGGAGCAATTCTTGATGGAGTAGCCTGGAGCTCAGAATTTAGAGAAGCCATCACATCCAATCAAGGAAATCATAGTCCAAGCAAAGTTATGAGTAACTGTACTCAGATTGTAATTGTATCTACTTCTACACCTGGTCTGAATTTTGCACAAGATCTGAACGTGGCATCTTATGCGCAGCATAACTGTCTTAAATTCAGGGGTCAGACACATAAACAAGTCGATCTTCATGCAACTAAAGCTAAATGGTGCATGCAGGATGCCAGCTTTAGTGCACTTACAGTTTTAGCCAGTGCAACAAGGAGGCATATGGGTTAATTAGACCATTTTTCCCCTGAAAAGGTGCCGCTGAAGTAATAATTCCTGGCAACTGCAGTGGCAAAAAGGGCAAACTTTTTTTTTACTCCCTGTTTCTGTTTCTCAGCAGATGTGCTGTCACTAAAGCTGTTGTAAACTGCTACTGCCTCTGAATCAAGAGATAACCTGTTTACCTACCCTAAGCACATAAAAATGTGTTGATTTCCCTGTACTTAATTCACAGTGAAGCACCAACTGTGAACAACTGAGAAAAGATTAAGGACATCTGTTAAAGATAGCCAAATACATGGCTTTGAGAATTTTGAGAAGGTCTAATCTGAAACCATTAATTGCCATTGTCTGTTATGATTCCTTGCATCCCTGTAGTGTTTTGGGGCCCTCATAGGGACCAACACCAGGACTCCATTGTGCCAACTACGTTGCAGTTTTGAAAAAGTGATGATGGCAAGGTATTAGAGCAGAGAGGGAAGATCCTGCTCAGCTGAGTGGTGCCACCTCCCTCCCCTTAAAAAAATGTTGAATTCATTTAGCTTAATACACAAAATGTCTGGAGTCAAATTAGTCCTTAATTTTGTACCTCCCCTCCTCACACACCTGAAAAAACACTTTGCTCCATTTGGCTCAAAGGCTGCCTGTGCAGACATCTCATCTGTTTCCTTCACATTGATGCCACTGCACAATCTCCACCAAAGAGAGCTCTTTCTGAATTCCAGACAAGCTGGAGTTTTGGACTGGGGTTCTTTCTCTTCCTCCTAACTTTTATCTAGAGAATCCAGAAATAATTTTAATCACCAGTGGTAGGTGAAGCAGATGACCGTGCTTAAGAACAAGGACTACCTAACTGAATAAAAAACCCACACTGAAGATCCCCTGAAAATTCTGATGAAAAATGCACAAATCCTGAAAGCCTGAAACTTGGAAGAGGTTCAAACTTAACTCAGGAAAGGCCATTTAAAAAAACACAACCTTCTTTGGATTATAAAATGAGGTTGCCTTTATGTAAGAGGGAATGTGCAGTATGAGTAAGAAAGCCATGAGACAGAGAACAGATGATAAGGCTGCTGTTGCCATCCATAAAAAGAATTTTACTGAAAGTAGCAGTACATGAGGTACATGTGTTATGTGGCAGGAGATCAGGGTACAGGGAGGGACCCAAAGGACAACAAGCACAAGAAGAAACTAAACACACAAAATATTTCAATTTTCAGTTAAGGGAGAACTCTGCTATTCTCATGCAAATTATGCTCTGTGATGCTGAAAGGATAGAGAAAGAGCATTCACAAGAGTATAATGGAAGAAACAAATAGCTGTGAACAGATGAAGGAGAAACTGAAAGAGCTTCATATTCAGGGAATGAAAAAGGTAAGACAGAAAGGGTAACTTGCAGGATGTGGAATTCTTCACTTCGTTATGCTTGTCTCCTCATTTCCTTGCAATTTCATGATTGGTAGAATTTTATTTGCATGAAAATAGGATGAGAATTCTGCCCTGCCACATAGGGAATGTGTGAAGAAACAACTAGGTGAATCTTACACTGAATCATGAACCCTGCAGCTCTCAGTTCAAAAAAAAGTTGATTTCTCTTCAGGGAACACCACATATTTAGGGAATGTCACTTGATAGATTAGATGAAGTGTTTTATAAGCATCCTATGAGTCCAGTCTGGTTCTTAAAATTAACACTTGTAGCTGTGGGGCTCTCTTCAGACAGAGAAGCTGCATTTAAGAAAAACTGAAATTCTCAGAAGATCATGAAGGAGCATTATCTCCTGACCTTGGGTAAATCTTTCAATTTAAAAAAAGGAAAGCAAAACAATGGAAGGTATTGCCAGGAATTCTGGATAAGGTCAGAGTCTTTATCATCAGCAAAGAAATGAAGAAAAGGGATTTTTACAGGAAATAGCACACCATTCACAAACTCAGTGAATAAAAGTGATGGTAACTCATGATGAAAAGATCTGCCCTTGGGAGACAGAGAATGCATGAATGACCTCAGGGATTCCTTCCCCCTGTTTGCCATGATTTCATACAGCAAAGCAGAACTGACAGAAGGAGTTAAAGCAAGGTCTGGGTTTCACAGTCAGCAACTGAATTATAGAAGCTCCCAGCAATATGCCTGCTAATGAAATGTTTGCAATTCTTCACTGATTAAAGCACAAAAGGATTATGATGCATCCAGAGCCAGACGCTTGGTTTTCTGACAGTGAGCAATTCTAAGCTGGGTAAAAGCCATTCACAAAAACAAAGACATATTTTAAGGAATTGGAAAGAGTCCTAGGAGGCAGTACAACAAAGCCAGGTACTGAAGTACACACTGGAAAGGTGCTCTTGGCTTAAAGTGACCCTTGGCAGGCTGTAACTGTGACAGAACTGCTTTGAAAGAACACTTGAAAACAAACACTAGCTTGTCCATCACCCTGCTTTTAAGACAGGAACCTGGGAGTGGTATCACTCTCATTCTATTTTGAAAGAAGACAAAAATAAAGTCTCCATTTTTAATTTACATTGGAATGAAACAAGGTAAGACTTCTGGAAATTTTCTGATGGCAAACCAGAGCTTGTACACTCTTTACTCCAGTGTTTGGTAGTTTAGGCATTAAATTGCATGTTAGAAACCCAGGGCACATTTTCTATGCTTTTACATTTACTGAAACTGAAAAATCCCTAGCCCTTATCAGGCTATTGACTACCAATAGTGGCCCCAAGGGTGGAACATAAACATGAGGCAATAATGAGTTAGTCTGACTTTACAGACCAACATTTCCCTTGAACAGAGGTGGCAGTGCACTGTGAAAGGTCTCTAGAATAATTTCCTCACATTTCAGATGAATATTCTAACAAGTACATTCCGTCTGTGCACATTCTGTCTCCCTGTTTCTGAAAATCATTCCAGGCAAAAGCACTGTGAAAACCAGTTTCCCCACAAAACCTACATTCAAGAAAAAAGGCTTTTGACAGAAAACTCTCTCATCAGATGACAAGATTCTTTTAGGTTAAGAATACATGGCTTCAATACATTCTACTGTTCTACAGCTCTTTTTCCTGATCTCCAAAGAATCTAAATATGGCTCTACCACAGAGTCCTAAATCCAGAAAATGGTGGATTTCCATATGATCTACACTGTCACTGTGTGGTTCACACAGTATTTCAAGAGAGATGTTTGATTTTGGACAAGTTATTCACACTGAGTCACCAGCAGAGAGATCTTTGGATGCTGAAAAGACTACAGAAGGAAAATTTTCATATTGATATGCTGTCATTTTAAACATGGCAGGAGAAAACAAATTTAAGTACGAGACTCTGGTAATTGTAGTTAACTACGTGGACTCTATTTTCCTGCAATCAAGAAGAAGCTGAATGTCTCTCCTGAAGAGAAAACAGTGATTCAAAGAGAGTCCTGTGTGTCACAGAGAGAGGTGGAAGTAAAAAGAAGCACACTAGAGAAATTAGAAGGTTTTTTTATTTATCAGGTGATCCAGACAAGTCAGTCAAAGCACGCCTGATGTTCAGGATGAAGAGGGCAGCCTAATCCTTACATAACTGAGGGTTAAGAAAAGATGCCATATGGCTGACTATTAAACTCAGATGACTCAATGCATATGATGTTGAGTATCACTTTTGGTTCAAATGGGTAAACCCAAGCTCTAAATTTGTAAATCTCTCTGCCTTTTTTGATGTAACAGATAATTTAAATGCTTGCCTTTGCTACAAATGCTGTAAGTCGTGGCCACAAGCTGAAGTTGTGTGATTTTTATTTAATATGATGAGCAGCTCATCAAAATCCATTGTAGGTACTGGGCTAAAGATACGAAACCTAAACAGCTTTGGCCAGGACAGGATAAACACAGTCACCTTGGCTGATATTTCCAGGGACTTTCAGGAGGCACAAGATTGGATGAAAGAGCTGACCAGCACACAGAGAAGGGAGTACTGGCATGTCATTAAAGTGGCCAGAGCAGGACTTGCACTTGTGATCTATTATTCTGAACTGGCTTTGGCTGTTTACTGCAATGTTCGGGATCCTTGGAGTTGAGCTGATGGGGAAGTAAAATTTCCACAGCAAGCAAAGGCAAACAAAGAGATGGTTCTGCCCCACATGACATGCAGGGAGGATATTCTCTGTCATATACTAATCCAAGGCAGAAATGCTCAAATTGCAATTTCCACAGCTCACATCTCTATTTATTGCTGTACAGGGAGAATAGTCCTAGCTGACTGCACACTCACCTTTCCAGGCAGGTAGCTTGGGTGCTCATTATAAATGGCTGGAAAGCCACTGATAAGATAATGGAAGAGGAGACATCCACAGAAGTCAAATGATTCTTGCCACAACAAGGGAAAACACAGAACTAGTAAAAATACTACCTTATTTGCTGGTCATGTGCCAGGAATACAGCCAGACCACAGCCCTGCCTATGAACAATATCCAGGAAACTCGCAGGAAAAGGGATGAAATGTAATACAGGTGCACGTATATCCCAGCCTGGCAAAGCCAGTCCTTGTTGGTTTACAAATGGCACCACAGAAGCAATCTAGGCAGAAGTAAAATCGAGAAATAACAAAGACCAGCACAGCTCTGATACACTTTACAGCTTATACCAGCATTTCAGCTGACAGCAGAATACTTAGGAGGGCTCTTAGAAACCATCTTCCAGGGAAGAGAATTGCATCACTCTCTTTGAGGTGGGTTGCAAATAACCTTACTGATGACCCAAGAAGTTGGTGTCCAATGGTAAAATCCTCAGCTGATCTGACACAAAATTAGCTGAATATGTCTTGTGAAGGAGTGAATTTCTGTGCAGAGTTTGGATTTCTGAAGACACCTCTATCAATGGTGTTTTGAGTCCTTTACCATTTTGTGTCCCTTAAGCATGCAAGGGAAATTACTACAATTCCTCAGCCTCAGGATGGGCTCATTGTCCTGCTGCTCTTTGTTATACTCAAAAGTACTTTGTATACCCCTCATCTTGTGACAAGAAACAACCACCTTTTTATATTCTAGGGCCAGATCAAGAACATTTTATGGTCAAAGTGAGTTCTTCCAACAGTAATCTTGGGGAAGAATGGAGAAAGGAGTGAAGGTGAGGAAGATGCATGGTGTTGGCAGTTGTTCTGAAGTCACCTCAGGTCAAGCCTAAATGAACCTGACCCATTGACTGCTAAAGGGCAGAAGAAGGAAAATGAAACATAGTGAGGAATGAGTCAGATCTGCCTCTTCAAGAAGAGCTGACCAGAGGACAGGACCTAACAAACAGCCTGCACAAAACATCATGGTTGTGTTGCTAAAACACTTGCCAAATTCATGCAGTCTAATAAGGCCTGGGATGATGGCAATGTAGCAAGTAACTGCATCTCTAAAGACAATATAAAAAAATACTTAATAAAATTACTTGGTTCAAAGAGTTGATGTAAAGACCAGCCAAAGAGCAAAGCATTATCTCTGACCACCAGAGGAGGACTCCTTGGGTCTAAATTTCAGACAGTTCTACAGTTCTGGTTCCTCAAAGAGGAAATTTACTTACTTGTAATGAGGGAGCCCGATGGCATAATTGATGCTATGAATTCTATCTCTGTGACTAGAATATCAAGTTCTAAAAGAAGGTTTCTAAAAGGTTTCTAAAAGAAAGCTCCAGGATATCAACAGACAATTGCTCTATAAAAACTTTGCAGCCTTTTCAAGTGAAAGACAGTGGCCAAGGAGAATGTTAAGCCCATAAGACTTGATTATTTACAATTTATTTAATGATAAAGGGCTAGGCTGCTGGATGATTTATTTTTACAGTTGTAGACTGTGATGGGGCTGTTTGACTTATTAATGAATTTGACTTAATCAAATTAATTAATGAATTAATTTGACTTATTAATGAATTCTATCCAGGGCTATAACAGCAAAAAGAGATATGGAAACATGAACAAAAGCAACTTCCACTTCTGAAGATGTGACACTGGACAAAATATTTTGAAGATAAGTGTATTAGTAGGGTTAACTGGAAATTTGGTGCTTCTATAGTTGTGTGCCCATACTAGAATGGCTCTCATACCAGTAGGCAGGGCAGATTATACTGTGATTGACATTCATTCTGAATTTAACCTGAAAAATATGTGAAATGCACCAGTCCACTCCTCTAACCAGGTAGGGTAGACTCGTGCCAGGATGCTATGGTGAAAAAATCAGTTGTGGCAAATGAGTTCCCAAGGAAAAGAAGGTAAAGGAAAATGGAGAAGGTCTCTATGATGCTCCTAAGAAACACACAAAATATTTTCAGAAAAAAAATTATTATACCATACAAAACAGACCAAAATTTTAAGAGCTGAAGGCTGTGCCCAACTAACTGCAAGATGAACCATACCAGATGCTTAAGAGGACCTGAAGGCATTGCCTGTGCTCTTCTGCTTTGTAGCAGGTGCAAGGTGTTCTGCAACAAAGGGCATGTAACGTGCCTTAGAGATGATGGTACAGCTCTTGGAGCTGGTAGAGGTTTTGGAGCTGTGCACCTCTGCAGGATCAACGTCCTTCCTCACCTACAAAATGCTCGTGGCTCAAGGTCCACTTTGCAGCAGCCACCACAGAGCCAAGGCAGAACCTCTCCAGGAGACTCCCTGGGGTACAAAAAAGGCTGCACTGCCTCCACTCCATGGTGGCAATGGCCAAGGGGAAGTAAAGAAGAGGAGTATGAATATAAGCTGTATGCATATTCATTGACCAGACAAAAGCCATTCAGTACCATCTCTGTAATGGGAGCCCTCTTGACTCTGAACCCAAGTGCTTTTCTCTGATCCAGGGAAATAAGTGACAGCTAGAAGCCCTCAGGGTCTGTCCAAACATTACAAAAAAGTTGGATGAAAATTCCTAGGCATCTTTAGGCAGTTCTAAAGGGAAGTTTCCTGTAGGTCATGAGAGAAGACCAGTTTCTCATCTGCCTCACAAGATCTAGATAAGAATGCATCTAACAGGAAGGAAAAATGTGTATTTATCTAGTTTTATCGGTTTAAGATTTAGCTACAGGTCACAGGACTACAGCATGACTCAGACACAGGCCCCAGTAAGAGCCACTCTGAGACACAGAGGTGGCCAGTCTTGGTGGGGCAAAGTGACTGCTACAGGCAGCCTTTTCTGACAGCATCACTGTTCTAAAGCAGTCTTGTCAAGCTTATTCTGAGCCTTGGCTGACATGAAGGGTTGTATGGATCATAGTCATTTTGATAGCATGCAGCAAATGACAGGGGACTAGCAATTATCATCTCAGGACTTGCAACGAAAAGCACCTTTCATCAGATTACTAAAATTACATAAAGTCATCTAGTTTTCCTACTCTCCCAAGACTATCTGGCAGGAGGGTCAAACATCACAGTCCATTTAGAAAAACTGGGAAATATGTTTCCTGAGGAGCCTTCCAGTACTTTCTAAAACAGCTGTTTAGAAAACATCTGAAGGAATTTCATGGAAATGCCACTACACTTTGGAAACGAGTAAGACTGCATTAAAAATTAATTCAGAGCATCAGCAATCAGCAGAAACAAACAAAAGTCCCTAAATATTAAGCCACCTGCTCAGATTTCACTCACTAATTAAATTTCTTTTATTTATTCTTTATTTATTTCTTTTAAATATCTTCATTTTCTTTTCCTCTCTAGTTAATGTTTTTCTAAGGACTCAGTGGTTTAAACACATGTCCAGAAACTCTCAGCTCTCAGCAGATACCTGCTAATACAGGAGGCACTGAAGAGTTCAACAATGTATTTTGCAAACTGGATTTTAAACTACCTCCTTAAGCTTATTTTTTAGGTCTGCGTTCCACTTGGAACTTGCATACCTGGTGTAATTAAAGCTGTTGCTAATCTTTTTAATGCTAAACTTTTTAATGCTATTTGCCTGGACTCCTGGAAGCAGTGTGAGCTTATTTTCAGGTTGGATATTTATTTTTTTTCAGAGGGTGAGGCATCTACACAGTGCACTATGTTGCTCAGTACCTCTAGAGATTACTGTATATGCTATTTGTGGGTGGGCAAACTCACACTGAGACCCAGAGGGTTGCATTTTTCAGTGGTCTAGAGGCCTTTTGGCACATTTCTTTTCCTGACTTCTTTTGACACTATGGATCTTATTGAAATTAGAGCTAAAAGTGTTAATGGCACTTTTATAAAGCAAGATGAGCTGCCTCATAGCTTTTGCTAGGTTAAATTATTTGAAATTGTGCATCATTAAAAAATGAAACTACATGGGTCACTTGCTGGGTCTGTAAACTAACTGGAAACTAACAATCATGGATAATCTAAAAATAAAGGAACATATGCCCAGGTTTTCACACAAAGGAAGATATTTTATTCTAATCTTGTCACCTAATACCCTTACAGATTCATAACACTGTGCCATTTCCTACACAGTGGTTGTATGCTGGCTTCTGGGTATATAGATTATTTGTCATGGATGACAAGATACAAATGATATGGAAACTTTATAAATATTTCCACCTACTGCAACTATTAGCCCAGCAATCAACTAAATATTCAAAGTGAGGCTTTGGTCTCCTCCTTGGTCACTCCAGTTAGGTATGGATGCTCACAGGCAGAGCTGAGCTTTCCAAAGGCTAGCAGGACAGTCTGCAAAGGACTCAGTGGTTTTAAGAAAAGAAAGAGTAACCCTGAGGGAAGAGAGTAGAATTTTGTCCTGCTAGAATCTCTGCTGTGGTGATGAATCCCTGTCTTGTAAGTGGGTCCATTGGGCACATCCCACCAATGGTCACTGAGTTAAAAACCTAGTGGGAATAATTTTATGAGACGAGTGGAGCATCAGAGTGGAAAATCCAGGGAAATAAACCACCTGAAAACCTCCAAGCATCATTCAGCAGTCTGTGCTACTCTGTGCTCTTTGTCTGATGCAAAGTCTGGCAGAGGCCCAGCCACTCAACCCTTTCTATTCTCAAAAGGCTGTTCTCACTGACAGCCAGAAATGTAAAGCCAAGGAGACAAGCACGAGGGTGTGCAATGGGTTAACTGAGAGCAGAAGCTAAAGAATTATCTTCACTGTTCAGTGCACTTCCTACTCTCTTCCACTTTCAGGCTCCAACAACACAGAGAAACAAGCCATGCCTCAGAAAGAAGAATGTGCAGAAGCTCACTAGTCACTAGGGAAAGATCTTTCAGTGGTTACTAAAATAGCTGCACAAAGGAAATCAATGAATTTCCAGTCATAATATTTACATTTCAATCAAAAGAACAGGAAACTTTAATTAGGCAAATACACTTGTTCATTTAACACCAGGGATGTAATAGAACATTAGTTTATATCGTCATCATCACCATCATCCACTTTTAAGTCAATAGGCAGGTCTGCAACAGGAGATTTTTTTCAGGAATTCTACAGCAACACATACACACAAACACACAAATCACATGTAAAAAGTAGCTTGCATAAGCTAAGTAAGGTTAATGGCAAAAGCTTCCTTCTATGCAGAGAAAATTGAACATTAAAGCTGCAGCATTAGGGAAAAAAAAAAAGTTTAAAAACAAGGAATGAAGTTGTACAACAGATGAGAACTTAACAAAATTGGTGACCTTTCCACACAGATGAAGTCAGGTTAAAAAAAAAAAACAGGTCAAACCAAAACCAAAGGCGACCAAAACCAAACGAGACCAAAAGAGAACCTCCCCCCACACACATACAGACAAAAGTGAGAGCACAACAAAGGAAGTGGAAGAAAAGTGTTACCCATAAGTAGCCGCCGTTTCACCCGCTTGTCCACATCAGCTACTGACGTGGCATTGTACTCAGAACTCTCAATTGCAGCCTCATCCTTCTCTAAAACACAAGTAAGGGACAAACATGGAGCAGTTGGTTAATCACAAGCCCAATTTTCCGCTGCCTAAGACAGTTTCTTGGCATGGCACAGCCAAAGCCAAGAAGCAAAGGCATGAAAGCACTAAATCCCCGTTAGAGAGTTAATTCCCTTTGAGAACCCAGGAAAAAATTAAAAGGGTGTTTTAGGGAAAGGAGGAGGAAAAAGGGTGAGAAGGAAGAATGGTCAACTCAGAAGTAATTAACCACACAGAGGAAGCTGGATTTCTACTGGAGAACGAGACAGCTAACATGGGTGCCCCGGAGAGGTGTTAATGACGAAAAGTGAAATTCAGGAAGGCTAGTTAAACAAATTATTGAAGACAAACTAGGCTAATGGGGGCACCAGGATCTGAAGGTGGCAAGCAGAAGAAGACTGACAGACAGAGAGAGCCAGGAGAGTCCGGTGATGGATGGGCACGGATGCACCACAGCCTTGGACACATCGACACACTGAGAAACGAAACAACAGCATGCAAATTAAACAACAACAACAACAACAAAAATAAACAAACAACAAACCAAACAAACACAAAAAAAGATCAGTTTGGGCAGTGCTGGTTGCCTGCTTGTCTATGAAACACTACTAGCTAAACATTCAACGCTAGGAAAGATGTTGCAAGAAGAGGGTTTAGTAGTTTTATTAGCATGCAGTGAGCAGGACTATGTCATCAGAGATCACTTTTACAAGGTAGTCTCTGACATCCTACATGTAAGAGTTTCATACATAATGAGGACTTTGGTTATGCTTCATTAGAAATACACAGAAACAGTCACAAGTGTGGGAAGAGATGATCAGTAGGTGAAATAAAATTAAAGATTTCTGATACAGGAGAGCAATGGAGAAGCAGCAGCTGGGTAAATAAAATGATTTGTAGGAAAAGGGAAATGCTCATTAGGAAAACAAAAAACGAAAATGCAAGTGGGGACTTTCACATGCAGCAAACATAAAAAAAAAATAAAAGGTTAAGACAAGCGAACGAAGACAAAATATGTTAGACAAAGGGTCAACAAGTATTTATCTGGCATTGCAGAAGTTTGCATTCTTGCAGTGATGCCTGGAATATATACACCACTGAAGACAGCAAACACTGGAATCACTGAAGTGAGGAGGAGGAGGAGGCTGGCAGGTTTTGTTTGTGGCAACTCTACATGGTTGAGTGGTAACAAGAAGTTGTTTTGTTTTGTTTTTAACAAGTTCTAGATGGGATCAGGCTGCAATAGAGGCTTTTGTTTGAGTTTGTTTGTTTTTTTTTTCTCTGTAAATAATTAATAAACGTCAGTTATCAGACAAGACAGGCAATCAGGAACCATCACCAGAAAGCAGGAATAAAAATGTAAAAAAATAAATAAAAATTAGAAGTATTCTAAGAGAAAGAACTATTTTAGAGGGAAGAAAATCAGCACAGGCAGTAATATGTGACTTACATCACAAGACCAAGGAATGTAACAAGGAGTTGTATGTATTACATTACAAAAATGGGAAAAAAAAAGAAAAAAAAAAAGATGCAATGTACACAGCTTTTAAAATCATTTTTTACATGCTGGACAAAATAAAACATCAATCCAAGGATATTAGCGAACAATAATAAATCGAAGATCAATTATCCATTGAATAAAACCTGCTCTCAAGGCTCTCACTCTTACAAGTTCTCCCCATCTGGAACTGCCAGAGGACAGGGATTGTAGGATGGAGCCCTCCCTGCTGTCAGAGGCACTTGCTGAGAGATCCCCCTGCACTCAGACACACCTTGTGCAGACAAAAAGGCAGAGCCCAGCTCTTGAGCCCCATTCAGCTTTACCTCTGCCAGCACAAACCTCACCCTACCCCACATTAATTGCACATTAATTTGTGCAATTAAACCCCTCAGAAACGAGCAAGGCTCTGGGCAGCCACGGAGCTTTATGCCATGGATCTGACCAAGACAGGCTGGCTAAAGGGAACTGACAGATTCCCATGGGTTTCAAATGCTCTGTCTTGCAGTATAGGAGAGAAAATATGATAAATGTGTGTCTGTGGTTTTTTTTTTTTAACCTCAGGAAAATGACTAAGAATTTGTAGGAACTTGAAATCATACAAACAAAAAAAGTCAATATGTCCGCAATGCCAATGAAAACCATTATGGATTTCAGGTTCTGCTCTGTGAGTAAGAGTTTTCAAATGTTAACTTGCACTATGCAAAACTGCACTTTTTAATTAATTTTTATTTTTTAGCGGAGTGGAAAGAAATGGTGTTAAGCAAATCATACATTTTATAATCATAAATATTTGCAAAGCATCTGCCAAGATGCTCCATGCCTTGACTGGCTTTTTCCTTACTGATATTCTGAATGAAAGCTTAGTCACTACAAGTGCTGTAGAGTTTTTAGAATCATGAAACATACACCAGGGGAAGAAAGCACATAATGATGACTCCTTTTCCCTGGTAATAGCTCAGAAAGGGAGGTGATTTTTCTAACCTTGCTCAAGCAAGGAAGTCTTGACTAATGAATGTAAACCGAAGAGCTGAACTTGTATTCGAAGCAATGAACGTTCTACACATTTTTAACTCCAAAAACAGTTACGAACAGAAACACAAGTTACAAAGCGGGCAACAAAGGGATACTTAATTAACAAAATGTTTTAACAACAGGCACAAACGCTTCCCTGTGTGCCTGGCTGAGCCAGGAGCTGCTGGAGCACCCTTCTGTCAGCGCAGAACCCCTGTGGGACACACACACACACACACACACACAGAGCACAGAAATCCCGAGCAACCCGAAATCAAAGGTGCTGCAGAGAAAGTACTCACCAATGCAGGTTCGGCCATCTGAGTGCAGGGCATACTTCTGGTGACAACCACACACAGGACCAGTATCTGTGTCGTCACAGGTGTGCTGGCAGCCTCCATTCCCATAGTTACAGGTTACTAGTTAAGCCCCATATGAATGTGTATATATGTATATATAAATAAAATGACAATGAAACCAATTAGTCGTGAGAGCCTTTCAGAACACAGGAGAGTAGTAACATACCAAGACACAAAGCAACGTAACATTTGTGCTTGCAATTATTTCTATTTCTTCCTTCTGCCCCCTCCCTTCTGCCTGTCTCGTGCCCTAGCCTCAATCCATATAGTGAAGAAAAAAAGAGAAATAAAAACAAAGGCATTTTCCCCACCCTATTTGTGTTTATAATTTTAGTGTGACTCGTAGCCAATTCCATGTCTTCCTAAAAGCTACATGCTTCATATCCATGGTGAAATTAACAGTCTACCAATACAAATGTATAGTTTCAGGTCTATAGACAGCATCTCTCTCTTGCTGCCCCTTCATTCTCTCAGTAGAGGAAGCAGAGATCAAGCAGCAAGAACAGAACCACAAAAGTCTTGAAATCTACTATAGCAAGTGCTGGCCTCCCTAAAGCAACAAGTTTAAAAATAAACCAGGAAATTTTTGGGTTATTTTTCTTCTCTGCAACAAAAAATAAATAGCTGTTATGGCTCTGCCAGGAAGGAAGCACTGGAGATGCCACTTTCACTTCCAGGAATATAGTGAAGAACAGCTTTTAGCAATTCAAACGTCCTCTGGTGAAAAAGTACTAAACATACATTAAACCAAGCATTTTTTGTGAGGATAGGTAGAGTTTTAAAGGTTACACAAGATAGCAGATCAGATTAAATTAATTTCCTTTGTCACATGATGAATTTAATTTCTGCCAGCTAAGATAAACCAGATTTAAAATATTAAGCTGGCTAGCACAATTTAATAAAGCCTCTCACTTGCCCCTGTGTCATTTCATCGTTTGCAGCTGCACACCTTGATGCTGAACAACAGTTCTGATCTGACTGATTTCTGAGTACAATTTTCGGCCTTTATTTGGACTAGGTTCTTTTGCTGGTAAATATACATTGGCAAATATGGGGGAAATCCAATATGCCATTATTTAGTTCTATACTTATCATTTCAGAGGACTTAAATGTTTTGAAAAGTCATGGTGATTTAAATGCAGACTACATTTATTTAAATACTGACTCCCAGTAATCAGAAGGAACTTCCTCACATTGGTCTTAGCAGAATTTTCTTTCTAGATAAGGATCTATAGAAGAGGCAGTGTAGCAAGTTGCAATATACAGTAAAACCAAGATAATGATTAACAGGATTTGAAAACCATGTATCTAACTAAAATCTGAGGTTGTATCTAATGTAAGAGGGCTAAATTCATATATTCTCCCACTGAAGTCAGTGACCCTGCTTTAATTCTAGCTCCTGAAAATGGAGTAGACGAGAATTTTCCATCACAGTAACTAGAAATGAAATATCCCACCTCTGGTGTGAGTGCCTCAGTGCTGAGCAGCCATGTCACTCTCAGTAATCACTCAAGTATTTAGCTTAAAATGGAACAGTTCTAAAAAAAGCAACTGAGGGAGACCCACCACAGCATACCCAACAGAATTCCCATTAAAACCTCCTGGTTTTAAGCATGGGAACCACAAGTTTACAATTTCAGCTCCTGAATTCTGGCACAAGATCACAATAGGAATTGTCCACCTCTAAAGGAGGCCACTACAGGTGCAAGCATCCTTGGTCCTTCCCACTGTACACTTGGAATAAAAACCCTTGTGCTGTTCAGAGATATAGAAGGAATAGCCTTGGGGGCAAGTATAATCTCTGGGAAGAGAGACTGCCTGCATTCCCATCTCACTTTCCAGGAATATCACTGTTCTATCCAACTGGAAAGAATGGCAGTGAGGAAGTCAGGGAAACCTGCCTGACCCATGTTCCCTTTTTGGAGCTTGACAGTTTGTGCATTAGACTGGAAAACGGAAATTGTGGGTTCAGTCCAAACAGACAGAGGAGGGAATATATCCCAAATCATAAGAATCCTAAACTTGCAAGGAATTACATTACAAAACCCCCTAAACAACAGCCAGCTTTGGGCATTCTTTCTCCTTCTCCACTTTTACAGCTTACCTAAAAATTAATTTCTGTGAAAAAATAGCTGAAGCAAATCAGTCTGTTCTGCATCCAAAGGAAGCAACACTTCTTTCCCTTCAATACACAGTAACATTTTGCTTTTTATTTTTGATGCAAAACAAGCAAAATGCTATCTCAATTCTCTGTTCTTAAAGTTCCCACCTTTCCAATTAAGACATGCTTATTACTTGACCCCATCTGCCTCTAGGAACTATGTGGAGTTTCTCTCCTTGTTGGAATGCAGTGCCATCACAAATTAACTTAAAGGTGTCGTTTGTGCCAGATGTTTAAATACATTTCTAGCCAACAGTATTTTTACTGAGGGTTTTAAAGTGCAATCAGCAACAAAGTGCATATTTAAAAAATGTGACTGCAGTGGTTATTTTTGGCATTCCTTGCTGAAAGCCTCTCCTGGCAGAGATGAAAACATCTTAACACGCTTGCTCTGACCCACGTAAAACAAGGAACTTTTCCTTACTTATATTTGTCTATGAAAAAATTGCACTAGACTGATGGCATTTACAGCAAATGCTGCAGAATCACACACTTTTACAGCTTCCCTGCATATTAAAGTTACTGGTTCCATTCTACCCAGTCCATGAATGCACATGTAGGTCAGTTCCTTTTCCTGTCTCCTAGAAACATTAGTAAATCATGTTTTTGAAGGATTTGAGTTTCTGTCTAGACTACAATTTATTTATTTATTTATTTATTTATTTTAAGTAACTTGAGTCAACATTTTGAAGTTTTGACAGCTCTACAGGTGAAGTTGGTACAAAATCCAGTTGTAAAATATGTCACTTCGATTTTCTTCCTGCCCTCATTCTGTGGCAGTGACACAGTGGGAAGTTTCTCTTGCTTAGAAGAAAAAAATCATAATCATTTAAAAGCAAATGGGCATCCAGATCTACTCCATTTTTGTCAGAAAGAATTAAAGCAATATTAATGAGAATTTGCGAAGTGTTATTTTTAAAAATATTTCTGATAAATTTGGACTCTGCAACTATGGAAACAACTGTGTGCTCATTCAGAGTCTGATATTAAAGAGGCAAACACAGGCAAAATGGTAAATTACAAGACACAGATCACCTTAAAATATCATAAATCATGTCAAAATGAAAGGGATGGAAAATAGGGATTTTTTTTTTTTTAAACCAAAGGAGAATATTCACCTCTCTGTTAGAACTCAGACACGCTTATCCCCACATGGCAGATTTAAAACCAGAGTAATACCTTTTGACAGTGCTTCAGCATTTTCATATGTCTTAACTGCAGTCAAAAAATGCCAGGCTCTTTCCCTCAGTGGGAGAAATGTCCTCTACAACAGCAGAGAAGCCCCAAAATGACACAACTCCTCAGTGGGACACGTCCAGTGCTGGCAGCCAAATCACCAGCCTGTTCTCCCAACATTCTTCCACATGGATAAAGAGCTTTAGGGTTGACACTGGGGCTTCATAGTGCCTTCAAACCAGATTAATTCTTTTCACTGACTACAGTGCTCAGGGTCCTGGGCTGGCCAGACACCTCTGAGGTCCTGGCAGGTGGTAAAATGGCCCTAGCTGTCCACCTGCTCACACTGGAACCAGCAGCATTTATTCAGTTTGACTGGGCTGAGCCAAAGAGTCCTGAGACACAGCCTGGCACGTGGGCCAGTGCTTACACCCAGAGAAATATAGGGACTAGTCTAGAAATGACCTTTTGAGCGTGAAAAATGAGAAACAACTGTCTGAAAGAGAAATGACACCTTAAAGAACAAGAAGGATTTTAATAGACATGTTCCACTAAGTATGGATATTCCATGCTAAACTCCCCAGAAGACAGAAAACACCAGAATTCAGCCTCCCTCTACAGCCTAAACCCTTTTTTCAGTGCTTCTATGAAGTTTTACAGAATCCTCTTTCTGGTCCATCTTACATGGTCATGAGAAGAAGTACTTGAAAACACATGGCCAATTATTTAATACAGCATTTATTACTCAGTAACCTAAAAAATTGCCCAAGACAACAGTGTCCTGATCCTGTCCATAAGGGGATTGAAATATATGCCATGGCTCAGATGCCACAGAATTTGTCACAAGACAGATTTCATTTTTGTAGAACGGCTTTCTCAAATGAACACATTGTCATTGCAGATAACTTGAAAACTCCACTGTTTCTTAACTAAGTTGGCCATTAAATGCATAATTTGCATAAATATATGGGCACCTCTATGTGATAAAGCTGTGCATGCAACATTGCTTACATGATTTATCCTAGTATGGCTTTACATTTCTAACATTCTGGGGATCTTCATGCTGATAGCAAAGAGTTGCATGAGGACACTGGCAGCAGGAGCTGAAAAGCTGCCACTTGGCACAAGGAGGTTGGCATTTTACTGTAAAAGTACTAGCCAGGGTTTTTAGAATTACTTTGCTCTAGCTTTCCTGCTCACTTAAATCATTATTATCCAAGCAGGCAGATAGAAACAGCTGTAGGTAGGGTTACCCAGCATTTTTCATTAAAAGCTTCAGTTTTCACTTGTTTATGACTCTTTCAGGCTGCAACTTGCAGGTATGTGAAATTGCTTTAGATTTCCTCTTATTTTTAAGCTTTCAGCTAAGAAAGAGAGGAACATAAAATATCTTGGTTTGTTCATATTCGGGGACAAAATCTTCAGTTTATCAAAAACTTCTAATGCAATCGTGCCCAGGAGCAGGATCTTAGTATCTATCATGGATACAGATGTAGAAAGAAGAGGTAAAATCCCATGTTTTTTTCAACATTATCTGGAGCCAAATTGACTGCTCTGAAGTATTTTCTTTCTGCTGCCAGCAAGTATATCTGTGAAAATTACTGACAAAGCATAATCTCCTTCTGGGCTTGTGTACACCAGAGGTGATTAAAGTCATTTACAGGAGTAGCAGTAAACTCCCAGCAGCTGAAGTTTACTGATGCTTTGGATGTAAAAGATGCAGCTCATCTGAGGGATCATGTATGGATCTGTGGATTCTGCTTGGTGCATTTCTGGATGGCCTCTGAGGTCCCTTTCAGCCTCAACACTTCAGTGTTTTCTTAACATGTTGGGCAACTAGAAATTGCACACTTAAAATTTACACTAAGAAACCATTAAGGCTGCAATCTCAAGCACTCAGAAGCTACAAAATACCAGATTTACACACAGACATATTGTGTCATGATAACTCTCCTTGATGACAAATGCAGAAAACACTCCTGTCTCATTTAGTGCCTAGTGAAGCTGGGGAAAGTCAGGGCTGTGGAAGCAGCTGGGAATCTTTTCTCATCTACTGCAGAGTGAGCAGCAAACCAGAAACGGATTGTCAAGAAAGAACAGTTTTGTTCAGACAGTGAAAGGAGCCCTAAAAACTCAAACCTATTTCTGCCTTT
The DNA here is from genome assembly GCA_024734555.1 of Trochalopteron elliotii. Taxonomy (NCBI): domain Eukaryota; kingdom Metazoa; phylum Chordata; class Aves; order Passeriformes; family Leiothrichidae; genus Trochalopteron; species Trochalopteron elliotii. Next base: position 41,290 of record JANPWX010000151.1, on the reverse strand, counting down.
ACTGTGGAATTCCTACTTAGAGCTTGGCAAGTCACTTGAATCTCTTCTATTACAGGTTACTGATATTATAGTCCTTTCTCTATGGCATTTGCAACTACAGCTGGAGCTATCAGGAGTTTGGATTGGATCATATTAATGTGCTGTAAATGCTTAGCTGGGTTCTGTGTGGCTCTTGTTAATCACCTACCACTACTAAATGACTCCAACATTAATATCTTTACATTCATTTCTCTTTTGTAAGATGGGCAAAGCAGTACTTTTTAACTTGAGAAGTGTGTTTCGAAAATACATTACAAATGTCTAGAAAGCACTTTGACATTACAGTAATGAGTATCATGGGAAAATCCACGAGGGAATGAAAAATTTTATGTTTCACAATAGGGTTTAAATACTGTGCAGCAGGAAAGGCATGACACTAAATTATGGAGAGGAAGCTCCTGAACACAAGCCTGTTTAATGAGCACTGACCATCATGGGCACTGAATGAAGCAAGAGTGAAGGTAAATGGTAAGATGGGATGTGATTATGTAACTAGCTTGTAATGACAATCCTATGATACATGCATAAAAAGCATGGAGCCTTGCTCCAAGTGTTTCTGCTTTCTAACTTATTTAAACACCTTCCTTTGAGGAAGACTTGAATCATCACTAAAGGCCTTGGGCCAATACGTTTCAAAATCTCTCCCAGTGGTTGATTGAGTTGCAAACTGACTGATAAAAAAGTTCACCCAGAGAGGCACTAAGTGTACTAAGAGGTACTACATTCTCTGTCACTTGTTCACATTAAAAAAAAAACACAGCAGCAAGCTCTGACAAATCCTGAAAGGCATGGACTCCTGAGGACCATGATAAACCAGCATAACTGAGAGGGACAGAGGGTTTTACAAGGGTACCCAAGGTTTTACAAGACCCCACCAGTCCCTGTTGAACTGGGCTACAGACCCACTCCAAGCTGGCAAGTGGGAAGTGTCTGGCTCTTCAACATAGCTGCACTGAGTAGCTGCAAAACTGCAGGTCAGGATTTAAGCCAATTCCACTGAAATGGTTAGCTGTGAAAGGGTGGTTCAGTTTTGTGTTTTTTTTTTTTTTTTTTTAAAGTTGGGATTTGGTTTCAGAATTAGGCTTCTATAAACAGCCTGCTGTAATCTCACAGTTATTGTCCCAGGCTATCTGGCTACACCTCTATACTTCTGTGCATTTGGAAGGACTAGAAGTAATTATTTTAAGTAATTATCTTAAGTAAGACACATACTTGCAGAATGTGCTGTGGGTTTACAGGTTGATGTGCTTCAAAGTAAGCTCTTCAGCCTTGGAAAACTCAGTGTTCCTACTTAGAAGTCTGTCACCAAAAGTTCATTATACTTCCAACTACAATTTGAGCACCAGAGGGCACAGAATAAATTGAAGTTTTTACTCTATTAAACCCTGAGACATTTAGGAATAATGGTCCAGAAAAGGCTCTAATCCTCCTGCCACCATCTACTACTGGAACTCCCAAAGAATATAAGAATTTGAGGAAACAAATGATAACAACATAAGTAAACATCCTCCCACACTTCACCAATGTAGCTGATGTTGCACTCCAATTAACAGCACGCAACATTCACTTCTAATAAACACTGAGAATGAAAATTACCATAAAGGCATTTTTCTCTGCGCTTTTGCCTTTGGCCCTGTGTAGCCTCTCAATATTGAGCAGAAATCAGGCTGTACAATACTCTGTGGCATTTTTTTGACATTCAAAAGTGATTTTTTTGACTTTGAACTTGGGAACTAATATCATCTATGTGTGTTTACATAGTGGAGATCTCAGGAAGAAAAAAACCCCTGAAGTGCAAGAAAGACTGTCTCAAAAACACTGTCCCTGTGCTAAGCAGTTGTTTTATTGTTTTATTGCACTTTTTTTGTCTCTCAAAGCTACCAAGTAGGAATGCAAGCTATTGGACTCAGATCTAAGACTCACTGAAGCCATCAGATGTGGCTCAGCTCTGAGGCTTTCAGGTGATGATGCTCAGGTCAATTATTTGAACCCACACAGAACAATTTCTAATTTTGTGGGCTAATGAGTGCCTGCATCTTTAGCATCCCAGCTTCAAGAATACACCACTCTGGGCTCTTCTCTGAAGAACAGGATTTATGATGCAGCTGCATGTTTTCAAAGTAATAATTCTAGATAGTGAGCAGTGGAATCAAGACTAGAGCAATCATTTCTGTCTTTTAAAAAAAATTGGAACTGACATGCTTAATCTTATAGTTCTAGTGGGTTTATCATTAAATTCATTGATGCATTCACCTTTGTGGACCTTCAAAATACAGCAAGCCAGAATCCACTACGCTTTATTTGTATTGCTTTACAAGGAAAGTCTGGATTAAACTGATCCTTCACTTTTCTGCATTCATAGGAAAGTAGAAATGTTATTGTTTTGATAACTGAGCCACTGCCAACACTCTATTATTCAATCCCTCTTATCCATCCCCAAATGCATCTTCTACAGCAAAAAAAAAAACCAAAACCCCTCATTACTAAAATTGCAAATCACCTTTGGCCAAAACAAAGTTAACTTCTTCTGGAACATAACAACAATGAAGAAAACAAGACATTTTGGGGCATTTGAAATTTAATCTTCATCTACCTACATTTGCAGTCCTTCTGGTTTTTGGCAAGTTCAAAGCCAGGTCTACATTCACAGGCAACCCCACCTTTGGGTGTCTCCCGGCAGATGTGTGCACACCCATGATCTTTGTTCATACAGTTCATACCCTCTGTGGAAAAAGAAAGAAAAATAGAAAATATTAGTGTTAAAATAAAATTACAAAATAATTATATGCACGTGCAGTCCTCCAATAATTTTATCTGTAACTTTTATTTTTCGTCTGCACCGTGTGCCACAAGACAAAAGAACAGAGCTGAAAAGAGATATATAGTCAACAAAAACAGTGTAATAAAAGACAAACACGCTCTGGGGCAAATATGAGCACTACTGTGTGTCTCTGTTTCATGTAGAAACTTGGGATTTCTCTACTCTGTATCTATATTCTAATCTTTCATGAAAATATCAGGGATTTAAAGGATAGTCCAGAAAGTTGTCTGTCCCACAGAGCTGAATAAATGATCTCACTGTTTTTTTCTCGTATAAATTTAATGGCTGTTACTGTCTGGTGCATTTTTATATGCCTGTTAATGTGCTTTATATTTTCTAACACACAATATCTGCCAAATATTATAACCAAGCATTTTTGCTTGGATCCATTTCTTTGCTATTTGTTTTACATCTCAATTCCCTGTCACCCACCATAAACACAGCACATCTCCAACAAACTTACTACCACTTTTCTCTTTGACTCCATTAAACAAAACACACCAGCTGTTCAACAAACATCCAAGTGCCATGGGTGGATTTCTGCTAACGTTTATGCCAAGGAATAGTATCAACCAGCTTTCTTTTCATCATCACAGAGACAAATTTAGCTTTCTAAGCCATGTCAGTGATTTAGATACTGAATGCACCTTATACTCTTAGAGCCTTTCATTACCGTGTTAATTCAAATCCCACATATTCACAGAAATCTTGAACTCAGTTCTTATGGGTCAGCATCTAACATTCCTTATGTGAAGGAAGGCTAGCTAGATTTGCATTACAAAGCCTTCCCAGACTTCCCCGTGGATATCTGACCTGTAAAGGAGAGACAAATTCTCTCAGAACTCACTGGCAGAGAATTCACATTGTAACTCAGCTTGCTATGCTGAAAACTGTCTGTGCTGCCCAAAACACTGGTGTAAGCAACACCAGGGTGGACTCTGCAACTCATTTGGCACTTTGCAATGTGTCTGCTCCTACCTATTCTAGGCTGATGTCTCAAAACTACTCCAGTGCAAAATGTTCAACTTAAACCTACAGTGCCAGTGTAATTGCAAGTAAATGTTTTTTTTGTGTCTAGAATTCTGAGGAGGAAATGCTACAGAAAGTCAGTCAGAGATTGCCTCAGGGTGACAGAAGTTAAACAGCTTCAAGAAGTTATTCACACTGCTCAGCTTTACCTCTGAGAGGTTTGTATTAGCAAAGTAATGAAAAACACACATCGCCAGTCTGATTGGGTATTTTTGTTCACCTCTCCTACAAAACACACCAGCGCCTTAAATCTCACCACCTATGAAAACCTGTGTTATAGACAACAGATGTATTTATTTCTTCTAAATTCCCCTCTGTGTTGTCCTTGATCCCCAAAAAACTTGCCAAAACATAATAAGTTACCATAACCAAGTAAGTTAATCTTTGCAAACTGCAGCCTGGACAACAGATGCTGCTCTGAGATCCAATACACACTATATGCTATAACACACCACCCTCCACATCAAAGCGAGGTATGAAGGCTTTGTTGGGCTGGACAGATACAAGAAACCTGGGAATGGCCTTATTGAAGGGTTTGAGGCATTTTATAATCTCTTTCTCTCCACTTCTCCCAACAAAGGATTTCAGACACAATGTGTTTGACAAACTGCATTCCTGTGCACTGCGCTATGCTCCGAAAGGATCTGGGAAAGATAACACATGGCTGATTGAGTCCCACTGCCCAGGCTCTCAGAAGAGAGGAATTATAGAGATGAAAGCAGATATTTAATGGCCCACAGGAGTAATCAAGCAAGTGATTTTTTTTTTTCAGTGTTTACTTGCAGATACTGAATATCTGCCTTTATGGGAAGAGAGAAACCGTGCGCTGCTGAAAATATTGGGAGAAATTGAAGATTGAAATTGTTACATTTAGAAACAAAAGTGATCCTGGTGTTTGTGTGTAAGACCACAATATTTTAGTTACTGTATGAATTATTCCAGCTATTGTATTAATCAGAGTTGTCTAAAAATTATTTCAGTTCCATGTTTAGCTGGAGAATTCCACAGAAATCTCCTGAGACTGAAAATAATTATTTTAGAAAATATAAGTTTTTTTCTGGTAAAATGAAAGACCATTATTTTTCAGTCAAGAGCAGGAGGTCATGCACAACAAAAATCCTCATTTTTATTTCAGTATTTTTCAAAATCCCTAAAAATTAAATGACAAAAAAAATTCCTAAACAAAACCTTTTTAAGCTAAAAAAATTAGTGAAATAAGAATGCAGCAAATTAATATTTTACCTTGCTAAAAATGCAATCTAACCCAAAACTGTGTTAATTTGCAAATCATTTTAATAATTCTAATTTTCCAGCAAATGCAGTATTTGTCCAGATGTCTTCTGTATCAGTTTACACAAATAATTTATGAATCACTGTTGATAAAGTTTACTTTTTTGCAAGTTGACTCTTCAGGCAATACTGAATCTTTAATGATATGGCACATAAGTAACACTAAAAATACAAAAATATGCCAAGTATCTTTCTAGTACTAATCTTAGTTTCTGTACAGATGCATATAAATAGGAGAGAAAAATAATCCTAAAATGACTTTGTTCAGTATTCTCTTGAGCAGGATGTAGTCCAAACTTTAAAATCAACTAGAAATACATAGACCACCTCCAGTATTTTCCTATACTGGAAGAAGGTGCACTGCTGGTAGTGAAGAGCTGCTCTGATGAGCTCACACAGCTGCAACAGGAGCAGTGAGATGTTTGAGTTATCATTTCTCCTCACTCATGCCCCCATGGGAAAGAAAGCTTTACAATATTTTTGTTCATATTTTGTTAATATTTTGTTTAGCAGCCATCTAATGCTCACATGCATTTTCCATAAGGGACGCAGAGTGCAAATAACAGCATGGGAAAACTTTTCCCAGTGTTAAAGGGGAATTTAAGCCCCTCAGTGCCTGCCTTGCTGCTCAGCCCCAGGATAATAGGTGACCCAAGGGGGAGGTGGGCACTGTGCTCCAGCCCCACTGCCACAATCAAGGCCAAACTTTCTTTATTTGCAGAAAAGGGTGGAAAAATTACTCATTAAAAAAAAAACAAACAACTCCAACAACATGATTATGGAAAAATTGCGTGGGATTCTGCTGCTCATTTATGTGAATTTTTTATCACCATCAGCCCCAACTCAGCAGATGGGTCCTGGCACCATGAGGTGCCCTGTGCTTCTCATGGTGCCCCTTCCTTGAGCTGACTAATGCAGTGCAGAAACAGGACAGAGGGGGAAACACCCACAGAACTATTTGAGACCTCTCCCAAGTCAGTACAGAATTACCACCACAGCAGTTTTACCTCAGTGTGTTGCACAGCCTGGGCAAAGCATCAGACAATGGATCTTCCATCCAAGCCCTGACCAGAAGGTATTTACAGAACTATCTGCAGAACTTGTGACCCCCTTCTCTCTCCCATTGTGTGCACATCTGTCTCACTCTGGTTTGGAACACAAGGAGCTGTTCCCAACTTGTCTTGATTTTTGCAGTGCTTGGTGTGTCCCAGCTTCTAGAACTGATGGGACTGTGGGTGAAGTGAAAAAACCATGGTTTTCAAATGAAGGGAAATTTGTGTGTTGATAAGACAGAAGTCTGTACACACACACACAAACAAAAATCCTTACTTTATCAGCATGACACAAAAATGTCCAGTGTTGAAATGTTCTAGGTTTTGCACATTAACTGTTAATAAAAGCAGTGTCTTAATCCCAAATGCTGCTACTCAAGGTAGTCTCTAAAGGCAGCACAAGAATGGGTGCATGTCTCTTCAGCAGTGCCGACAGACAGCCAAATAAACTTCTGAAACACAGACACATTCTCAGCAAATTCACCTTACAGACAGCAAAACAAAATCCAATGGAAAATATAAACAGGAAGGGAAATGTCACTTAAGAAAAGAAAACACTGATCTAATTAAACTAAATCCTCTCTCAGCATTTTAGATATGACTTCAGAAACTCTCTCCTATTGCCTTCCTGGATTTTTTTCTGACTCTAAGTTACAAAAGGTTGTTCATGGGAGAGTGACAGCAACTGTTATGTATACCCACAATCCACACTCATTTTTGTTCCTGGCCTAGGAGAGATTTGGATGTGATTCTACTACATTAATCCAGTCTGCCATCTAGTTATCACAAATCTCTTAATAGTGCTGTTCTGCAAAATGTTCAGTCTGATATAATGGCCTCTCCATTGTATTATGCTCTAAAAATGTTTTCAGCTCAATGGCCCTGAAAGTGCTTAAATCAGGCTGACTGTGACAACTAAAGCATGGATCAGCCTTTATTTCTCATTAACCCTGTCTGTTCTCATCTTAATTAAGACTTTTAGCAATTATTTTACCCTGTGGCTCATCATATATGCTTATATTAGCTCTATGTTGTGTGATTTCACTTACACTGTATTTATATTGCTGCTGTTTTTATAACTTTCAAATAAACATGCTGATTCCAAACACGATCTGAAAAAGACTACTTTAAATTGCATCAATAACTTTCAAAATATTGTCAGACTACACATGCTTGAATGTGCTAAGAAGATACAGGAAATCTTGAACTTAACCCATACATACACACAGACATGCCCAGTAGCATCTGCATCATTGACACTCAATCTTGAAAACTACATAATCACATTATCCTTTTTTGTTGATAAGTTAATTTGAACACAAGGTACAGAGTGAGATCTCTTATCAAGCTGCACCATATATAACGTAGAAGATGTATCTTCAGCAGCAGACAGAGGAAAGTGGAAACAAGCATTCTCATTTTACTTGTTTTGTAAACTATTAACATTGCAGGAATTTCTTTTTTTGTTTTCTTTTTAAAAATTGTGTAAGAAACTACAGTGCTACAATAAAACACGCTGGTCAATGACCAGGCAGTTTAGAAAATTGTCGAAGACAACTCCTCTCACAGAGTTCTTACTCTGTGAGGAATGGAAGCCAACAAAAAGACACCAAGTTTCTGATGGAGACAGGAACATGATGTTAGTGAAAATGTGAGATGGCTGTTCTAAGTCAAATGGTACATTATGCATGGAAGTTTTCGTCATACAGAAACAGACTGTTAACTTTTTTGTCTGGCTTGTGGAAAGCAGCTCCCCATCTACACCTGAGAGTGTCCCTGCCTTTGCCTTCTAACTCCAGGATGCCTCTCAAGGGTGATGAAAATCAGCATTTGGCTAAACAGCCCAATCAGAGTCAACAAATACATATGGCCAGATCTTAGGACCATTAAAGCCAAGGACTGTTTTCCAACAGACTGGATCTGACCTTTATGCTGCACAGTTGCATCAGATCTTCTGGACACTTCTGGCTCCCTCCTAAGGACCTGATTCTGGGATGTGAGGAATGTCTGGGTGAGATCTGCTCCCCAGTGAGAGAAGTAAGATGTTTTCATCTCAAACAGAATGTCCTTTCTTGGGAATCAAAACCCACACCAAGATTTGCTCTCTTTGGCAAGAAAATGGAAGGTGAAACTAACTGACTGAGAGAGGTGCCCTTCGTAGCCAAGTGAGAAACCCCACACTGGGCATGCTGGAAATGTAATAATCTATGCAACCATCTAATTTTTTCATACTGTTAACTGAATGAACACAACATTTTCTTCCCAACCTCATTCTTGAAATAAGTTGCTTGGTTCTGCCTAAAGTTTTAGGAAAAAATAGTTGTTTCAATGACTACAACTCACCCCAACAGAGATTGGAAAGAAAACAAATAAAGCAGGCAAACTGACCCAAGGAAACAGAATTCTACACTATTAAGTAGGTTGTCTGGAGAAATCTTGGACATAGCACAAGAAAACAGCTGCTGGTATATTAGAAAATAAACAATTTCAAGTTTGTTTAGCAATTACATGTCTTTTCAGTTTGGATCTGAAATGTGCTTAGGGCCAGCATCTTCAGAAGGCAGACTTGCAGGCTGATCTCTGACAAGATGTTCCTGCTCTGAGTGGCAGCCAGGAAACCACATGGAGATGTTTTTTTGTCTTGAGATTTAGAAATAGGCATGTATCAGAAATGTAAGTCCATTCTTTCAGCAGTAAGAGCACAGATTTGCAGCTCTGCAAAGGTGCTGTGGTTTCAGGAGAATGAATGGACCAAGTTTAAGACAGAAACCACGGAAACAGGGAAAGGAAAGAGATTCCAAAATTGCCAGAAAACGTCATCAATTCCCATAGGACCAGAAGAAAATAAAGAAGACTGGCTGAAATCCATCCCATGCTGGTTGTGACCAACTTATGACTGTATGATGGCTATGAAAGAAGGTCTGCAATCTCAATCTGCTTTCCACATTGCAGAGCTACCAAGAGAAGCTGAGGCTTGCTGAAACTCCTTCCAATAGTCTCTGTTGCCTTCTCACACATAGATATGTGTTTTTTTAGAATTATCTAAAAAAACACAACATTCTGCAAGATAGCCCAGAACCTGTGTAGCATTGCTGCTCTGGCAGAATCAACTGTGAGTCTCTGCCAGTATAGACTTGGCATCTGATATTAAAGGGGAATAAATGTCAAAGGAAGAAAAAAGTTAAGGACAAGAAAGGAAAGAGAAACAAATCACAGTCAGCGTTACAACTTGCTTTTAACTTTGCTTCATCTTTAAACAGCAATTCCTTAAAGAGTAAAGCAAAGCAAAAGAAAAGGGAGGTTTTCAGGGAGTTGCTGCCACATGATGCCCCTTGGCCAACGGATGTGAGCCTGAGGGGAGACAAGGCCATGCAGGAGGCAGAGCAGAGAAATGCACTTTCTGCATCTTTACCACCACCCTCCTATTTCCTGGTGCCTTGGTGGGAGCAAATAAACCTTGAGTAGTTTGGCTATCCTGAGCACCAGAGCTGTGGTGGCACAGCAGAGCCACTCAAGGACAACATCACCACAAGCACAAACAACTTCAGCTGGGCAGGGGGGATGGAACAACCACCCCACCACACCTCAGCCCTCTCTGGGATCTCAAACACTCACTCACAACAGCAGGATTGAGGAAATACAAAGAAATCCAGGATTGGCACAAGAATAGGAAACTTGCATTATTTATATGAATATTTTTAAATATTCTTATGAGGTCTTTGGGCCTCTTAGCATACTAGAACTAGGAAAATTTGCTTCACTCTTTCCTAGAGCGTCTCTCTTAGTACTTGTTTATCACATGGGAATATTGTAAAGCAGATGATCAGACAATGGTAAGAAAATATTTTTTCCTTTCCTGGCCACAGGAAAATTCAGTATTTAATCAAACATTCACCACCTCTACCAAGTGAAACTTCTCACAAAGATGTAACAAAGTTTTTAGATCTCCAATAAAAAGACTTAAAATAATCTCAGAAAGCAGATGCTTTTCACAAACATAAATTAAAAAATCAGTTGAAAGAATGGCTTTTCATTACTGTTTCATGAGAAGGTTTGAACAAGTTTTTGAATTTTTTGAGCAAAAGTTAAATCACTGCAGTATCACTTGTGTAAAGATAAGGCAAGTGATGCGAGGATAGGACTAAAAAAACCCAACTAAAATCCTGCAATTTTTTCCTTCTGCATTCTGCACAACTGACATGAGACAGACTTGGTTTCTAGAAATATTTCTAATGAAATATCTTCAAGATAAATATTTCTAGGGTACTTTTTCAAACACATAGAGTATATTCAGATAGATGGAATAACAGCAAATATTTCAACAACACTTTCCTTTGCAGAAACTCCTCCACATCCCCAACTCTTCCCAGGACAATTTCACAACTTCTTGCAAAATCATGCAATTAGCAAAATGATACATGATATTATCGTATATGGATCTATATATATATTATGTACTGTAATGGGTATGTATCATTATATATATGTAGCATTATATATCTATTCTATATATAATGAATGTTCATAGTTTTATGTCATTCTGTATGTACTAATGCATGTATCACCTATTAAAACTCAACAAGTATGTTGTGCAAGGAATGAAGGCTGCTCACTCTTCTCCAGGTAAACACAGAGCACAGATAAAATAATATTCTTACATCAAGATTATCATTTTTGTAGTAGGGCTAAACATGGCCAAGATCTGAAGCTCATTCTGCCCACTTTGTTCCTTACGAAATAAAAAACACACTGACTGGAATGTTCAGGAAATCCTCACTGAGGTGGTTACATTTGTCAGAGACAAAGCAATGGAGTTTCTCTGGAAAGCTGAATGAGAAGTAGCATCCACATGTAGCCATGCTACAGTCCCCAGAGTTTCACATTTCCATCAAGATTTTGAGAGCACAAAAACCCAGCGGTCGAAGTTATTGTCCAACAACCAAACAGCTGATTTCTACCAGTTGTGGTGACTTCCAGAAAAGCCACACCCAACTTAGAACCAAAATTTTAACCGTGTATTTGGAGCCAGAGAGCCAACTACAGTTTTTCTCAAAAATAAGACTGTGGGTATATTTAAATGCTACAGTTACACAAAACCCAAGTTCATTTCAGGTGCAAAGTGTTCAAATTCCAGGGTTTGTACAGCCCCTTCCATGCACCACTGGTGTGCAGGAGACAGTTTGCTCCTTGGGGAAGTCAAACAGGAAGGTGTGCACCTGGGTGCCAGAAAAAGCACCACAGAGAGCAGAATGGATTTCAAACGTTCCCAAGTTCGATACATTCCCTTCTCTTTTTCTTCTCACAAAAACACAGATGTATTTCACTGATGAGTCTCTGAGAAATAAAGTAATCTGTTTCAGAACTGCAGTGGAGTCAAAAAGAATAAAATTATACTCTGCCTTAGAAAATGCTATTGCTTCTAAATGCTAATATAGCAGGATTTTACACACCCAACGACAATGGAAGACTGAATATGAAAGCCAAGATATATGTTTACAAACTGCCTTGTGAGAAAGCAATTCGATTTCCTATCAAAATGTGTTAAGATGTGTGTAGTGTCTGGGGTAAAAGCAATGCTATCTGGAGTACTGTTATAACTAAATAACTACTTTAATAAGCTCAGAGTGTTTGGCTCCTCAACTCTCCTCCATCTCGATTGATTATTTAGTGAGTCTGCTCCTAGAGCTCATAAATTTCAAAATTCTTCCAAGTTTATTTCGTCTTTCTGATCAAAGAAATGTTTGTGTATCCTTCCCATACAGTGTCTCTTTAAACCATTGGCTTTTTCAAAGTGGGTTTTTTTTTTTTTTAACACCATAATGTGATGTACACAGAGAGGTAAATGATGTCAGAATCCTTTCTGCCCCAAACCAGTCTGTAAATCTTCAGAAAAGCAAAGTTCATGGGTGCATTTAAAAGGGGCACAATCTGTTTGTGCTTAAAAGAAAGTCCCCCTTTTTTTTGTGTGTGCAGAATAACAATGCCAGAATGTGTTATTCCAAAGAACTGTTGCCATGGTGATGCCATCAATAACATCATTTTCTGCATCCTTGTCCTTTAAACACATAAGGAACGCAACAAGCATTGGTAAATGTGAAAAAAGAACAATTACCTTTTCTCTCTCAACAGCAGAGGAAGCCTTTATTCACCTCATCAATAGAAAATTATGTAGAAAGGAATAATAAAGACTGTTACAAGAAGCACCAAGAAGCCTATTAGTGACAAAGGCTTTTTTTTCCCTTTCCATGAATAATTACAGCTCTTCAAGAAGAAATCAGCCCAGGCTAAGGACCCTTTGCAAGCTTTAGATGGTAAAACAAACATTTGACTATACAAGGATTTCCCTTTCATGTACCTTTCCAAGGAAAAACAACTAAAATCCAGAGTGAAATGAGAGAGAGAAAACCCAGAGAAACATCTGCTGCAATTAAATTTACAGAACCCTGCTCATTCACCTAAAAGACTCATAACAAAAGCAACTAGACTAGTGACAGAATCAATATAAATTTCAAGCCAGCAGGTTAAAGTTGTCTATAGTGGGAAACTTGGGCTTTTTAAATCACATAATAACAGGAAGCTATTCTGATTCTGTACAAATGGGGGAAACAGGATTTCAACACTAGATGTGTTACCAAACAGTTGGAAAACACCGTTCAGTTTAAAACCTCATTGGCCAAAGCAAAATGGTAGATACACTTCCTACACAAAGTCAGTCCATAAATAATGGAACCTTTACCAAAGCAAGATTTGACTGCAGGGACTTTTAAGAGTCATATAGCAAATAATTAGGAAGTCCCTCTGAAACATAACACTTTTGCCATGACTGTGATGGCAATGTTCAAATGGGAACCCTGAATGTGCTGCTTGCTGCTTTCTACATGAAAGTCAATGTACAATGGCTTATTTTTATCTTTTACACCTTTCTTTATATACCTATACTAGGGTCAGAGGCTGAAGGTGAGGATGGAAAACCTCCTGCTTCCTTCTTCTTGCCTCTAGGCAGTAAAAGGGACACATGTAAGAGAAAAGTGTGGAGGAAAGGAAGGAAGGAGGGATGTGAGTTGGAGATGAGGAATGTGCATGCCCCACAGAGTTAGACCAAAGGGCTTGTAGGGTTAATGACAGCAAAGATACATAGCAGAAAACTGATCAGATTAAAAGCAGTAACATGAATTTACTAAGGTGATGCAATTCCAAGCTCTTGAGGTGAATTTGAGTGGTCTATGAGTAAAAGAGAAGAAGTTAACCATATGGCCACATTTACAATGGAAAGCTTGTGTTAGTTAGGAAAGGGGATTCAGGATGTTTGAATCTTTTCCTGAACACATGGTCTTACACTGTCCTTTGATTTCTCACTGCTCCTCCCTCTACCTCCACAGAGAGATAATGCTTGCTCATTTTGGATAGCTCCTTCAGCTTTCCACTTGTCACTGTGGAAATCCTACAGGAATTGTGACCCAGTAAAGAGGAACAACATATGGAGATGGCAGGAACCATTTTTTTTTTCCTTTCTATTTAGAGCTTCTGCAATGTTTTAAAGTGTTCCATTATTCACTTCACTGACTGGGTTCTCTTTAATGGAGAAAGAGCTTCCACATCCTTTCTAGATTTCAACACATTTAGGAATTGTTTAGAAAACCCCATGGAAAGGCTTTAATATGGCAGCTGATGGCTTAACCCAGCCCATCTGAGGGGCTATTCACCAAATTCCCCAGAAAACAACAATTAGTGAAATCTGTTTCTCGGTATCCAAACATTACTCTTCATCTCTTAAGCCGAGGGAATAAAAGACAAATTCCTGGAAGGAAACATTATGATTCCTTTCCCTTCTGACCTGCCTGAGACTTGGAAAGAAAATGTCTACTTTTGTAATTTCCTAGCTGGCCTCAACAGGCTGAAAGCTGAACGGTAATTCCCAGTTTACCAGTCCCTCAGATCAACACTCCTGCACAGCCTTCAACAAAAGAAGCCAATTTTGTTTTGATGAATTGGTAAAAGCCTCTTGAACTCCTCTGAGATCATTTCGAGGCCGCTGGAAGTTTAGATGCCTAATTTATGAAGTAAATATTAAAAGTGTACATGTGTCTTATTAAGCAAGAGTTTCCTAACTCTGCTGAACTCTGTGACTGAAAGGACACTTAAGTATTAATTGCTTGTAGGTTACCTCAGAATGCAGGCAATACCAAAGGGTCACTTCAGTGTGACACTGTTCTTACACAGATCTTTGAGAAAATCTTCTGTAATTTTTATTCTGAAGAGAGAAGAAAGCTACTGTGTTATTTTAAAAGGTATGCCAGTACTTACAACATTATTCTCCTTCATCAGTAATTAAAAAAGAGAAAAAAAATTCTTCACAATAATCAGGCATTACCTAAATGATTCTTTTTTTCTGTCCCCTGAATCCTCAGATGGAATTTCCTCCATTTGATCCAGTACAACTGTACCATTTTTAAGGCAGAAGCAGAAGGAATGATTTAAAAAAAAAATCAAACTTCAGTATACTAACATATTCTGAATACTAATGGTGCTTCTCAAAAGAGAAAGATCTTTCCATCTTAGGATATTTGCAGAAAAGAAACCTGAAGATGAACCCTAACGTCCATAGTGGCCTGTGGCTGGACTATCACAAAAATAAAGCAAACTATATCATATTATATAACCTGATAAAAACTCCAATTTTTAATGGCTTCTGCAAGGACTCACTCACCTCTACATAATCAAAATTTCCACTTGAATTGGTGCATTTGCCCTACACTTAGGTTGCAAAGTTATTTTTTAAATGTTCTCAAAGATGGCACTGAAAAGATTTAATGACACATTTTTTGGCCACAACCTGCAAAAAAAAGCTAGCAAATTTATCTTCCAGCTGCTCTTTCATCACCATGGAGGTAACAGAGTAGACTTTTTGTGACACATCTCTGCTGAGAAACTTGCTAGATCCTTGGCTGAGAGAAAAATGAAAGCTGTAAGTGTGTGGGCATTGCTCAGATGGAGAAAGCAATTGAGAGCTGGGTCCTAGAGGCAAAATAAAGAGCTGAGAGAGGCTGGACAGGCAATGAAGGGACAGTCAGTCGTTGTCACTGAGTCAGAGGCTGTAGGGAACGTGAGGAATAATGCTGGCACTCAGCATATGAGCAGCCAGCAGACAGGGTAAAGGTCCATGCTGGAGAAGGAAAGGCAAGTCCATCAAGGGAAGGAGAGCAAAGCTGTTTCTGATGAAGTGCTGGAAGTGATCTAGAGAGGATGTGGAATATGGAAGGCAGTGTGCTGAACAGACAAGCTACATTCCTTGCACCTAGAAAAACAGGGGAAAAACCCCAGAAGAAAATACTGACAAAGTAGGATGATGGAGTAATAAATGGAAAGGCCAGCAGACAGAAGCAGACACTGTCTAGAGCCTTCAGACTCACCAGGAAAAGGTGTGCCACTGAGTTTTCCCATATTCCTCAACAACAGGACATGACAATTGCTCACATGTCACTAAATTCACAGCTTGACAATATGTATGTGCTCCAAGATCTCTAATACAGTGTTATGGGAAGGCTTGACTTCATCTACTACATTCCCACCACAGCTCTGTGTGCCCAGGCTGCTTGTGGGGTGACATCAGACCAAAGAAACATAAGCATTCCTCTCTGTCATTGGCATAAAGGTCATCATTATCTATATCCAGCAAAGCATAACACTGGAAACTCTGTACATCTAGAAGCAAAGTACTGGGCAAGCAACTTGTGATACAGGAGTTTCAGGCTCCAGGTAAGATACTGGATGAGTTTAGCATTCTTGGGTCCTTATGAAATGGAGTTCTTTGTAGGTTTGACAATATGTTTCTAACTGGCTGTGTTATTACCATAACTGGGAGTTATTTGTAGATCTGGAAAGCTCCCACAGGGTGTGGGCTGTATGCCATTTTAATACATGTTGTATTGTTGGGTTTGGGCATCACTCATGGGCTTTTTTTTACACTCATTGAAACAATGAAAGAGGCAAAGAACACACACTTAGGCCTGACTTCAAACTTAAAAATCCAGTTTGATGGTAATCCACACCCTCTAAAATCACAGAATACAACAATCTGACTTAAAACACAACATATGCACAACAAGCTCCACCTACATCACTTGGCCAGCCAAGTAAGAGAACATAATGCTGCTTGAGGGTGTGTGTTTACCAGACTGGAAGTGCTCCCTTTTTGTGTGGAACTTTTTCTTCCAAAAGTGATGAAGAAGACTGGCCAGATGGTGGGTGCCAGAGAGCAAAACTGGGACAGCACCCCCTAAGCTTCTCAGAGCTGCTACAGGAAACCTCTTCTTCTTCCCCTCTGACTGCAGTTCTGTGAAATTGCTTCTATGACCTCACTTTCACAAGCTGTTCATGCAGGTTTATAGGTCTGGCACATCTGCTAACGAGGTTATGTCCCACCCCAGTGTAAAACAGTGAACTTCCCAGCACTAGGAAGTGCTGGGAAATGATTTATAACATGCTGCTCCACAACGATGCCACTGAACTTCCATCTCCAACCTCATGGTTGAAAGGACAGAGATTTTCCTTCTGTTATGAAACCCTACTGGCAGCCACTCTACTTTCTCCCTCCACTGTGGGAATTGCCAGATTTCGTAAGTCCTCAGTGAGCTGCTGCTACTTTTGACCCTGACTCTTGTCTTCCAGGTCTTCTCTCTTGCATGCAAGTTCTACTGATGGCAATTTGGAAATAATAAGGAATCTAAGAGCAATGTTAGGTAAACCCACATAATCTCATAAATAAGTAGTACTTTGTAAGAGGCTTTGCACTGATGTGTTTTTCTAAGATGACATTTGCACACACATTCCTACCAAAGAGGGGTTTTTGATGAAATGTTGAGCAAGCTTAGATTGATAATTTAGAAGTCATTGCTCTTTGCATGGAATTTATGATGTTGCAAGAGTCTGCAGATCCAAAAGGGACAG
The DNA here is from genome assembly GCA_024734555.1 of Trochalopteron elliotii. NCBI lineage: Eukaryota > Metazoa > Chordata > Aves > Passeriformes > Leiothrichidae > Trochalopteron > Trochalopteron elliotii. Next base: position 24,112 of record JANPWX010000151.1, on the reverse strand, counting down.
TACAACACAATAATCACTGGCAATCTTTTTACTCAACACAGAATCACCACTTAGTTTCCTTAATGAAGGACTGTCTAGGAAGGGGTCTCCATTTGAACAGAAAAGAAAACTGTGATTGACTTGGTTGAACTAAGCCACTAATGTCAGAACAAAAAGAAAACCAGAAAATTATTTTGGGGTCCTTGATGACAAGTTAACCTAGAAGAAGTCTCTGAGGAAAGTGTATGAAAGAGTCTCTGTATGAAATCTGCTGTTTGGACAGAAAATTACACAGGTTCCTCCTGCTAAGATGATGCAAGCCACTTGTTGAATGATTACTGCAGCTATTGGTTCAATGTGAATGTACAATAGATTAATTTATTGTCACTCTGTACAAATTACCCTTGTTGTTGTCACTGAAAATTATACAACAGGGGTTGTGATAGCCTGACATGGCTAATTAGGAACAAATTGTGAAAGCTCACTTTTTAATGATCACTTTTGCAAAGACACCTTTTCAAGAAAAACAAGCAGTGGACAGATTTGTTACCAATGGAAAGTATTCTATTTTGTTCAATACTGACTTCTTTGGATCTGTAAGAACTTTTCAGAGTTTAAAACTGAAGAATTTAAGTAATTTCTCATATGCTCAGACAAGGTCAAAGGCCTCAAGTGATAACTTCATTTTCTAGGAGTAAGGATAAATTAATGTGCACTCCTATACCATGCAGTGACACAAGAAATCAGTATTACAGGGAGTGTTACAGAACAAACCTCCTGCAGTCCAGGAGGTGGCACAGGACAAGAGGAAATGGCCCCAAGCCGTGTCAAGACAGGTTCAGGTTGGACATCAGGAAGAACTTCAGAAAATTCAGCAAGAATTTCTTCACTGAAAGGGCTGTCAGGCACTGGAAGGGGCTGCCCAGGGAGGTGGAGGAATCCCTGTCCCTGCAGGTGTCCAAGGAACAACTGGACGTGGCACTCAGTGCTCTGGGCTGGGTGATAAGCTGGGGATCAACCATAGGCTGGACTCGATGGTCATGGAGGTCTTTTCCAAATTAAATGATTCTGTAATTAGGACTGTTTTCAATATCTTCAGAGATTTTTTAACAGGCAGGAACTGATGCCCAGGAGGTTCCACCTGGACTTGAGGCAGAACTTCTTCCCTGGGTAGTGACTGAGCCCTGAACACATTGTCCAGAGAGGGCGTGGAGTCTCCTCAGTGGAGGTATTCCAGAACCAGCTGGACACAATCCTGTGCTCTGTGCTCTTGAGGTGAGGCTTGGACCCTACAAACCACTATGGTTCCTTCCAGCCTGAGCCATTCTGTGATCCTCTGATTCCAAGGATAATAAAGAAGTTTGATGAAAATGAAACAGCACTGTTTTCATAGTAAGGCCAGTTAAGTCAGTGATTTTAATTGCTACTTCTCCCAGCAAAAATACTGCTTCTCAGGAATCTCCAAACCAACTGCATTTTACATGAACAAACAGTAAACTCAAATTTGAGACTACTTAGATTACAGCAGTAACTGCAAAGAAACTAAGGGATGTGAAAGTGGGAAATCTGTGTTTTTACAATCCCTCTGAAATAGTTTCTGTCTATAGAAAAAATGTAGTCTCTCTTTTCTCTTTGCATGGTTAAGGGGGAGAAATAAACTCCCCTTGAAGTCAGAATCTCTTTTGGACACAAGACATTAAATGCAGAGAAAATGTTTCCGTGCTTCAGTTCCCTCAGCCTTTTAAAGAGAGTTTTTTGGTGAACTCCAACTTTGCCAACATGATGTCAGATAAATGTATTTTGAAAGATGATTGAAAATGTTCACTGTGCTGGAGAACTGTCTTCTATCATGTCAGTTTTATGTCTCACACACAAAAATTCTTCCTCATATCAAGTCTGAATCTATCAGCTCATAACCATTACCTCTTGTCCTGTTGCAAGAGGCCCTGCTAAAAACTTTGTCTTTCTTACAACCACCCCTTAAAGTACTGAAACACTGCAATAAGGTCTCCCCAGAACCTTCTCTTCTCCAGGCTGAACAACCCCAACTCTCTCACCCTGTCTTCACAGGAGAGGTGTTCTGTACCTCTGATCATTTTTGTGGCCTCCCTCTGGACCTGTTCCAATGTTTTTAATACTACAGAGTGGCAAAAAAAGACTTGGACATAATCTTGAGAAAATATGACTGAACATTCCTATGATGAGGAGATTATAAAAAGTGCATGTAGATCTGTGTTCAAGTGTCTGACTAAGACAACAGTCTGGTATAGGATGACCAAAGAAAACATTATTGGTTTCAAAGGTGTATAGTCATATTAAAAAAAACCAAACAAAACCCCAAAACAAACAAAACAACTGTCCAGCATCCAGGCTACTCTGCTTCACTTCAGTTAAACTGTGATGTTCTTGTCCTGTGCAGTGTATAACACTGAAGGAAAAAAGGTCCTTAGCAAAAGATTTCACACCTAAAGATACAAACTACATACTGTCACCAGCATGAACTTGTCAGTAATTGCATAACAAACAGCTGAGAATTTTATCATAAAAATCCTCAGAGGTAATGTTTAAAAAAGACATTTCACCAAACTTAACATAGTTCATAGCTGCTGTGCTGAGAAATAGGTATCTATTCTCTAACTACAAAATACAGCAGAAAAGCTAATATCTATTTCATTCAAGAAGTGCAACAACTACATCTGGAGCATCTACCAATGTTTCCTCAGGCTTTAATATACTTTCATCCTACTATTCTTAGTCTTCCCTGCCACCAGGACCACTGGTGACAATTTATGCCATGGTTGTGCTTCACCTTTAGGTGTTCACATCAGTCTATGCAAGCACCAAGAAATGTAGGTATCATTTATATCTTCAAGCTGTTGCCTTTCTTTTTGGAGGCATGTAGAACTTTTTTTTCAGCTTTTAGCACTGCACTTTATTAGAACAAGTAGGTTTTCTTCATGAGCTGCCCTGCACAAACTGGAAGTGCAGTACTGAAGGTGTCAGGTTTGCTGGCTCAGCTGGCTGCTGCCCACAAGGACTGCAGGCCAGGAGCATATGATACCCAACAAAACAAAATGATTAAAACTACCTGCATGCTGAAGGAAGTGGAGGACAGGGAAGATGGATGGCATGGAAGGTTTTTGACCCTTCCCTCAGGGCTGTCCCATGTGAGAAGTGGGCTGAGCCCTTCCTCTGGGCAGCTGCAGTAAGGGTGCAATGGGACACACGAGCTGAAAACTCAACAAATAAATGAACCCTGGGGAAAAAAAACACCATGACAAAACCTAATGGTAATACTTTACACTGACAGAGTGAGTACAGAGCTCTGAAGTACATTTGACTTAAGTGGTAACTCCACCAGTGAATATCATAGGTAGGTTTCACAATAATTACATGTCTTTACAGCTCACCTGATAATTATGCTCAATCAGATCCCTGAGTATTTACCATATAACTGCTCTGTGGTTTAGAAGATGAGATAGTTGTGCAATTTGCTGGTATTTTTTGGGGCTAAACCCTACTATTACATGGTGCAGTTCTTACCACAAATCATCAACAGTATGGTCTACAGAGATGTTGGTTCCTAGCTATAAAATTCCATAGGATTGAAGACCTGAGCAACAATGCAATAGATATTTCTCAAAATGCTCCTAATGCCCCATGTACATCTGTATTTTAAAATAAATGCCTATGAATGTTGCATTCTCCTTTTAGGCATGCTTTTCAGTGAGTTTCACACAGATTATTTGCTGGCAAAAGCATTTTGCTGAAACAGCAAATTTTAAGCTGGAATTACACACTATTTATGAAAAGAAATATTTGGAGAGTATGCGAGTAAGAATTCACACCTGAGTGCCAGCCACAGTGGTATCATAAATCATGAAGGTATGGCTTTTCAAAATGTAGATATGGACTGAAAAAGGGATTAATCAAACAGACTTTACCTTGTGAGTGAAGGCTCTGAACTGTAACTACTGGAGAAACTCTTCTTTTCTGCTACTGCAAGATTCAAGGTGTGATAGAGTACTCTGATAACACTGGAGTACAATTAGGCCACTGAATGGCTGAGATTCAGCATCTAAGGTGTAGGCTGTGCAGTCTTCAAATAGAAAAGCCAGCTGGGGAGAGTTTTAAAATAATTTGTATGCTATTTTGGAATCTGCTTTGTAAATAAAACAAAGAGGAGTGGGAAAGAACTTTACATAGCACCCTAGCCTGAAAATGTAAAGAAGGGGAATGCATACTCAGAAATCTTGCCCTTCTCTCCTTATATCCTCTTCTGAACTATGAACTGATCATTGTGTGAGGTGACTCTGCTGTAAAAGTTTGTAAAAACAAATTAACCCCTGAACCAGAGATTTGAGCTTCAAGGTCCTTGGAGAACAGTTTTAGTGTCATGCAGCCAGAGATATTTTTTTCTGTGTTTATTCAGGGACAACTTTAGAAGCTGTGGAACATATATTTAAATACATAGTATTATGTACACAAATACTACATAAATAAGTATATAAATACTATGTATTTATGTTCCTAGCTTTTACACAAGCTAGGTGTCTCCAAACAATTTTTAAGAAGTTTGGACACCCTTTTGTCCCACCAGCTAAGAGCTGGACTTCTCTGAAAAGAGATAAATGTGGACTAAGAAGCACAGCACATTCTTTTGACTTCATTATATGTCAAAATGAAGGAAAACATTCATTTTGAGGTTCTCCTAGGGTTACAATGCAATCTAGATTCAGAGAACACTCTTCCAACACAACCCAACCTCCTTACACACCTGTCTACCTGCACACTTATCATGATGTCATCAGAACACCAATTATAGTACATCTTGGTGTCATAAAATAATTGAATAACATAAATTTGGAAGGCTGCTTTAAAGACCATTTGTTTAAACATTCAAAGTTACACTGGGTCTTGCATTGCTGGATCTTGCTTTCTCAAAGTTACCTATTTCTCAGCACAGCAGCTATGAACTATGTTAAGTCTGGTGAAATGTCTTTTTCAAACATTACATCTGAGGATTTTTATGGTAAAATTCTCAGCTATTTGTTATGCAGTTACTGACAAGTTCATGCTGGTGACATTTGTCACCTGTATTTTTGTCACCTTAGCAATGTGTTTTTATTACAAAAAAAAAAAAATTAAGTAATGAAATACACCAAGTTACCTGCATGGAGGAGATACTGAGATAGAACCTGAAGAACAGTTATCACCATCCCTCTTTAACAATTTTAATAATGATTTTATCATCCTTTATTCCCCTGCTCACTACAGCAGGTGTTTCCCTCTGTGCGTCTAGTCAAACACAGAACAATTGTGCTTAGTTCAGATTTACCTTTGACATTTTTGTTTTCCATGTCTATCAAGTCAGTCTGAAAAAAATTCCAGTCTCCTGACAATCCCCATGCTTCTTATGCCATTAGGTGACTCCCATCTATGACTGCCCTACTGCTCTAATAAGATATCTGTACACCACTGTGAAATACTCTATTGCTTGGGCAAACCCTCAGCTTCAACAGAGCATCAAAATTTGTTGAAATTTCAATATAATTAAGTTTTCACCGTTTTAAACCCTCCCTATATTTTGCTTTAAAAAAGGATGGAGAGAGCTTTGGCATCCAACTCCAGTCAGGTGCCTTTCCTTTGAGCAAGGGGATGCCCTCACACTGCCAGAGCTCCACTGCCCCTTGCCCATGGTTCAACTTTGCTTGTGGGTTGATCAAAGCCAGAGTTAGAAGAGATCCACAAAAATACATTTGCAATGGATCATCCTTACTTATGTATTAGATCCACACTTCCCTCTGCCTGATGCTGCACTAGATTCACAACCAGGAGATAGGGGAGAATTGTTGTCCAATCCCAAAAAGTTGTTTTGGGGAAGAAGGGTTTTTTTCTCTGCTGTATCTCCTTGTGTGATATTCACTTCCAATTTCTTCTTTAATTTATGAGCACCTAGTTAGAAACCTCCAGCAACATACACGGAGCTTTATCCAAAGTCATCTCTATTGTCAATGTGGTAGAATAATGCTAGAAAAAAAGACACTATTTTTCTGTACATGTGTGTCTAGGTATTTAGGTATGTACAGAACTGCCTCACTGGGAAATTTTTCCTTTATGAACACATAAATCTTTTTCATTAAAATCAGAGTTATTTATGCCTAGGACTACCTGTGCTTGCACCAGACCTGGTGGGCCAGAAGAAAACCCTGCCAAGACCACAAACTAACCCAGCTCTCCAGGGATTCCTAGTTTGCCATAAGGAGTGGCTTAAGAAAGCAGTTTTTTGAAGTCAAGTTATGAGTCCCTGCGGGCCTCCTGCTTATTTTATGAAGGAAAAATTCATGCTACCTCTTTACCATATAACCCAACACCCATAGACAAGAGGAAATGCTTTGAGAAATTTACAGAAACTTCTCTGGGAAAACTGCAGAATCTTGTACACCTTGCTTATGCTGCTGCATGTCCATTAAAGCAAAAGATAACTCCCTAATGTTTTGTCCTGAAGAGATCATTCTAGGCATGTGATATAACAGTACACACTGCAAATACAACATTCATAAAACCCTGAGCAAATATTTGTGCTAATGAAGGTTAAGGAGCTGGCAGTTCTGAAAACTGTAGTCCTCTATTTATCGACAGCCTAATTTCAATGCAGGCAGCTGGAGTGAGTGGAAGCTTCCCTACACTGGCCTGCCAATGCTTTCAGCCCTGACCCAAAGAGACCCTCTCTAGGAGCAAGAAATAATTAATTCTTTATGCTTGTTCGGCCCTGGATTTATTTCAAGCAAGGGCTGCCAATTCCACGGGATCTGTGCACAGAGATTTTATAATACAGTCCACAGTGAACTGGGATGTGAACTGAGACCACCTAAGTCATTCCACTAAAACAACACACTGGGGTAGAAATAGAGTGCTGGGAGCAAAAGGCCAGAGCTGTTATCCACTTCAGCTCATTTTTGCCATTGGAAGGTGGTTGCAAAGGAAGGGAAAGCAAGTTGAGTCACACCTAATAGCCTTGAAAATTACATAATAAAAATTAAGAGGGAAAGTCAGCACTAGAAAATGGTTTGGACCTCCATATACTCGTATGACCTATTCTTCTAAACACAAATTCCCTGTCCTTTTTATGGAATGAAGTGGATTGTTCTTGATGTAGGAATGCTGAGTCTGGTGCAGTATTCATTAGTAATGAGATGTATTTCCATTGACTGAGACAGTGTCTTATCAGCTCCTTTTTTATTCAGGCCAGCTCTCAGAAATGGATGTGTCAGTATTCCAGGATCTGTGTTTCTGCTTAAGGAGTAAAATTTTCAGAAATTACAAAGCATTCTCCTTCTGAAAATTAGTCCATTTAATGTCAGACTGTTGCCAAGCAGACCTGCAGGCACACCTGTCACTGCTGAAAACCAGAAATTCAAATGGCTCCAATCTGAAGCCCCACTGCACTTTTCTGCCTTGAAGCTGTTAACAAAACTGTTCAGTAGTACCAGAGACTGTGTCCAATTGCCTGCATTAGACAAAGGGCATCTGCATCAGTCTCCTATATAAATTTTAATTTATTCTTTCTTAGTTATGCATAGAAAACAGACTTTTCCTCTGCTAAGGATGAAGAGTTTCCTCCTATCATGCCCATGCTGCCTGCCTGAGGAACACACCTGCTGCTCCAGAATGCCAGCTGAGAACACAGCTCTTGCATGAGACACATTCCTCAAGTCAGAAGTTCATTTCACTACTGACATTTGTGTAGCACAGCCTTGTTTCATGATCTGACTAACAGGAAATAATACAAGCATTACAAAATATGAGTTATTTGCAAAAGGATTTTTATATCGTTTTGAAATCTATTGCTTTTAAAATAGATAATTCATCATGTAACAGCTCATTGTAATCTACTACACAACTAAATCAACACCCTCCAGTAGAATAGCATGAACAGAAAAACTCCTGGAAACTAAACAAAAACCTCAGTGCTTATGTGTTTAATCCTGCTAAATTCAACATAAAGATGCATTGAGAGCAGTAGTGTTGGATTAATCCCATAACTGTTTTTATTTGCTCAGAAATGTACAGTTTTGATGTGATTCTTAAAAAAAATGAAAATGACAATTTTAATTTTGAATTTTTCAGTTCACTTCTATAATTCTTTTCTTCAGAACTGATTAGGGCCAAAACAGAGGCCCTAATACTCTCTACCACAAGCTACTACTGCATGCAGAATGTGGCTCCATTCATTTTCCATCCTATGATTTTACTTCATAGAAAGACAGCTCTGCTTATCTTTGACCAACGAACCACACTGATGTCACATCACATTATCTTTATGGAGTAAAAGTAAGTATGCTTCTAAAAGTTTGAATTACAGGACCTAAATTGTAAAAGGATAATTGAAATTTATTTCTGTAATTCAGAAAGAGATTTATCAACATTCCAGTGCATAATTTTTTAACAAAGCATTTCCATTCCTGTTATTCAGACATCCTGACACAGCTGACAAGTCTGATACTTTTCTTTTTCCCACCTCATCTCAGCACAGAGCTGAAGCTCCCATACTGGGCCTGCTTCCTTTTGCCTCACCTCATACCTGTACCAACTTAATGTCTTAGGAAAGCAACAGGACTGTAGAGCACATTGCAGAAAATGGTGTGCTTATATTGCAAACAAAGACCATAACACCAGAAATGCAATTTTTAGGCAACACAGTGTGTTGGAAGGAAGAATTACCAGCAGTAAAGACAGAGAGAGGGCCAAAGCAGTAGGTCTGCTTGTTCCCTGTCACAGGATAGAAACCATCACAGCATCTTTTAAGTCAGGGGTTAAAACTGAACTTTTTGTCCTAGCAAGTGCAACAGAAGTAATTCTTCTTAACAGTGGCATAATAGCAACTCACCTACATGAAACAGAACTTTATGTCAGTTAGTCTCTTTGGACAGAAGGAAAGACAGCCCAGAAGTTTTTTTTCAGCTACATTCACTACATACTTTGAAAAATATTTGATGCTTTTACTAAACAATGCTTTAAATATTCAGAAATCTCTCTTGTGCTTCATATTTTGTGTTTTTCCCTCACTACACTTTCAAACATATAATACCACGTAATCTTCAAGTAAGCAAGCTCCCACTGTTTCTCGTGGCTCTGTGACAGACATCAACATGAAGGGCTCTGCATCTCCTGGTTTGTTGACCTGTTCCAGCCATGGACTGCCCATGCCAAGGCTGGACCAGGTGGATGCAGCAAGGTCAGAATGGGGGAAACTGTGCAGATCTACTGTGCAGGGAACATCGAGGAAGAATTGCAGCCCTGGTTTCCTGCCTGAGATGTTTTGGTTTTCTGAAATTCTTTTCCCAGGGAATTTTCTGTAAACAAGAAAAGTGGTTTTGTAACTGTAACTTTGTTATTCATTCCTTTTCTTAGGAGGAACTTCTCCTTGATGTCCCTCTGGTCTGACCAATGTGATTGAAGAGGTTTGTCTTTGTTTCACCAACCAAATTGGTCTGTGTAGAATAGTATAAAAGGGAGACACATCCCAAAAACAGAGGAGTCATTTTCAGTCTTCTGAAGTCAGAGTCTGTGTCGTTGTGTAAAAAAGCCTCAAAAATGTGTGAGAGTGCACACAAACCAACAGTTCTCTTCCTCTCATCCTCTGGGAACAAGAGGCCACCAAATGCAGAGAGCAGGAGCCAGGATGAGACAAACAGGATGTGGCAGTTCTTGAGACAAGAGGCTGCAGGCCTGAAGGGCTCCTTTTAGAGTGCCTGCATGTATTCAAGGCAGACAAGGAGAGTGTGTGTAAGAGGGATCCACTAATGGCTACAAAGCCACACCAGGCTTGGGAAATCCCCCTGAGCTGGAAACAGTGCAAGGAAGCATCACATGTGCCTGCCCTGCTTTTCCTCTTCCCTAGGTACTACAGACTATTACTGGAGACAGCAAGACAGGCATGTACTCTGATCAAGCACCACTGTTCTTGTTATCCAAGAAGAGTCCCTCTGGCATGTTCCCTGTGGCCTACACACTGTGGTTTTTTTCTCATTATTAACAGATGATACCATTCCACACTTTTCCTGGGTAATGTAGAAATTATTCTACTCATAAGGCACAGGAGACGTTTCTTAAGTGCTGTTCTTTTTAGCTTTTCTGCTGCTAATTCCACAGAAATAAACTGGCACTCACACACTTGCATATTTGAATCCTGTTTACTCTCACCCAACAGTTTTCTGATTGGTAACAAACCACTTTTCTAGATCCTTTAGGTTGGAGAAGCCTCAAAATACAGAATGCAAAGTTAGATATGTGTATTTGAAAATACCAGCAAACACTTTTTAATAAAAGTCTAATTTGCAAGGGCTTAAGATGCCTTTAAAAAGATGTTTATAATTTAAAATAAAATTTGGGGTGCAATGGAGCTTTATTTCATAATTTAAAAGGCAAATTTCTTTTCAATTTATTTAGACACTGAGGATAATGTCTTGCTCCTTTGCTGCCTTAGTAGACCCATAATAGGATTTCACTAGGTTCTTTTTCAAGTGGAAGTAAGCTTATGTTCCCAGCTCTTGACATGAAGTTGCAGCACTGAACTCACATAAAATTCAAGGGCAAAAGGATGTATCTGCACTATTAACTTCAGGCATCTAATAGCAGTGTTCCTGCAACCTTCTGGAGATGTGCAGAACTCAAGTGCTCTGAATCACAGCCTCCTTAGAGTTCACAGTCATTCCTGTTAATGACTTGAATGTTAAACACGAATGTTAAAGCTTCAGAGAACCTCTTTCCATCATATCCATAGGGGAGGATGTTTGTGCTTTAAGGCTAAAACATTTTTGGGTTTTGTTTCTTTTAGGTTCAGTAGATATTTTTTGCAGTTTGCTTGGCAAAATGAAGCATCAACAATTTCATTTATAGGCAATCAATTTTTAACCTGCAGATATTTTAACCTTTTTTTTCCCTAACTTCTAAAAAAAAAATGTACGTGCATTCATCTCAAATTACTGTTTCTCTGAGAAGGTCTTCTGATTTCTCTGTGAATCTGCTTATCAGTCCAGATTATATAAAAACGATTTTTCAACTAATGAACAGTTTGCCTGTGGGATCTTGCCCAACACAGTGAAGGCTAGGAATCTAGTGGGCTAGGAATCAGGGGGCAGCATTCTCTCTCTAGGGAGCCCACTGAATACCATGCTTCCTTGCCTGTAAAGTAGGGATACACATCTTTTGTCTGGCTGAATGGAGAGTCTCAACCTCTCAGTCTCTCTCTCTCTCTCTCTCTGTATAGCAGTTGACACAATAGACCCAGACCTAAAAGCTATTGTAATACAAATTAATACTACTTTTCCACAAGCCCTTCACCAGTGCTACCTAAATATACTTTTTGGCCACAGTACCATCCACAAAACAAATGCACTGCGTTAGAGCTTTTCACCACCCGTGCTGCAATTACCACAGTGATGGAACTTATTTTTTTAGACCTCAGTGGTATAAAAAGAAAACAGCATCATCTTGTTCAATGCCAGCTCCTCTGCTGAAATATTCATCACCTAAGTGATAGTTATGTGCTTTTTCGAAGTGTAAAATGTACAAGCTTTGCCACTGGCAGACTATGTTCTTATTATGCTTAAACCTGTGTAAAAAAGCCATAATTATCAAGAATGAATGGCCAAAAGCAAAAAAAAAAAAAAAATCAAGACACTATATGTTTTAAAGTTATGCACAGAACTTGTTAAAAGACAATTAAGAATACCTCATAACTCAAAAATGTAAGCCTAAGCATCTGAGCTTTTCAAGCAGCTGTTACTTTAAAATAAAATGCAGTCATCGTTATATATAAAAAAAGAAGTGATATTTATCAACATTACCTGTTACTGTTGGCACCTTTCGTGGTTATTATTTAAATGCTATTTGTTTTTATTGCTGTTTACAGGGAAATTATGCTCGTGCAACTGAGCAAAGGTTGTTGTGGTAGTGTGTGGGCATGAGGATGGAGAAAGCACTCCACTGACCATGAAACATCAAACAGGCCCTGAACCACAGTTATTTTCTGACTCCTGAATCATGCTACACCATAAAAAGCCACAATGAAGTTTCTTTATGGACATAAACAGTGCAATTCTACATAAGAAATCTGCAGAAATACAATCAGGAAAGTGCTTCAACAGATGGGTTTGGGGATCAATCTAAAAATTAGGGCAACTTCTGGGGAAAAAAAAAAAAAAAGGAGTTGATGAGCAAACCGTTGGGGGAGGATGGTATTAGTTAAAATAATTTATTTCAAATAAGGCATTCTGTTACATCCTCCTGTCACTCAGTAATGAAGGTAGAATTTGTCTTATCAGAATGGCCCATCTTTTAGTATTTGTGTTTATTTTAGAGCTTGTTAAGTGCTCTGCTGCTCCCAAGGATGCAGCCATTAAGGGGTGTCATCATGGATGCCCCCACAAACCTAGACACAGCAAAAATGATAAAATTCATGAGCAGTTTTGAAAGGGCACTGATTTAATATGCTGCCATTTGTGCTCCTGCCAAGAAACCCAGTGCATTCAAAGCCAACGCTCTAGAGATCCACAGGGTGAAAACTTTTTTGGCTTCGAGATACAGTTTCGAGTGTTGCAGGAGATCTAATGAGATCCAAATGACTCTGCAAAATTCCCTTGGCTTGCCTCTGCTCAGGCACTTAGCTCTGAATCCCACCATGTGCACTTGCACCAGGGATTCTCTGGGGTGTGCTGGACAAGCCTTGGCTTTGCCTGGATCACCAGGAGTGACACAGAGCTCACCACTGGGTAAGAAGATGGAAGGTGAAGAGCACTGCTTAGACAAGGTGGGTTCTACAGCTCTTAAAGCAGCTGTTCAAAGCACCTGCCAACGTTTGTCTGTGGCTACACCCCCCTCATATTCTGACCAGGAGCAAGAAAAATTCTTATTTGAAATCAATTTGAGACCAATCTTTCTGAATTTGTGGTCTCTTGGAACTGGACACAGAACTCTAGGGTTATCTGGGAATTTGATTTATGCTCCCCATGACTTCAAGGATCTAGGGACCTGGCAATGGCCTGGATTTTTTGCTTTTTTCTTACTGTGGTGAATTACAGTTGAGGCTTTTGTGGTTCTGCTGTAAGTTTTGAGTTTGTTTTGCTGACAAGATTTTTGTGGCTGGTGGTATTTAGTTGCATCTGGAATACATGTTCTCTGAACCCTTCTGAACAGTGTATCTCTTCCAACTGACTTCAACTGATGACCCTGGGGATCTTTTGTAGCCATAAATTGCTATGTTTATGTGATTTGTTACCCAGACATCAATTCAATGAGGGATTCATGCTACAGAAGTCCCCGAAATTAGTAAAGAATCTAAAAGTATCACAAGAATAAAGCAATCATCATATCCATTAAAAATCTGTAAATGGCAACTACAACTGTAGCTAAACACAAATAGCTAGTTATTAAAAAAAACCCCACTATTTCTTTTTGCATGTTTATTTTTCCTTTCAAATTTTCTAATCAGTCAACGTAGAAATTATATAAGACTGCTATTGTGCTAAAAACCTGCAGAGCCTTAAGTTGAATAAAATTTGAGGTCTATGGGATTTTGTTTTATTTCAAAGTATCTTGCTCTGAGACCTATTAAGGCACTCATTGTTTCAAGGCAAGATATTTGATGTTTGTAAAGCGTATTAGATACTTACATGCTTTATATTAGAAAGGCAATGATTGGCTTCACAAAGAACCATACAAATACCTTTTTAATTGAAATCTTTCCATCTCCCCTGCTTTCAAGTCCCCAAAGGTACCAAGCTATGAATTTCAATGAGGGCTTTGCAAAACAGTATTTAATTAGTGCTTTTCTGTCAGCCTATCTTCCATCACCCATCTAACCATTCTTGTTTCTACAGAGACATGTAGCAGCAATTTAATATTATACAAAAGGAGCAACATTCTCTCACAGATAAGAGTTTAAAACCTATCAGTTCAACCTAATTTTGGTATGGCTGTTTTCCAAACCCATATTAAATAAATGTCTGTTTTTACTGTGGAGGTAGCAGACCTTATCCATTATAAAAAAAGGGAGAAAATAATTATAATAAAAAAGATATTCTGCACCTGAAGGAATCAAAGGTTTAAACAGCAGCTGTCTGTTATATCACTGCTGTACTTCAGCTGTGCCTCTAAAATTATTACCATGAAAAAGTGGGACTAATGCTGATCCATAGCAAATGATGCAGATGGAAACAGGATTCTGACCAGCTTGCAGACTCTCTGCAGGCTCTTTTGGTCAAACATTAATTGGTCACTTCTATTCCCAGCTGAAGAAGCCTCTTGCATTCCTTGCCAAGTAAATCCTAACACAGCAGAGTTCGCAGCATCTTCTACACTGTGTGCCTAAAAAGGAAAATGGCCACTAAGCCTGGCTGCAGTAATTCTTGATGTTATCTTATCCTCTTTCAGAGGGACTAGGACAAAGTGACACACCCAGGCTCCAAACCTCTAGTGCTGCAGAATGCTGGTGGTACACAACAAAAAACTGCACTGCTTTACCTAGGTCAGGCACATCAGATGTCACCCCAATCTTCTACATTGCCTTGCTACTGAAGTGTCACCAGAATTTTGATGCTTATCTTAAAAGACTTCTACATCCAGTTTCTCATCATCTTCAAAGGAGTAATTATAAAGTCCTTACCGTGAATGACCTAACTAAAAAAAAAAGAAAAAAAATCACTTCTTTATGAAGGTGTGATTCTGAGGTAAAGCTGGTTTATGGCAGAGACACCCCGTTCCTGGAGGTGAATGGAAGAAGGGGAAATAAACGATGAGATCCTGTACACACATCATGTGGAAAACATGAGAATACAAACAAGCTCTATGCAACAGAAATAACTTCTACTGATGATGCAGAGTGATAGTGCAGGATTTATATGTGAAGATGATTAGGATCCAGTAGAATGTATGGAATGGAGCAGCATCACAGCAGACTAATGCTGCTTGAACTGCACCCTGGAAACGTTCAGTTCTTGGAGTAAGTGGAACCATTCAGGTAAACGCTTCCATATGAGGACTTTAAACTTAATTCACCCCGACTAACAATTTTTTTGCTCTGACAAGGGGTCAGAAATGAAAGAAAAGGGATGCCACCAGCAAATAAGAACGAGAAATTTCAAAAGATGTGATGAAGGGCACTTAGACACACTATGTTTTCACAATATCTCTGATTCCTTCAATTACCTTCTTAACATGACACTAAGTACATTCAGAAACCTGAAGATTGAAGTAATAAATGTTTCTTAAATCCTGATTTCAAGCAGAATTGGGAAAAGATGTGGTAGTATCCAGAAATAAGAATAAGATGCATGAGGAAAGCTGACAGCATCACATGAATTGCTCTTTACAGCAGACCTTTCTGTTCTCAGTCTTGAATACAAGTAGTGAATATCAAGACTCCAACTTTTGGTAAGAAGAGAGCAGAGGAGAAAATGAAAGCAGCAGTTAAAGCCACAAGATACCACAGGAGGGTGCTACACACAGCCACTGTATTCTTATGGCAGGAACAGCTGAAGGCAGCATGACTATGTTTTCCATAGAGCTGGAAAGCAGCAGTGAGTCCTTTTCCCTCATAGCATCCCAGAATAAATCCATTTACTTATAACCAGAGACTCAAAACCAAAGGGCACCAGTTGTGTTAGCCTGAGACCCATTGGTTGTAATGGCACTGCCAACTGGAGCCACTTGGGAACACGAGGAGCAAAAATTATCTTAGCAAATGACCCATCCAATGCAGAGAGTTTCATGATTATATAAATATTGCACTGTGCTTACACTGTGTCAGATAATAACTCTCCTCTAGCACCTATTCCTTACATGCTTAATATCAACACATCTTCAGAAAGCTCCAGGATTCCCAGAATGAAACTGGTGTGTGAAGGGATTTACACTTTCATGAATTAGCATTTGACAATACGGTTTCTATAAGCACAAACAGATTTTACTGTGCCCAGATATGTTTTCCTTCACACTTCCCACTTCACTTTTCAGTAGCTAAACAAACCCAGAGCACTGTACTACATACAATACAACACATTTACCACTAATTACTTTTTACTGAGGCTGTTTACAGCAATTTAAAAGAAAAATTTTGAACTACTCATCCCACTCCCAAGAGATTTATTCTAACTTCCCAGGGTATCTAACTATATCCCAGTGAAGGTACGAGAGCTCACCAAAGTAATCTGATGCATCTTGGAAATAGAAAAATTGCATATGCTTTCTTTAAAGTATTTAAGGTAACCTCTAGTACAATGGAGGGTCCCTTGCCCAACTGCTCAGTTATGTACACTGCTCAGAACCTGTCTCTTCATTGCCTCATCTCAGTGGAGCTTCTCTTCAGAGCCCGTGGGTACAGAAGAAAAGGACATGCTAACCCACAGAGGTAGTGGAACTACTGGCTTCTTCTTATGCAGGGAAAGGGAAGATAATGCAAGGGAAACTTTCAAGCAAGGATCTGGAATTTTTCCTTTCCCCTACCACTTATCCCATTCTCTTCTGTCATTCTCTGATCTCAGTCTAGTTATATCTTCCTGGGGTGGTGTTCTTTTTTTGGGGTTTTCTTGATGATTTCCCTAATCATAGAACCATAACTTATCTCTAGTTGGACAGGAACAATCAGGATCACTCTGTTCAGCTCCCAAATTAATGTCATGCTGGCCAACAGCTACTGCATTGCCAGATTTGTTCTGTGATAATATCCCTTGCAAGTTACCACTCCAGTTTTCTTCTCTTTACCTACAGAGTAGTCACCACTTGAACCTTCACTTCCTCTACAAGCCCCTCTTTCCTTATTTCTCTCTTACACAGAACTTTTCCCTCTTCAAGGAGTAAGTCAACCTGCTGCTGACTCTTTGACCTGGCTGCTTGTCAGCATTTCTCTCTACAACAACAAACCTTGCTTTATTTCTGGAGGCTTGTGCCTCCACCTGTTTCTACACCTTCTTACTTGTTGAGTTCCACTTGTCCTTCAGGGACGTGGTGAAGGGAAAACAAGCCCTAGCTCCTCATTCTCTTTACTTGATTGTAGTGTTCATCACTACTGGGAGCATCACAGTTTGCTTCCAGTAAAACCCAGCTTGTGCTGTATGTACATCCCATACTGCCCATAAATTCAAGCATCTCTTTCCAGAGGTAAGGGGGTTATGTCATTTCCTAGGATCACACCTGTAAAGCATCCTGGGGTATTTTAGGAGGAAAGGGTGCTCTATTAAAAAAATAGGTAACTACCTCAGAAGCTGAACCATGAGAAAACAATGCACAGCCATGCCTTAAAGTAACTTCTGGCCTTCTACTCCACAGTGGAATTAAAAGTTAATGCAACTCAGCATGGAGATAGCATCATAACTCAGGACAGAAAAAGGCCTAGAATGTCAGAAAATAGTGTCAACATGCAAGGTAAGATGCAGTCAGCAGCCCTGCTTTCTGTAAGGTGGAATTCTGGTGCTTTTGGCTCCACTGGGGCATGACCTTGCTCTGAGAAAGCCACCCAATATTAATCAGAAATGGAAAAGAGGATGCAACAGAGGTGTGGAATAAATGGGCTGGTGACTGAGAGCACATGCCACAAAAAGCAGTGCCAGTGGGAGTGTGGAGATCCTTGGCTCACCTGGTCAGTTTGCTGCTAAAGAAGTATCAACAGAGAAGCCCACCAATAATTTAGCAAAGTGAGACCACATCTGTTGCCTAATAAGCTGTGTAGAAATCTGTGTTTTTCCAATTCAGCTGCCACTGTCAGAATTTCATTCCAAAGGAGATGTACAACTGCTCTCCCAATACTCCAGGCTGGAAGCACAGAATTAGGCAAATGCTTTCAGAGAAGCTTCTGTCAGCCTGCAATGAACACCTGTGGTCACTATCACCCTAATCATTTGGCAGCTAAATTTTGTTTCTAACGTTGTCTGGAACATAGCATGAGGAAAAACCATGCATACAATGCTACTTTCGCAGGAGATAAGAAAGTATGGCAACGATAGCCACCACATACACTTTTTCTGTAGGGAATGGAGTTTGGATGGGAAGAAAAGTGGAATATCATCCATCAGAAAGCGATGCAGAAACACTAACTACCCAAAAGACATCCCACTTTTTGACATCCAGCTTCATAAATAAAGCAAAGGGGCTGCTTGTCACTCTATATCCTATACAAATACTGGAAATGCAAACTGTCTGGGAAGAAGAAATAGAATGCTATACCCTGGTATGTGCACTAATTTGCTAACTGCTCTGTGGCTTCAATCCAGCAAAACACTTAAGCACATGAATAGTCCCAACAACAAAGGTCTGAAAGACTGCCCATACATTAAAGTAAATTGCAATGTAGGCACAAGCCTCTCCCTTGCTTTCATTAAAGCCTGCAAAACTCAGAGAAGAAAATCAATGCTGTCTCCCTTGGGTATAGCAAGCAAGGTAGTGGGGTCACAGCAGACACTTTCAAGGATAGCTTAGGCAAAAAAAAAGTATTTACAAAATGTATGTGCATTTATATACACAAATTTTAAATATACATACATTGGTGGTATAACATTGTTTTTTAAGCCAAAAAGAAAAGAAAAAAACCCCATGTCGTTTTCTAGTTGAAATACGAAAGGGCTATTTAGCTGTGAAAAAACCTCCAAACTTTTTTACTGGGCTTGCTTTTATGGTTAGACAGTTTGCCATTCTGTGCAAACGAAATGTGTTTCTGTGTTTTCCTTGTGTTTAGTTCAGAGGAGGAGTCTGAATAAAATGTCAGCCTGCGCCGTGCAGCGACTGCAGCTCACACAAATCAAATGTCAGGGTTCAAGCGGGTGTGATGATCACATTTGGTGGGGCACAAGGGAGAGAGACAAGTGATTCACAGTCTGGAAGCCAATATTGCAAGGTCTAGGTCAGGGGAGAAGTGAGAGCTGCTGGGGAAGGATGGGTGTGGCGTGGGGGTGATGAATATATTGTCATTTGAGACAAGTTACCTGAGATCAGGATTTACTCAGACAGTGCCATTAAGGTGCTCAAAAAACATTTTCTGGTTACCTCAGGGAACAAAATCCTTTATTATCTGAACAAGAATATTACCAAATGGACCATTTCAAAGCACAGTTATATTTTCTGCTTTTACTGTCACTAGTATTTACATTCCTCTTGCTTCTCTGTTCAAATGCTATGACCAGCACCTAACAGACACACAGTGGGCATTTGTAGGCAAATACATCTTCCTTAAAGCAGCAAATTTGATCCCCTTCCTATCACAAATGGTTAATTTTTTTCTGGGGCACTCAGCATCAGATTTCACATGGAGGCACCTGAAATAGCAGTCCTATGTTATTAAGCTATTTAAGACCAAATGCTATCAAGAACACAATGAGTGGAAGTCTAATCTGCAAGTTGTACTTCAGAGATGAATGAAATGTTTACAGGGCAATAGTGGTGTGAAAGTGGAAGAACCTGCTTCTCTCAGAACTCTATATGCTCTGCTGGCACATTCAGGGTGAGAAACATCCACTGTGTACACAAACCACACTGCTGCTGTCATATCATTGCTCTTTTTCTGTGCATTGAGGCTTATTTATCATCACAGTATAGTTTCTTCACCCTAACACCAGCAGGCTCTCTTCTGTGCCAAAGTGAAGAGCATCACCTGTTCACAGCTCTGCTCTTATTACCATAAAATCATTAGTAGCATTTGGGAGTAGTAGGCTGTGTAATTGCTCTGCAAGTATATTCTTCAGGACTGAATTGCCTTTAATCTGCTTAGTACCTCTTGGTTTCTTTCTTGCTTTTTACTCTCTTTCTCCCAGCCCTGCACTGAACCAGAGTCACTTCTCTCCTACAGTTTAATGAAATGTTTTGCCAATTTCTTCTGCAGGAAGTGGATTGTTGTACAATTATTCCTGACTTTCTTTACCTGAGCAATGGTGAAACCCAAAGAAATAATGATGATTTGCTTCACCTTCTGATTCCATCTCTGTTGTTGGCAGCTGTTCAGAGTCTCGTGATGCCAGTTCAAATCCTACTGAAATTGCTGGGAGTTCTGTGGGCTTCAGAACAGGTTTGATCAGGCCTGGATCTCATCTCCACTTCAGAGAGAACACTGCAGCAGTGACTGGATCTGTCTTTGGCCTCTACAGATTTCATAGGCCAGAAATGTTGTATTATTTCACCCTAGTCACCATGTATACTAACTGGTATTCCATTTTTTAAAAAGAGCAAGCAGGTGGAAAGATAGAATGAGTGAAGACAGAGATGCATTGGCAGAGCTGTACATGGAAATGAGCATGAGATCTGCCTGCAGCATATCTGGTTTGTAGCAATCCCTGGCTTTAATGATCTAAGTAAAGAAAGGTGAAGAAAATCCTTAGGAATCTACAAGCTGCTTGCCAGAGATCAGCAGAAGACTAAACAGAGTGCAGTCAATACTGCTGTGCTCGTGTGAGCACAAAAAAGTGGAATTCTTCTTGATAAGCAGCTGCATTTGATTTTCTATACTTTGATGAAGAGCATCAGCTGAACACTGAACATGGATTTTAATTTGGCTGGTGTTTATTGGTGGTCAAGATAAGCAGAAAAAAAAAATGGCAACGCTTTTCCTGACATCATGCCACATTGGAAAGCAAGGAAATCCTGTTTCTGCCTGTAAGTAGGACTTGTGGAAACCCAAAGAGAGAATAAATATGAAAAGTGAAAAATTAGGTGTCCTTCAACACAGCCACACTTCTGATCACGAAGTTGTTTTAGAGACACCTCTGTTTTGTATAGCTCAGCACAGAAGTATCTCCATGAAATGAGTCATAAAAAACACTAAGAGAAAATGAGGTGTTTTTGGAGGAAATGAAGGAACAAAACAACCCCAAAAATATTTAACTAAATGACATACAAATAAGATGGAGGTATATTTATTTACATTTATTTACATATATTTATGGCTAATAGGAAGAAGTGAATTTGATGGACATTCAGAAATGCTACTGGAGCTGGCTGGGTTAAACAACAAACCCACGGTCTGGGCAACAGGAAAATTCCTTTAGTCACCTAATATCCCTTTTGCATAAAACCAACAAAAACAACATAAAAACCACAAAAGAGCTCTTCTGCTCCCACCAGGGAGGATCCTTTGGATCCTTTTAAAGGCTCTAATTACTGAGTATTACAACTGGTGTTCTTTGATTTTATTGTCTTTCTGGCATTTTACTTTGCTGCGAGACTGTTTTATGGAGCATTTTGGTGAGCTCCTGATAGGCAATCCTCCAGATTAATTCAGTGCTCATTGGGCCAGTAAGTGATCAGCTTCTCTGAGAGAAAGCACAGCAGTGACAGCTCACTATCTACTTCTGTGAATTCGAGGAAGATTGAACAGCACATGGTATTTTGAACTAATGCCAAATGCTCAGAAGTCCTATTTTCATCTCCACACCAAGCATTTTCAAAATAAATCTCCAGGTCAATGCACTACACAGGATTCAAGTATGAGACACAGATTAGCCCAGGAAACTACAAATCCTGCTTTAAACCAACTCATTACAGGTTTGTTGGGGTTTTTTATGATATGCTTTTCAGACCCAAATGAGAGCAGAACAATTAAATAACCATTAAGTAAGCACTTAGGCCAAATGATAGCTTTTCCTGGGAAGCTTAGAGGGAAAGCATTTTGTCTGGAAAGGTGAGGAACAGAATCCCAGTCCTGGAGAAGAGCAGGCAGACAAACAGCTGCCTTCCAGGTGAGCCAGTCTCACCTCCAGCCCTGCCCAGATGTGCCCTTTGGCAGAGCTGGCAGAACCCTTTGTGTTTGTTTTGCTTGTTTTATTCCTGCAAAGTTCCCCCAAGACTGAAAGACTTCACCTGTGAAAGGAAGCTGGATCCAGAGACACTACCAGGAACACCCTCCTGCACCCAGCAAATCAGGCTCCACATTTGAGCTGCTCCTTGTACCATCCTCTCTGCATGATGAGAGGCTTCATGGATTCTCAGTGCCACACAACAGCCACCCAGAGAGGGAGGTGAGGCTGCCTAAGCACCACTTCCACACAGTGCCAAGGACAATACCTCCACATCTAAATGTTTCAGAGTTTTGAAGTTTGCGGTTTTAATTTTTTTAGATTTTTTAAAAATACATAATTATTATTATTCCAGAAAAATCAGCCACTTCAGGGAACAAAATTTGGCTTAGCGGGAGAATACATTTCTTTCAAAAATAATGCTGACAACATTTTGTTGACTTGTTCAGGTGGTTGTATTCCTCCTCACTTCTCAGAACCTATCCATTCCCAATGTCAATTTTGGTGCCTTCCCAGTGCCCACAAAGGCACAGGGCAGAGAGTCAGCAGGCATCCTGAATCTCAGTGAGAAGTCAAGCTGCCTGGCACCATCAGAAATTGTTCAATTTACGACACTGAGCCAAGAGAGAACAAAGAGAACAAAAAAATGTGGGAAGGAAAGGTGGGAGAGAACAGGATTTGGGAAATGCACTGTTATCCACCAGGCTCCCTGAGCTACACTTTGACCTCTAAACACATACAGGGAATTCATCAATCACTGATGGTGAAGTGCACCAGGGATGAAAGAAGGGCATTAAAAATAACAGCCCAACAGAGTGGGGTTCAGGGTATCTGCATTCTGTTCATAGTAGGAGCATACATAAAAACAGATACTCAGCTTGACAAAACAGATTTGGTGAAATCAACACAGTACCAAATTAAACTGCATGCACTGACAAATGATCCCTTCACAGGTTTTCTGCTAAGTTCTCATAGTTTCTACAGCCTTCCTGTGTAACTCCAGGCAGATTATTTAACTTTTCTGTCCCTCACATCTGTAAGTTACAGCACAGGGTGTAATAGCTCCTCTTTCAGAGGGGGTGTCAAGTCCTGAGGTACTTTTTGTAAACTCCTGTGACATCCTCTAGCCAATTAGTGATTAGAGAAGCAAGTAACTAGCAGTTCACTTCTGAAGAAGCAGAAGGAGAAAAATACACAGCATAAGAACATTCACATCCCTGCTTCCCCATCTTGCCATTTGTAGCCTCCCAAAGAAATGTCAGCTTAAATAACCAATTCTCATTACACTAAATACTGAAATGCCAACACTGATCAAGTGGATTTCTGTTAAAAATTAATGTTTTAGCAAGGAGGCTCTTAGTATTGGCCTTTCTAGTACTTTGCAGTTTGATATGGATTGAAGATAGCAGCTATTTTTCCATCCTCTGCCCATGTAAAGTGTAGGCAGAAAATCTGCCAGCTCTGGTAAATCACCAGTGTAACACAATGCTTGCAGCACCCAAGTGGATAACATGGGCTTACATGGCATGTGCAGTGATTTAGAGAGCTATAAACACAGAGAACTTTTAAAGAAGGTACTCCATATCAAAGGGGGCCAAAAGTGCTGGTGCTTTTATTCCAAGGTGAATGCTTTATGATGGAACAAGAGAAGAAAGATTATTTGCAGCCTCTCAGCCCTGATAAATCAGGCACAGCCTTTGGAAAATGATTAGTCATACTCTGCATCATGCACAAACCCTAGGTTAATCGATTTGCTGCACAGCCTCAATGCTTTTATCAACACTGAACATAGTTCAGATGCTCTCCTCCCCCTGTTACACTGAACACCTCTGTTTCTCCATTTCTGGAATCCTGGGAGCAGCAAAGCAGGGAAATCATCCTGATGACTTACTCATGATTGCAGGTTGACTTTGCAACCTCAGCACATGATCCATTCCACTGAGAAAAAAAAATAACATTCCAAAGACACTGCTACCATGACTGTCCTGTGACTGTACTGTGGCTCATACAAGAGATAAGTTACCTACATGAAAACTCTAAGGGAGCAGATATTGAAAAGAGATGTTACAGGTGAGCCAGGGAATTAAGGAGAGAGAAGTATGGATTTTTGCCTTACGTTGTTTCTCACTCTTCTTTTAATTTTCTATCTATTCTCCTCTTCCTCACCCCATTCCTTCCCACTTGGCTGGCTGGTTTTCTTCCTCCTTTTCTTATTTTCTGTTTGCCTGACATACCTTTGTCTCACTCCCTTCTTCGTGTTCCCTCTTAAAAAATGTCTCATGGTATTCCTACAAGGTCCTGCTATGAAAGTATTCACAGTGACTTCTAAGATATGAAATTTAACAAAGCATGCAAGT